>OX123189.2:57215306-57569746 GCA_944739405.2 Euclidia mi | reverse complement strand
CTTAGTTAGGACGTGTGCGCCTTGTTTAACATTTTGTATGTAAATTAAGCATTCAGGTTTCCGAATCTGAATTCCTGATCAGGAAACCTAATCAAGAAACCGAGCGTATGCGCCCAGCCTAAAGGCCTTGCCTCACGGCACAATTTTACCACTGATCAAATTTTCAATCGAATTGGCTTCGCCCGTCTACACGACACAATCAAATCACTGATTTTCATTACGTCCACCCGATTGGTTAAAATCTGGTGATACCGCTCACCCGATGAACTTGTGTTGGACGACTGGCGTCTACCGTAAAATAGTGCCGTGTGGCAAGGCCTTAAAGTCCACAGCCCGATTTCACCCAATTTGATCAAATCTGGCGGTATCGCCCACCCAATGACCTTGAATTGAGCAACTGGCGCCTACACCACACGATTTGATCAGTGATTTAGTCAAATTGGTCGTAAAATCGTGTCGTGTGGATAGGCCTTTACAGTCCACACGTTGAGTTTACTCGTGTTCGAGTAAAACTATCAAGTATAACCGTATTCAATGGCCTTCGTTAGTTCGTTGGCCTGTGTGTACCTACCTTTTCTCAAAGGTATGTACCTACGCGCTCTAGTGAACGTGTGCGGCATCAACTCGGACGAAACGTTCGTTGGCCTTTGGTGCCTTGGTATGATTTGTGAACGCGGCTAAACAAAAACTTCTCCGTCGTCTATAACTGTCATTGCTGCTGTCAAATCATTCAAATGTCATTTGCTTTGTTATTGAAATTTGACAGAAGTTATTAGAGCTTGTGTGAGATTGCAGGCAAATTTGAAATTCTTACTTCTTATCCTTCTTACTTACCAATACAGTACTGTATATAGCTTCTTTACTACTCTAGGAGTGCTTTAATACAGAGAGGCAGTAAAGTTAATTTAGAACAAGATTAACCCCTTGTATGCCGGAACGTAGATCTACGCGAGACACAATAGCTTTTTAATTGTGTCTGGCATTCCGGCATACAAGAGGTTAAAGACTTATTCATTGCATTGAAAATTACTTTCACATTTTACGAATGTTTACATTACTTTGATCAACTGAATCTTTTGCATAAATTAGACTATTGAAGAAATAAAATGGTTGTTTTTCAAGTAAAAATAATCAAGAAATATCAAAATCTTAAGCTGTGGCGAAGTTTAATTAAAACTTACTCAAGTAATAAAAGTAGTTTAAGGTTATGGGTGAGATTTCTCTTTTATTAGCTAATAATCACAATCCATGCAATTCGATTTATGTAAATAAAATAATAAATTAATTTGGTAATTTCTCAGGATGAAGATATTAACACAGAAATTAAATTAAATATTGAAAGACACTGGTCAAAAGATGTACTGAGGAAGTGTAATAAAAATGCTAATAAACAATCCTATTATGTTTTGCCTATGTTTCCTTACCCATCAGGAAATTTGCATATGGGTCATGTCAGAGTATACTCTATATCAGACACCATATCAAGATTTCAGAATTTAAATGGAATGAATACTGTACATCCAATTGGATGGGATGCATTTGGATTACCAGCGGAAAATGCAGCAATTGAAAGAAATATTCCACCTCACTTGTGGACCAAAAGCAATATAAATTCAATGAAAAATCAACTTCAACAACTGGGCCTCAATTTTGACTGGGACAGAGAAATTTCCACTTGTGATCCCAGCTACTACACATGGACGCAATACATTTTCCTGAAATTGTTTGAGAAAGGATTAGCATACCAAAACAAGGTAATTACATTAATTCTGATTATAATATTTAAGTAACTATATTTAATACTAGCTGTTTACTGCACCACCTTTTGGGTGAAATTACAGCCTATAATTTTATGTAGACGTCCTTCTTTCAGTGAAAGTCCCATTAAAATGGCTTCAGCCTTTCTAGAGATTGCTGTGGAAGAACAGAAAGAAAGAGAGACACAGATATTAAAATGTTGTTTATGGTTAGGTATCACATAGGTAACTAAATATAGATACTTTAAAAACATAGGTATTTTCAAATCACTACAGACATCTCAATTTTATTTATATGTATAGATTTAAATAAATAATACTGTATTACTTTAGGCACATGTGAATTGGGATCCTGTTGATAAAACTGTGCTAGCTGATGAGCAAGTAGACGATCTTGGTTGTTCATGGAGGTCTGGGGCAAAGGTGGAGAAGAAATATCTAACACAATGGTTCATTAAAACTACAAAGTATGCCAAAGATTTGTATGATGGGCTTGATAGCAAAGAATTGGAGAACTGGAAAGATATCATTAATTTACAGAAGCATTGGATAGGTGAATGTAATGGAGTTGTGGTTACATTTGAAATGAAAGTAGACAACCACACTAAAACCTTTGATGTCTGGACATTGCACCCATATAAATTCATTCATGGTAATTTCCTAGTTATTAGTTCTAGCCATCCACTGATTGAGGAATTGAAAGATAGAAGTGTCACATCCCTAACATGTTACAACCCAATAACAGAGAGCAAAATACCAGTTTATATAACTGATAACTATAACTATCCTGATGGAAGAGATGTTTCAATTGCTTGTCCCCTGCTTGATGAGGAAGACCATACAATCGCAAATTCTTTAAATATATCTTTATCAAATGAAATAAAACATCAATTGGATCTTCAAAATGAAAATGATAAAGCTGTTAACATAGCTATTAAAAAAAATGTTGGTGGACATTTTGTTAGTTCCAAATTAAAGGATTGGCTTATATCAAGGCAGAGATATTGGGGAACACCTATACCAATAATCCACTGTAGTAACTGTGGTGCTGTGCCTGTACCTTATGAAGAACTACCTGTCGAACTACCAGAAATGGACACTTCAGTAATTGGCATCCAGACATTAGAAAAGTTAGATAAATGGGTTAATTGCAACTGCCCAAAATGTCACTCCAGTGCAAAAAGGGAAACTGACACTATGGATACATTTGTTGATTCGTCCTGGTACTATTACCGCTTTTTGGATCCTCATAATCAAAAAGCTCCATTTTCAAAAGCTTCCACTCAGAATCAAATGCCAGTAGACATATACATTGGAGGCAAGGAACATGCTGTATTGCATTTGTATTATGCTCGATTTATGAGCTATTTTTTGCATTCGCTTGGTTGGTCTCCGACTCGCGAACCATTCAAGAAACTTGTGGTACAGGGAATGGTTATGGGACAATCTTATAAACTTAAGTCCTCCGGAAAATATATACCGCCAGATCAAGTTGAGAAAGTTGGCAAGTTGTACAAAGAAAAACATAGTGGTGAGCCTGTAGTAGCACAGTGGGAGAAAATGAGTAAATCTAAATATAATGGCGAAAATCCTGAGAGACTGCTGTCCACCTATGGCTGTGACACCACACGATTGTTGATTCTCGCCGATGTCCCACCAGCCACTGCCAGGCGATGGTCTGATGCTAGTGAGTATTTCTTTTCCCTTATCATCATCTTATCTTTGTTTCAGTTGCGAATCTAGTGTTTTAAGGTGCAAGTCCGAGATGGGCTACAGACCGCAAACTGCAACCGCAGACTAAAAGCGACACCACTAGTTCCTATGAATCTCTATGAAATTGATTCCGAGCGCGGCAACACTGCGGCCTGCAGTCGCGGCACGCTACAGGTCCAGTGATGTCGCGAACTGCAGACAGTTCACACGTACAAAAAATGTTCACTTTTTCAGAGGATGATAAAGAAAAATTAATTAACTTTGTTGCTGGTCATCCAGTCATTTATGATACATCGAATTCAAAATATCGGAATAATTTGGTGAAAAGCAATGGTTCTATAACTCGTGCAGTCGCGGCCAGGTCCGTTCCGACCCAACCCAGCGCCTGTGTGCGAAATCTATGAAGCACCTGTGCAGTAGCGTAGGCTAGCTTGGGTGGCACCCGGAAGTTGGCGGATGACCTTCTTTTTTTTAGTCGACAATTCCGGGCTAACTCTCAACTCTCGCACTGCGGCGCCTGTGTGCGAAATCTGTGAAGCGCCTTTTTTGGCATCCGTTTTCGAAAATAACTTATAATTAACGCATATCTCGGCGCGCGGCGCCCCTGTCACCCTGGCACCTGTGTGCGCCGCGCACATTGCACATAGGGACGGTTCGGCCCTGGTCGCGGCATGTCGCCGCGCTTGGAATAGAAGCAACTGCGACCGCAGGCAGCACTGCGGTCCACCAATCCACTAGCCGCAGTGTCGCCTGCGGTTGCAGTCTGCAGCCCGACTCGGAATTGTACCTTTACCCAGGCGCTCATAGTTAGCTTGTCGAATATATTCATGTTCATTTTGTTCCTATAAGCTTCAGCACCCGCTATTGCTAGACGCTTGGCACGTCATGACGCCAAATCAGTCCTTACGCCGGCAGCAGCAGGGCTACGCAGTTCATCAGCGGCTAGTAATGACCCGTCCGGGAAAAATACATGCACATGCATGGTTTGAAATAGTACCTACTGTCAACGAATTCAGACGAAAGAATAGAAGCACATTTGTTATAGCCACCATAGATTACACAGATAGCCACGCTGAAGATCAAACTTTCTGCGATGCAAATTGCCGCTTGGTGGCGTGGCAGTCGTTCCCCCAGGCAGCGTATCTTAACTACGAGAGCAACAGAGACGGACGTTCCCCCAGTGTGTGTATTTTTAGTTACGAGAGCAAAGGAGATAGAGAACGACGCCAACTACCAACTAAAATCGGGGCAGACCCCACTTGGGATCGGCACACGAAATCCTTAAGGTCTGCATTTCTATTCTTTCGTCTGAATTCGTTGGTACTGTATAGTAGGTTGCAGCGCGCAGACGTTAAATTCCAAAAATGTTACGACCTAAATACAACTTTAAGCCAAGGTTGAAGTTAGCTTGTCTGCCATGTCCCGGCAACGATACAACCGTTGGGTCAATTCGATCATTTTGCGTGATTCGCTCAAGTACGGGCCACTTTCTGTGCCGTACAAAAGGAGAGACGTAATGATTCATTAAAAGATCTGTCTCTTCAGCTAAACCAGCATTTTTTGCGACTCTGGTGGCTATCGATACCAATTAGGTACTACACGCTTAAATACGTGATTTAACATAGTAATCAATGTTCCTATCCTACTCGCTAACTTGATACCCTCAGCGTACCTACATGAGCGGCCGCGGAAGACATTCTTGCATACTTACCATAATTATCCCGTTCAGTAAACTAACAGTAAACTATTTGGGTGCCGCGCCTTCTGCTCCAGTTAGTAATTACGTGATCGGATAACTACAAAAGTAATAATTGTTTCATTTAAATATTGTCCAAAATCAATTAATGCATCAAAGTTCCTGAGCGGCTCGAAGCGACTACGCACGCGACCGAGCACCGCTCGCATGCGCTGCGCTTCGCTATATTATGTGCGCCGGCCCTAATGCGGAGTGCCTTGTCTTAATTTTATGCAATTATTTTTTTTAATTCACAGCTTTACCTGGAGTATTAAACTGGCAACATCGATTGTGGATGACCATGAGGGAATTTTTAAAATATAGGCACAATTTACCATCTACGAAGAAGTTAAGTCCCGAAGACTTCGAAAATATTGAAGCGAAGCTTTGGGACTCTAGGAATTACCTAATAGCAACTACCACATTTCATTTTAAGTATACCCAAAAACTTAGCGTCGGGATTTCAAGACTACAGAGTTTAACTAGTGCTTTAAGGGTAAGTCTTTTGTGGTACTTGGATATCACTTAACTACTTCCAATTTTGAAAAAGTTTACCTAATGTAGGTACTTTTTTTATTTGCAGAACAATGTACCACCAGAGGTAATAGCTAAGAGTAAGGAGTTTGAAAAAGCTCTAGCGGTTCTCATAATAATGCTATCGCCAGTGACGCCCCATTTTTGTTCAGAGTTATGGGCTGGCTTTCTATCTGCACCACATAGAACATGTGAAACATCAAGTTTAATTAATTGGGATGCAGATGTACTCAATCAAAGATGGCCGAGTGTTGACGAAAACTTCAAGTTGTCGTTTCTTTGTAAGGTAAAGATCCAACTTTTTTAATGCAATACATTCAAATAGAGAGTAGTACTCTCTTGCAATTCGGGATCCGCTTACTAGTCTTAGCGGTTTTGGCTGAATATGCTTTGCCACAGAGCGACTGCTTGTCTGATCTCCACAGGGATAGTGATATTCCTTGGTTTAGACCAGTGTCTAGTCTGTCTAGTACTGACGACTATAAAAGATATTCAGGACAACTCTCGGAACCTCAGTGCTCTCGAGGCACAGGGCAAGCGATAATTAAGAAATATTTGTATCTAAAACACAACATTTTTGTAGGTGGATGGAGCTGATCGGTGTGAACTTAAGATAGAGGCAAAACATCTCAAAAATTTACAACATGATGAAGCTTTAAGATTGATGCTCAATGAGGAAGCAATTCAAAGAACTACGAAAAGAGGGATACATAAAACAAAATACGAATTATATCCAGATTGTCGAGCTATATTACACATATTTACAAAACGAATTGAGAAGCCAGTTGAAGTACAGCAAAGTATAAGTGCATAGTAAATATTTATATAAGTATATAAAAGATAAGCAGGTTTGTTAAAAAACTTTAACTAAATTAATATAACCTATACAAGTTTAGTCTAGACCTTATCTGCTTAAACATGACTGTTGCTAAAACATGACTATAAAATTTGTTTACTGTAGTCTCATGTTTGGATAGTTCCTTAGTTATTTTTCTCGGATTCAGATGTAGAGATTCTCCCTGGTCTAGTCTTATATTTAGTCCTTATTTTTTAATAAGGCCTTACTAGTCCGTATCAATCTAGCTGTAAAGCTCATATATAAGCATGTTTTCTTACATGTAACACACAGCGAGTGAATTTCATTTAATCTATTTATTTTGAAATTGCCAAATAAAATCAATTCGACCTACTAAAGTACTTATTTATTACTATTTAACTAGGTACAAAAGCATTTATTGATATTGGCTATCTGGTACTTCTAGCTTTTTTTCCTCTAAATATCTCGTCCGTGTATCCTCTTAGATTGGCAGCTGAATCCTGAAATCAAAGAAATATTAATAATTAATCTCGTACTCAAACAAAGTTCTTGTCCTGAGATAAGAATCAAGACCGACCGTGCTCTCTGAAGCATGGTAGTGCTCTGATGTAAATGACTTACAAACGATCATCCACCCAAGTGATGACCTCTATGAAGGTTGCTTAACGTTGCCGTTTGCCTGTCTATAGAGAGCGGCAAGTCTTGTCATGCTTTGAGTGCTACAGGAGATAAATACGTGCGTATTATAAACTAGAACACTACCTTCATCGCTTCGCGCCATTCTAAACTACGAAGTCGACTCAGCCCTTTCAAATTTCGGTCCAGAATTTTCAGAAATTCTGTCCTTGTAATCTTCGACGTTTCCGTGGTTCCATTGTTAGATGGATCTGGAGCCGATGTGACAGTCTGTGAACATGAAAATTTTAAAAATGCATTAGACACTGAAACATGCGGTGTAACAATGAATAAGCATCAAAATTATTTTAATGCATCATTTTGCCGTACGATTGCAGCGCCCGTTTCAATCAATGTTACTCTGAGTTTATTCATATTTACTGACACTCGAACTGGAAAGGCGCGCGTGCCGTCACTATCGAATTAATAAATTCTGTCTGGTTTGGCCTCAGCTTTAACTGTTGCAATTAATGCTACTTACTTACCCAATTCGAGCATAACATATTATGTATTCATCATTCATCGAAACATTATGCCAAGTGCGTAATGTAGGTAGGGTATCTACAACGCCCGATAATCACGGGTTGCGAAAAGTTTTTGCCACACGTATTTGTGAAATTAAGCTGCTAAGAATGTAGTGGATTCATCTATATTCGGAAAACTTAATTAGGTACTTGCCTATCATTAAAAATCTTACCTACGCACGTGACGGTGTAGATACCTACCTACCTACAGACAACACAGCCATGATCATAAACAGGTAGTAATTATATCATAATCACAAGTTCGACGGCCTGTGTAAGCGACTGTTACGTCGAAGGTCGCGGGTTCGATTCCCGCTCAAGTCAAACATTTGTGTGCATGAACATGGATGTTTGTCTTGGTCTGGGTGTTTCTATTTATAATATGTATGTATTTACAAAAAAAAGTATATACCTCAGTGGCGTAGCGTGGGGGGGGGGCCGGGGGGGGCATGGCCCCGGCACATTTAAGGAGGCGGCAAAAGAAGCCGCGAAACAAGAAATAAAAAAAACTAATTTTAAAATACTTGGCGCGCGCACTGACACGATCCCAGAAGGACAGCGTGGCGGCGAGGGCGCAGTATCAAGAACAACAGTCAAAAACAAATCATCCTTATTTTCATTACGAGAAGACTTGCTTGTGCCCGTAGTCCAGGTTTATTAGTTCTATATTCCGATGATCTGCAGGCCTGTTATGAGTAACCCATATATCAGAGCCAAGCCGCCCTTGTGTACGATGGGTGCCGCCCCTATTGCCATGGCGCACTGGCGCACATAGGCGCCAGGGCAAATCTGCGGGAATAAGGAGTCGGTATATGCCATAAACCGGGGACGGGCAGCAACGTCACCGGTGCGAGAATCTACGCCCTGCGCCCTTCATGACGTACATGAATACATAATTTCGTGTACGTATTAAATTGTTAATTATCGCTTGCTAAACACATGTCTGAGAATTCGCCGTAATGTTCTTGAAAGACATGTGAATCTGCCAACCCGCACTTGACCAGCGTGGTGGATTATGGTCTTACCCTTCTCATAGTGGGAAGAGGCCCGTGCCCAGCAGTGGGTCAGTTTATAAACAGGGCTGATGATGATGATGATCTACAACGAACACAGTCTACGACTAAATGAATAGAAACCTCGCCGAGCCCGAGGTAGAATTAAGTCACATACTAAGGTTATCAGAAGACCGAGACAGGGGGAGAACATGGTAACTCTAGACTCAAGTGACTTGTTCTACCTTCAGGAAAGCGACCGACTCTCTTGGGTGGTGTCGGGTTTCTGGTCAGGAGGAAACTTGTCAACAACGTTGTGGAAGTCGGTATATAGTGTGTCGACCCAGGTAGCATACCTACCATGTACTTAAACTCAACAATAGGCGTTGCCTAAAGGTGATACAGGTATATGCGCCGACCTCAACTCACCAGTCAACTCAGTACAATTTTGTTCTGAGGGATTTCAATGCCAAAGTGGAAGAAGGACGCAGTGAAACGAAAATCAGAGCATACGGTATGGGGGCATAACCAATCCAATGGAAATAAATTCGGAAGCAGGGGCTCTTTTTAATTAGGTAAATCCTTTTTCAAGTAGAAGGCCTGACAGGTAGAGGACTTGGTGAAGCCCCGACAATGCGACAAAGAAAGATATACGCCAATGGACCGAAAGCAAATAGTTAGAGACATCTCGGTGATCAATAAGTAAAACATCGGATGCGTTCACCAACTAGTATGAGGCTCTTTAAATATCAAAATTATAACTGAAAGAGCCCAGACAATGAAGTCTACAGTGGAGTTCCAGCTAGAACTGCAGAATCAGTTAGAAACCACCGACAGCATTAATCAGAAGACAGACATAGTGGTCACGGTACTAGTAGATCGGTCACAAAATGTCCGTCCCCCCCCTTCAAAAAAACAAGGAATGTAAACTTTCAGCCAAGACTCTCAGACTGATGAGGAAAGGAGGCGAGTTGCCATCCTGTCAGCTGTCTTCACCGGATGGGAGGGCCGTAAACCAACAAATACGGAAGCTAATGCGACGTGACTTTCGACACTAACACCCGCACCATGGAGGCTGTGATCAAGGAAAACCGGGGATCATAAGTCTTCGCTCTGCGGTTCTAACGAAACTAAGCACTGCGGATGGTCGCACCCTCAACTCAAAGTTCGAGGTTATCGAGGAGGTTGAAAGTTTTTATCCACAATTGTATACCTCGCGAGTAAACAGACCAATTGGACCTATTCCTGACGACCACAGAGCCTCACTGATGCGCCACTACACCGAAGACATCTTGGATGTCGACCAGAGCGAGGTTCAGGCGGGACCATAGGACTTGAAACATTCTTGGTCATTACGATTGCTTTCACATTACCACGAACCTTTGTTTTGAGTAACCGATATTTCGAGAGTGCTACAAGCGCTATGTTCACGGACTCTACAAACTCTACAAAGGTACGTGGTATATTATATCCCGTAGAAGAATGTAAAAGTAACACAAAGCGCTTGGTGATGATGAATCTATTTTTTTAATTGATTAAAAGCCATTCAAATTTTATTTACGATAATCCTACAAGCCGTCAAAACCTAGACTAAGCTATACATATATTGCAGCAGAGAAAGGGCCGCGACCCTGCGCGACATATAAATACCGCTGAGAGCTGCCAGATTTCACCCTTAAAAATAGTATACCCAATTCTTTATAAATTACAATTGAGATGAAACAAATGACAACTAATTTGTTTAAATCCATTAAGCCGTTTGGGGTGTAAAGCCAAACTAATGAACAAACAAACATTACTACTTCCGAAAAACGTTACACTTGTGGCAGATGTAGTGGGGAACCTAAAAGAAGAGAGGGCGGCAAATTTCCGATCGGCCCCGGGCGGCGAAAACCCACGCTACGCCACTGATATACCTACTTATGTATGTTTATTCATTGTCTAGCACCAATAGATTAAGATTTAAGATACAAGCTCTGCTTAGTTTGGGACTAGATGGTGTTGTGTGATTGTGGTAGAATATATTTTTTTTAATGGGCTCACGCCTGTATACCCGAAGGGGTAGGCAGAGGTGTAATATTACACCCACATTTCGCCATGAATTTTGAGGTCCCACGTAATAGGGGGCGAGCCTATTGCAGTTATCGGCCACATCACCAGACTCCGTGCTGCTACTGAGAATTCGGAAAAACCCAGTAACACTTTTGCCCGACCCGGGAATCGAACCGGACCTCCGATCAGCAGTCGCACTGGACCACGGAGGCAGACAGCAGAATATTATTATTATATTATTATAAGTGAGACTATAATAAGTTTAAGCAGGCACTCAAGAAGTGGTTCGACATTAAATATTTCTTAATTAGTATTTTCAGTAGGTCAGCTACCGTTACTCTGTAGGTAGGTATTCATTTCAATATTCTCATTCTTTTCCATCTGTAGGTTCACGTGTCGTCATTTCACTAATAAAACGCATAGATACTTACATTCTCATCGGCGAATTGATTGTTTACTAAATCAGATATTTGGTAGTATGCACTTTTGGTATCGTTGATTTGCTGAAAAAAATAATGCGTGAGTAGGAACACAAATACAACACACAATTTTATATAATTTAGGTAGTCGGCAGACTCGGCAGCTATTCTAAATATAATTTCCTATTTTTGCATCTACTGTAAAAAGAGGAGCTCCGTACATTTCTCATCTCTACGTGGGACACTCAGAAAGTTTTGCGACACTAAAAAAAATGTTCTATTAGTACCTAAATATATTTGTATTACATATATTCAAAGTACTCTCTACCAGCCTCTATAGAAAGTCTCATGCGTCTGAACCAGTTTTCGAAACACATTTTCCAGTCCGCCGCAGACACCTCTTTTACAGCCTGCTCGAACGCTGAGAGCGCATCATCCAGCTGCGAAAATTGTATCCCTATGAGCTGATTTTTTAATTTTGGGAATAAGAAGAAGTCACACGGTGCTAGGTCAGGGCTGTAAGAAGGGTGACCCAGGAGCCTCACCGGTGTGTTGTCTAGGAAGTCCCGCGTTTTGATTGCGGTGTGGGCAGGCGCATTATCGTGGTGGAGCAGTAGCCCGCGGAGTCCTGTGTTTGGTCGCTCGTTGCTCACAACAGAGAAAACTTCTGCTAAGCATTTGGTAGTATACCTTTCGGCGTTAATGCTTTTTTGGTTTCGTAAAGGAATTGACACCAAGTAGCCAGTCAAATTGAAAAAGCTCGCGATCAAAATCTTCCCCCCACTTCTAGGTCGCTTTACTTTGGTAGGCGTTGATTCGTTTTGAAACACCCAAACCATCGACTGGCGCTTTGTTTCTGGATCGTATTGATAAATCCAGGATTCATCACCTGTAACGTTGCCGTAACCACGCCGAGACGAGCCTGCATCTGTCTATCATATTATCATGGCACCATTCCACCCTTGCCTGCTTCTGAACATCGGTGAGGGTGTGCGGCACCCAGCGTGAAACTATCCTCCGCACCCGTAGATGCACTTGTAGAATCTCGTGAAGGCTTGATCCAATCTGCAGAATATACTGAATCTCTTGGTATGTAACTCGTCTATTGTCTTGGATCAAATTTTTCACTGCTAGCACGTTTTCTTCCGTAACAGCCGTCAAAGGGCGACCACTTCTTTCTTCATCCCCCAAAGTTAGACGACCACGCTCAAATTCATTTATTAAATTATATTATCTGTGATTATACCAATGATACACGGTTGCCTACGAAGGGCCTTCATCCATGAATGCCATTTGAAGTCTATCGTACGATTCGTCCGGCTTCAGGCGACACTTAAAATCGTAAAACATCATAGCGCAAAAATGTGGAGGAAATTTTTACTTATACTTCTGCTACACCTGCGGCTTAACGTGTCGTTAAGCGGGTTAATTTAGGCGCTACGTACAAAGATGTGGCCAACGTTTTAACGTGTTCCTACTAATTTCTAACGCATATTTTAACGCGTTAATTAACACGTAGTTGGCCATTGACATTAACGCTAACACTAACGCAGGTGTAGCAGTAGCATTATAAGTAATCAAATTAAATAAATTATAACTGGCCAGTCTTAGGTATATACGTACATAAAAACTTTTTCTCGCAATACTTTCTGAGTGACCTGGTATTGGAACTGATATAAAAACATCAGTGCTGCAAAAGAAAAATATAAGTAGTTACCTACCTGTAAAATTACGTGAAAAATAGTTCCAAAGAACCCTCGTTCTTGAGTCCCTGCAACATTATTACTACTTTTGAACGCAAATAAATGTCTAGGTGTGCGACCCTTTTGTATAATGTCGTCGGCTGTGGGCTGAAAATATAATAATTTGTAGAAAACTTTAAAATCATTCGCTTCCATGTCAAATCGAATAATTCATTTTTTAAGTAGTATTTGTTGACTAAACAGTGTTGCTATTTGTTTAATAACCCAGACATCAACGAAAACGCTGCTATTGTGCTGAAACAGATAGGTAGAAACACAGTCCAATACAATAGGAGTTGTTGGTAGATATTTAGGTACATGTGACACTTGTATCATACGTACTTGTATAACAATACATCCACCTAAGTAGGTAAGTAATGATATTATGTATGTTAAGGCAAGCGATTGGGGGTTATAATTTATAATATTTCACCAAATAAATACATACTTACTTAAATATAGAACACCTGTAATCACTGTACTTAAATGAATTAGGGTTTAATATGCTACTTACCTACTTACGTTTTTATTTTCATATGAACGGATAATGCGATGGTTCTTTTATTTATTTTATCTAAATTATAATTTTATATAGATAGAGCCACTGCCACCGTGTAAACAATAAACATATAGCTCCGTGTTAAATAATATTAAAAATAGCAAATATTCATAAGCTACGCTTACTTTTACTTAGTAAACAAACGGATACATTCACACAGGTATTTCATAAAATATAAGTAAGTAAACATTCCAAATATTGAAAATCCAAAGTATCGGTTGCTCGAAACAAAGGAAGGTACCTACGTCGTAAATTATTCCGTAACATAGATGTAAAACTAATTTTAATGACCACGAAAGATTAAATTCCTAGAATTAATTATTTCACTACAAAACGGCAGAATCTGTTTATAAACGGTCCTTAAAAGCAGTCTTACAATAATTTATTCTTGAGACTAATCTGTATTCCTATCCCCCACGTTTCACGACTATATTCTGTTGACCCTGGAGATGGTCAATGCACTGTTTCACACAATTGAGGGTTCCATCACCGACACACATTCGAGAATTGGTCGAGCCAAAGTCTTATAAAGCAGCAATATATACTCGTAGTTGACTTCTACTCTCAAAATGGATCCGCGCAAAGCTTTGTTAACTATAATATATTATGAAAATCAATGATAAGTTAACTGTCTAAGGTTTTCTTACAATATTTGCATAGGTATTTTTTTTTCTTTGATAATTTATTGCAGTCATCGAGGTTTATTTTTTGCTATCATCTGTATACAAAATAAATTTGGATCATACGTACGTAAGTAAGTAAGTAACGTAAGTCCTTGAGTTAAAGTCGTTAATGTCTAAGTTAATTAAAATAGGGCCGAGATGAGAGCCCTGAGGCGCTCCAGACGTTGTAGGCATGAGAGAAGAGCAAAAGCTTTTCACACAAGCAGTCTCACTTCGCTATTTGAGCTATTATTCCAGTTCTGAAGTAGATTCCCGTGTACACCGATGTAGTTGCCGGTGCACACCGATACACCACATTTTTTTACCAATTCTACGTAGTACCTTCGTCTTGAGAAATGTCGGTAGGGTTGTTTTTTTTTTTTTTATTCTATATCGGTATATCGGACGAGAAATGCTGTAGCTTCCCAGACCTTCCCCATCGAGGATGAATTCGGCACGGTCTGACTGAGACTGCCCAAATTTCGCTCGAATCTAAGGCTTTTCATAGTCAACAGATGCCAAGCATAAATTATTACACCCTCAACTTTTGTATAACCTGCCGCAGCGTATGTAGGTATGTGGTCTATTGTACTTAATATAGGCTAAGGCTCAGAAGTCTGCTTGTTCAGGAGCTGGAAGTCGTCTAGCCTGCTCTCTAGACCAACAAGTGAGAGTCACATTAGTGAACGCCGAACGTCATAGAAGGTTTTAGTCGTCATGGAACAATAAAATTGTGGTTTCGAGTCTGATCTGTATCTTTGAGTTCGTTTTTTGAATGGTTGTAAAGATCCCCGCGGCACAGAATTTGTGCCCAACTGCCCAGTACGAGCGTATCTCTTTTGAAGCAGAAACAAACATACATAAATAAGGCTTTGAATACAGAAGGGAAGTGCTTAGGAAGGTACCTACTTATGATGAAGCTGATTTTAGCAAAATAGAACATTGTTTGGGAAGTTATCTTCTTGTTGACACATATTTATAGAATATAAACAATTAATTAATGATAATAGAAATTATAAAATATACTTAGTAGGCAAGTGAGAAATGATAGCTAGATAGGTAGGTACAATCCTTTTAAAAAATAGTATTGATTAGTTCATAACTAATGTGAATACTTAGGTAGTCCCAACGTGTCATGCAAGTAGATAAGTATATTATGAACATTTATTAAAAATATTATAGCGTGTTTATACT
This sequence comes from Euclidia mi, assembly GCA_944739405.2. Lineage (NCBI taxonomy): Eukaryota > Metazoa > Arthropoda > Insecta > Lepidoptera > Erebidae > Euclidia > Euclidia mi. The sequence continues at coordinate 57,554,371 of OX123189.2, read as the reverse complement.
AACGGGCTGCGCATGGACACATGGAAATGTGATGCCGATGACTAAACATGTGACTAGAAGATGCTGCATCCCAACCGCCATTGTAGAAATTTAAAATGTTGCAACCTTGCCGTAGAACTGCGGGTTTCCTAGTAAAAATGATTTTATACATAAATCAGCTTATTCAGTTGTATTACCAGGTTGTAAGAAACCAAGGTAAATGTGGTAGGTACAAGGTTACATTTAATATGTAAGGTCGTATTTCTTTCACCTTCACGTATCTATAATACTTAAGTATACATACCTAATACAAACTTATATTTCGTATTTCGTAGATCTTTTGACAAGAATGTGTAATCAGTGAGTAAGTAGGTACCTACTTACTTAACACTTACGAAGATACCTTAATGGTCATGATCAAACGTTAATGAAGAAAGTATTAATGACATAATTAGTTAAGGAATAATTATTGTGTAAATAGTAAGGTTAATCCGCCAAATATCGGCCATGGCACCGTTTTCTGATATTTAACTTCTTGTAGATTTAACATGCGTGGCTTTATCCATAGGGTAGGTACGTTCTTACCAACTAGGTACCTACTTGACTACCTATCATACGTTATTATTTTGTTTGGTATTTTGATTTATTTTCAATCTTCACTAATTTGCCTTTTAACGGCCTCATAAGCCCCAACGTCTAATATCGACACAGACATTTTAGCTGACATGACCCCAAAATAATAAATGATAAAACAGTTTTAATAAAATTATATTTAATAGTCATGATGATGATAATATACATACCTACATCTATACTTAAACAACCCTTATCTTTATATATCTGTCGTTGAAATAAAGCAAAGCACCTCCGAAGGGGTAGGCAAAGGTGTAATATTACACCCACACTTCGGCATTAATTTTTAGGTCTGACGTAATAGAGGGCGAGCCTATTGCCGTTACCGGGGACATCACCAGTCTAGGTGCTGCTATGAGAATTCAGAAAAACTCAGAACCACTGTTGCCGGGCCCCAGTGGCGGATCTACGGAGGGGCTAACCGGGGCACTTGCCCTGGGCGGCAGGGTCAGGGGCCGCCAAGTCGTGTTTATAATTATTTTCAAAATTGTGCATACGATTGATACAATGCAATGACCGATATAAAGAGGGTTTACCCAAGGTACGGTTAGGTAGATACCTACTAAAACTAAAGCAGGTACATACCTAATTATGAAAGTATTATGATATAGACTGCAAACCGCATCAAACTTTGCGTTTGGTCTGAATATATAACTACATTATATATAGGTATATATGTGCTGGTCGTGGTGTAGTGCAACTTTTATACGATCTCTCAAGATTACACCTCCGCCAACTCCAGACCTATCTGAAAGTTTAGTGAGACTTGCACAATATCTACTTACATAGGAGGCATTTATTTAGTACCAAGCCGATTGTGATTAAATACTACATCTTCGTGTATTTTTCTGTCGATGAATTTTCGTGTTGGTCGTGCGACGTGACCTCACGCAAGTCGTAACGTGAGACACAATCACATTACCTTGTCTACTCAAGTTTCGTCAGATTTAAAATACCTGTCTAGTTGCAGCAAATGTGTATTTTACAGCTATGCCGCTAAACCAGAGATGGGTGATTTAAAAAATAGCGATTGAAGAATATACCTACAGGCTACATCCATATTAACGCATACACAAACGGCAGTGTTTTATAGGTACTTACTTATAGCTTGAGAAAATTACCTTCGTCATTTATTACACTGTCGCAAGAACCAGTCGACGCAACCATAGATGTGGAGACTGACTACCTGTTCCCCCGCGTTGGATAAGATTGTTACGTGTGTGCCTACTCTCTTATTATACTTAAAACGTAGATTTATAACATTTACCTAAGTAAATGTTTTAAATCTACGTTTGGATAGATGCGTACCTAATACCAGAGACGAGTAAGAACTCTTACTCGTCTCTGCTAATACTAATATTAGGTACGCATCTATCCAAAAATACATACATACATACATACATACATAGACTCATGCCTGTTTCCCCGAAGGGGTAGGCAGAGGCATATTAAACGCCCACTTTTCGCCGTGTTTTGATCCCACGTAATAGGTGGCGACTTGGCGAGCCTATTGCCGCTTATCGGGATATTTTGTTTGCCAGAGCCTCGTCCGTTGATCCAAAAATGTAACAAATATTAAGTAACTGTGATTTACCTATTTGATCTACTTACGTAAACAGAGATTTGGCGAGTAAGTTTTCGATGATGTTAACCCAAAATGTCTTAAAGTGATACCTACATACGCATAAATTATTCATTCTTATGGTTCATTGCGTAGTAATATTACATTTGGATGATTACCTACTCAGTTAGAGCTTAAACTAACTAGGTAGGCACATCTTATTCATTCTCAGCTATCTATTATCGTTAAAAAGAATTGTTGCCTACGAACGAGTAAAAAATTGAAAAGACTAATTGGAAATAGATATACCTACCTATGTCTAATGTTATGTTATAAACTTTTTACAATTAAATAATATTGCTTAATTGGCTTAAGTATTGTAAAATAAGTAAATAAATAATAATTACCTACGATACTGGACGAAATAGGCCTTGTTTATGCCGGCGCGACGTCTAATGGGACATGTCCATTTAAATAATTTGACCAAGGATGATTATCTGTAATGAAATTTATAGTTATTAGAGCAAAAGAAGTATCGCAGAAAATAAAAGAGATATCGACTGCTTTATCTACATGCACTATTGTAGCACTGTGTCTCTGATTTATGCAATGAAAAATGCACGCTATTCATTTTCACTCTTTCGTGACGAGAACGAGAATATGTATCAACGAACAACCGAACACCATTCAATTATACTAATTACTAATATTATAAAGCTGAAGAGTTTGTTTGCTTGTTTGGTTGAAGGCGCTAACCTCAGGAACTAGGTACCACTGGTCCGATTTGAAAATTATTTCAGTGTCAGATAGCATTTTTACCGAGGAAGTCTATAGGGCATATAACTATATGACATCACGCTATGAGCTACAAGAGCGGAGCAAATATAGCTCTTAACAACGCAGGTGTACTTAGGTACGTGTAACCGCGGGCACATCTAGTAATTCAATATTCGATAAGGGCATGATTGGAATGGCTTCACTCATTTATGGTCAATAATCTCTATAAACATTTAACAAAGATTTTCTTCTTTCATCTTTCAAGATTCAACTATTTGCACACAGCACATAAAAAAGATTATGTGGGTATCAATCTACTTAATCAAAATCGAAGAGCGCCAACAATCCTAGCCTGCCTAGTAGGTAAATCCACATCGCTGCTACACGGTTTAATTCGTAGGTATAACCTAATTAGCTAGGTAGGAACATTCTATATTTCTTAAATTGTCACATATTTACCTACTTAGTATCCTTATAAAGAATAAACGAATTGTGGTTAAGCACTATATCTAATGATGAATTCTTATTCATTTGAGGATAAAAATTAAATAAGCCTGCAAGCTCTTCTACGAAAATCCCCGATATACCTACAAAATAATGAGATGTTAAGTATGGACAATGATGGTTATAGGTAAGTAGTAAATAAACCACCTGACTGCTAGACAGAATCTCAAGTTTGAAACCACTGTAAACTTTTCGAAATTAAGTACCTAAAAAGATAATAATACCTACTTCATGTTTCTTAAAGTGTCGCTTACTTCACTGTGAACAACACTTCGACAGGACACCACGTTTGATATTCCTTCATAAGGCTCTGCGATCCTGGCTTCGCGTGGGCCTAGCTGCCTAGCCTGACACTTATCGTTAGCTTTTTACAAACAAGGCCAATGTAATATAATTATTATGTAACAGAAATACCAAAGGCCACGTGCTGAAAGCAAACTTCTTGTAATTGGTGCAACTACCTAACAGGCAAATCTACCTACTGCATACTGAATAATACCTATATCGAAAATATGTACCTACTGTAGGTACTGCCTGACTTATATGATTTATGAATTTATGATAGAAGGCGCTATATAAATAGGTCTACTTGTTATCGCCACGTCTCGTCTGTCTGTCGGTTCGTACCTATGTCACAGCCACTTTAGTCCAAAAAAACTATTAAGACTGCCCAGTTCAACCTTGGCAGATTGGTAATAAAAATAAATAGGTACCTAGGTAAATTTTTGTACTGCAGAAATTGCGGTAAATACCTAATTATTCAAAGATCTCAATTAGCACTTACAACAAACACAATTTTGAATACTGCATGTACCTATAACTTTGTCATTCATACAAACTCTATGAAAAAGAAAGCAAGTTTTTGCTGGCAAAAAAATATACTATAACTACCTACTGGCAGTCTATCTTTGCTGCTACGGTACCCGTCATGGGCTAGATCGGCTCGCATTTGACCACTTTTTATTAAAATGTAAGTCAGTCCAGTGGAGTGACCGCGAAATCCTAACAAAAATACTGACTTCAGTAGGGATCCGTACTAAATAATTAGGAATAGGCAGTCATTTTCTTAATATATTTTGATGGATGATTAAACACTACACGTGTTTAATTTATTTCGTAACACAGAAACGCGGAAAAATGCAAACCTGTCTTACCAGATTAACTTCACTCAAATAATTCCGCAATTACATTTACAAAGTGGGTAAGACTACGACCTGTTTAGGAAGATAGGTACCTACCCTGTATATGTATAGCTGTTGTATTAGTATAGGACTAGTAGAGTGCCTCCGTGGTCCAGTGGATAGCGTATCTATGAGTCTGTTAATCGGAGGTCCCGGGTCAAGCAAAGTGTTAACGCTTGCTCGACAAAACTATACCTACCTACCTATCTACTGCGACTAACGAGCTATCATAGTTTGTGAAATGTCTGAATGCGTGTTTTAGCAACACACTTGAACCTCGACATTAGGTAGGTACCTACGTTACATTTAGGTTTTCTTGTGGCACTGCACTCTAAAATCACCCTCCAGCTGCAGGGTTAAGTCAACTTAGTACTAAGAACAGTGAGTGGGAGTGTAGCTAAAATCAAACATGGTCAAGTAATCTGTAGCAGCTAAATGTCGTGATTCAGTACCTATGTGGCACAGAAGTGCATGCGGGGAAGCATCTTTTTATATTTTCGTCATAATTTTTTTTTAGTAAAAATAGAAAAATCATTTTTTGAAATATAAACATCAAGCCTTACGTACGTTAGTACTATCTATTCTGTGCCTTACGACAACTGTAGGTACATAAACTAGCGATTTCAGTTTAAAATTTCGATCCCATCGCTCAACGACTATATTTTTTTATGATGGCAAGTACCATAGTTCCATACTTCATCAGATTTTTCTTTGAACTTGTACCTAGTCTAAAATGATGTTAGTTACTTGCCAAATTTCATAGTACTATTCTAGGTCAACGGGAAGTAGGTACCTATTAGCCTATAAATTTTGATTCATAATTCAATTAACATATTTTAATACAAGTAAATGCTCCGTCGCGGAGACTTTACAAACATGTAATCAACGGACATAAAGTGACTCAAAACAACAGAGTATATGTCTCGTGTGGGGATCGAACCCTTGAGCTCGAGAGTCGAGCGTTTAAACTACACTGCCATAGGTGCAGTCATCGTAGTCTAAGTTATTATAAAAATACTGTTATGTTCTTATCATATATATTTTATATTTTTCTTATCTAAGATCTTAGATAAGAAAAATATAAAATATATATGATAAGAACATAACAGTATTTTTATATTTTAAAATAAGTTGTTAGGAGGAAACATTAACTTACCTACTTAAATTGGTGAATTAGGTCCGGTTGAATAACTATGTAAGGTACTGTATTCCTCGAGTGTGTGCTTCTTTAGGTATATAGGAACTTGCCTACTTTGCTGTTAATTCTGTCACTCGAAACTGCCAGCCTTTCATACTTATTGACTGTACTGTGCCTAGATAAAAAATACAATATTTTACCAGCTTATTTTAAGCGCAATAAATATAGCACTGAATTAATTACACAAATTCACGTCACAATATTATTTACAAATTATTTATTAAAAAAAAACGCGTATGTATGTAAGGACATTTGATTTACCTAACTTATGACGCGCGACTTGCAAATAGAAGCACTTGCGCAGCGGCTCCGTCCGCGGTCTAAGTTGACGAGTGCACTGTGTAGCACGGTATTCACACTAAGCGTCCAAAGCCCGCGCAAGCACCATCGGGGCCAAGGCCAGCGCTGGCGTTGATTGCGAAGTAGTTATTCGTTATGTCAGCTTGTGTTCTACTTATGCAACGCTTACCTACCATTACGGTGCAGTTCGATGGCCCGACTCCTCCTACCAATAAGCTGCCTAATTGATATTATCGACGACTATTATTACTTTCATTGGCCCTATTAATATTATTTGTTTTTAGAGGAAAGAAATATCTGAAATATGATATTAAATTTAGGCTTTTTCCTTTCTCTTAGCCTTGGCTAAAATTATACGTAATGTGTAATACTCATACTTACTTAGGTATATGGGTATCAAATAAGTAAGTTGGCATATACTTTATATACTTATTACTGAAATACGGATAATATTTAGGTATTGCACTCCTTATCACGGGTTACTCAATAACCTAGCTAAGAATCTGCATTCCCAATAAAGTGATGGTGGGATTCTGCAATCCAACCATCACTTTATTATTGTAGTTTTATTACACTTCAACAAAACTTTTGTAAACCTTGTAGGTACTACAATGTTTGAAATATGCAATAAATTAAGTACCTACCTATTATTATTTTATTACTTAACATGTGTGTATCCTTATTATAATAAGTATTGAAGGTTCTCCCTGAGATGATGATGATACTATGTTTTTCAAGTAACATACCTACGTTAGTAAGTAATTAGTTATACAATGTCATAATCAACCTTTCTTTTTCAATATTTGTCTGTCTTACTTTCTGTTTGACCGGGGTAATCTCTGGGCTGGCTGAACTGATTTTAATGGGACTTTGACTGAAAGATAGAGGACGTTGTAGAGTTACATATAGGCTAATATTTGACTCAGTAGGTGGCGAGGTTGCTGAGATACCTAAAATAACGCGATTGAAACCGCGTGGAATAGCTAGTTTAAAATAAGGTAACGCACGCAAATGCGACATTAACCTAATTAATAGATAATAACCAAATTATATTATTAGCAGATATTATAAATAGATATCTAATAGTAGAAAATTATAATTAGATATCTAATAGTAGATAATTGTAATTTCTCATAGTTAGGAATCTATGTAAACCAACAAAAAATCTAATTAGGTATGTCATTGCAATTACTAGGTACCTAATCATTGTGCTAAGTAACTGTAAACATACGGTGTGGATTCGATTGCCGTAGGGGTGAAAATTGTTATTAAGATGTTCCTAGCCCGAAAATGTTTCTGAGGGCAGATGTATAATAAGTAGGTAAATAATTAACCCAAGTGCTAGCCGGACTCGCCTATGTAGGGTTCCATAGTAGAGGTAGGTATCCACTTAAACATACTTTACCCATTACATTTCACTTAACCATCCTCCAATCCACCAACCTCCATCACTTTTTCGCCAGCAAGAGGTCAGCCCGTACGTCGAATTGAGCGGACGACTGGGAAACCGAAGATGAGTGAACACCAATGGCGAACTCTGAACTTGAGGCCCGGTGACTTAGGGGACCCGAAAATGATTTCGCTCCAATATAAACGTGGCTAGGGCACGGCACTGGGCATAGTGAACATACTCGATGTAACACACACTACGCTGACGCTGCATCCGCGCTTCAGTAGGTACTGCTTTTGTATTCTATATTTGCAGTCTCTATTTCATTTTCAAATACCTACTTAGCATTCTAGTATAGGTCAACTGGTCAACGTACACAACTTGGAAATACCAGATGTCAGTCATCACCTACAATGACCGAGATTGTTAAGGATATTGCCACATTTACGAATTGCGGAACACCAGCTTGCGCGCTCCTTTCGTTCAAGGACCAGTTAAATGTTAAGGTTATCGTTATTTGCGAAGTAAGAGGTGTAGCTAAATGTTTCATAAATATTATCATACTCTTGGCTTTATCCCAGTTTCAATCTGGGGTTCGCTTTCTAGTCTAGCTGATTTTCCACCAGAGTGGCGAGGCGAGGAGAGAATTGAAATTTGTATGGCAAATTTTCAATTCTCTCCCAGCGCATCTTTGGTGGAAACAGTGTGGATTGGCGAGAATATGCGAGGCGTGAATTGAAATATTTGTTTGTGTAAAAATGAACCGCATTGCTTCCGACATAGAGTATAAATTAACTTTGCAACAGAAACACGCTTCTCGCGATAGAAATTGCGTGTGTATTGCAAGACGAACTCAAACAGCACTGTACCTATATCTTTATCTAATGAAGCCTACGGGCGGGCGGCGCGGCGCGGCGGTCACGCGCGAGCTAGCGATGGCAATTTTTTGTGGAAAAGGGTCAGTGCGATTTCAATTCTCTTCTCGCCTAGTCTCGTCTCGCCACTCTGGTGGAAAATCACCTTAACCGGATTTGGCTGAATATTAGCTTTTCCACAGAGCGATTGCCTGTCTGACCTCCGCAACCCGAAGGGTTAGCGATATTCCATGGTTTACACCAGTGTCAGTTTATTTAGAAGGTACTGACGCCCTGTAACGACTGTCAAAGATCTTCATGACAACCAGGACCGATGGCTTAACGTGCTCTCCGAGGCACGGGACAAGCGATAATTAACAATTCAATACGCACATACTCGTAACTCCGAAAAGTCATTGGTGCGCGCCGTGGATTCGAACCCGATACCCTCTGCATGGCAGTCTGTTGGTATCTCCACGCGGCTATCGCTGCCTCCTGTTTCATAAATATTAAAAGGTAGGTAATTATTTCAGTCAGTCAAATAATAAGACATTTAAGATTTGGTATTGGTCTCGGGTTCGAATCACGGCACAAGCACCAATGACTTTTCGAAGAAAAGTGCGTATTAAATTGTTAAATATCGCATAACATCTTGAGGAAACCTGCATGTCTTTGAGTTCTCCATAATTTTCTGAAAGGACATGTGAAGTCCCCAACCCGAACTTGGCCAGGGTGGTGGATGATGCGGAAGACCTATCCTTCTCATGATGAGATGGGTAGGTCCGTACCACAGCACATGATAATGACGATGGTGACAAAATTACATAGTCGATAAAAAATTATAAGTAACTAATTTATAATGCCTGTTTCAGGCCTATTAAGGTGATTTTCCACCAGAGTGGCGAGACGAGACTAGGCGAGAAGAGAATTGAAATCGCACTGACCCTTTTCCACTAAAAATTGCCATTGCGAGCTCGCGCGTGACCGCCGCGCCGCCCGTAGGCTTCATTAAATAAAGATATAGGTACAGTGCTGTTTGAGTTCGTCTTGCAATACACACGCAATTTCTATCGCGAGAAGCGTGTTTCTGTTGCAAAGTTAATTTATACGCTATGTCGGAAGCAATACGGTTCATTTTTACACAAACAAATATTTCAATTCACGCCTCGCATATTCTCGCCAATCCACACCAAAGATGCGCTGGGAGAGAATTGAAAATTTGCCATACAAATTTCAATTCTCTCCTCGCCTCGCCTCGTCTCGCCACTCTGGTGGAAAATCAGCTTTAACCTTAAGTAACTTACCTACCTTTCTATATGTATTAAGTATGAAAATTTTAAATGCAAGAATTTTATACATCTACCTAGGTATGCACATAAGAAACAATTGAAAATTAACGCGGGCTGTCCATAAATAATAATCTAATATACTAGCTGACCCGGCGAACTCCGTATCGCCTTTTTAAGGTCTTTTTTTTATTCCTTTTTTTTCAAACCACTTTTTCAGGAAATTCTGAACAAAGTGACCAGAGCCATCAGTGTTTAATCTTAAATTTTAGAGTTTATAAAGGTATACAAAGGAATATTGTATTTTATGTAGGTATTTATTTATTTTTATTTAGAAAAAGTTGCTTTGCAATATAAATTATTTCTACGGTAGAAAAACATAACTAACTTATAGTAAGTGAGGATGTGGTTGGTGATAGAGCATGATAATTACTGATCTAGAGATGTGATTAAATCTATACATCTTCTATAAGTACCTACATATAAATAAAATTGGAGTGTCTGTTTACAAACATATACAATATAATATAACCGCTTTTTACTAAATTTAGATGGATGTATTCACAGTAGGTACATATACCGAAATGACATCTTTTACAATTTTTGTTTGTCTGTCTGTTTGTTTTTGCTGATATCTGGAACGGCTGGACTGATTTTGACGGGACGTTTACTGGCGGATAACTGATGCACCAAGGAGTAACTTAGGCTAATTGTCCGGGTACGCGAAGTAGTTCCCTCGGGACGCGGGTGAAACCGCGGGAAACAGCTAGTACTAATATAGCTATTAAAAATAGGGGTTAGTGTTAAAAGGGTGAGTCCAAAAATAAAAAAGTATATGTTTGGGAGTAAACCTTATGACTCAAAAATAGATTACAACCGATTTTCAGACCTAAAAATATACCTACATATAAAATTCGGTCGTGCAGTTTCGGAGGAGTATTGAGATTAAAATTGTGAAACGATTTTTTAGGCTCCAGTAGCTAAAAAAAATTGGGCAAGTGCGAGTCGGACTCACGCACGAAGGGTTCCGTACCATCATCAAAAGAAAATCACGTTCGTTGTATGTAGGTATACTTAAATAGTTTTTAAGTTTCTACCTGTTTATTAAGATCGAGTAACAAAAATTACGTTTGTTGTATGGACCCCTCTTTATTATTAACTTATTTTAATTTATGTATTTATTTTGAAAGGTAATATACAACTACATATTCTGTGAAAATTTAAAGCGTCTACCTGTAACAGTTAGTAATTTTGAGCAAAAATACGAAAAAAACCACGTTTTTGTATGGGACCCCTGGCCCTCCTTAATATTTTAATTTTTTTATTTTTAGTATTTGTTGTTATAGCGGCAACCGAAATACATAATTTGTGAAAATTTCAGCGTTCTAGCTATCACGGTTTATGAGATACAGCCTGGTGACAGACAGACGGACAGACAGACAGACAGCGGAGGCTTAGTAATGTAATAGGGTCCCGTTATAGATTCGCCATGTCTGTCTGTCGGTCCGTATGTCACAGCCGTTTTATTCCGAAACTATTGTAACTACACCTTTGAAAATTGGTAGGTAGACGTATTCTGTGAATGGCTTCCCGATTTTTATACAAACATAAAAATTACTGTTTCCGTGGTCCAGTGGATAGCGTATGCATCTGTTGATCTGAGGTCCCGGGTTCGATTCCAGGGTCGGTCAAAAAGTGTAACTGAGTTTTTCTGAATTCTCAATAGCAGCACGGAGTCTGGTGATGTGCCCGGTAACGGCAATAGGCTCGCCCCTTATTACGTGGGACTGTAATGGTATTACTGGCTACACCAAATTAAATAATAATATAAAGTCCTTAGGTCGCATACTTGTTTCTACATGTGTTATTATCGCTATGATGGCGCCAACGTTATGCAATTAGTAAACTCATAAATTCCAAGAATTTGACAAATTTAAAAGAATTATGTGACAGGCATTTGAGTAAAATAGCCATGAAATATGAGAAAACATTTGCGCTGTAGTGTTCACATGCGGTACCTATAGATGAGGATAATAAAAAGGGACCTACCATAAGAAACGGACCCTTTCAGGTAGTAAGTGGTCAGAGGCGTTGGGTTTGTGGTATTTAACGTGACAGTCGGTCTTACGGCGCGGAAAGGGGCAGATCTCGGGAACGGACTCGCGTGGTAGTTGAGTTGAGACGGAGGAGTTGACTTCGAGGCGCGAAACGGATCGGACCTGGCCTAGGTGAAAGGGGTGTTCGGTGTTGGTCGATAATTAAGTGTTTAGTGATATTGAAGAACAAGGCGAGCGGCTTCAAGAGAAGGTGACCCAGGGCAAGGGGTAAGTTTGGCAGCGACGCAGCTTAAAGTCCGGTGAGTGTCTGTTATTCACTTTACTATAATTTATTGCATGAACTGTATAACATTAATAACTCAGTTGTGTATCTATGTCTTTATCACACCATATTTATCCCCGGCTGACTAAAATATAAAGTTCTCTATGAGATATTGTACCTACATAGTTATATTATTAATAACCGCGTGTAACATTAGTAGTGGTTCGTACCTTGTTGATGATGGATGTGGAAGATGAGCGATGTATGATGGGAGTCTCCGTATTCGCGATCAGGTGGTAGAATGCAGGACTTTCACAATCGCTGTCTAAACCTGCGTACAGGCCAGCACAGAGCAGTTGACAAGGCTTTAAAGAGCGAAAGAAGAGCCACCTGTCGATCACGCTGTGTCCCGTAAGTCCTGGCGCCTAACCAGGCGGCGATTGTAACGAGAGCTTCCCTGCAATCTATGCGCGATGGCTTAATACGTTTTAATTGACTATGTTTGTATGGGCTTCAATGTTGTGACTTGCGGCAAGGAGGCGTTTTGTGACATCAGTTCTGAGACTGTTACTGTATGTTCAATACTACACACTGGATATCACTGGAATATTCGGCGCCGATAATACTATATGACTAATATACCTGGATCATGTTCGTCTCCCTGGAGCTGCCGTCTCTGAGATACGCTGCCTTGTACTCAAGTACCAATATGCGAAGCATGAATATGTGGAGAGTGATTTTGTGATGACATACCAATACTAATGTATCGTTGTCTAGTATTTTGATGTCCACTTTTCATTCAATTATAAGCGTTTACGTTTGGTAAATGCTGTCAGCAGAGGAATATAAAGTAAGAGACGAATTCCATGGTACCTGCGCGGGGAGGGGCGCGGGAACCCAGTTAATAAATTGCCTGGCAGGCTGAATTTGATATTTTAAACCCAGTTAGTAAGAAACTAAAATTTTAATCAGCCTGGGGTCCATAGGATTCCGTTACAGGACCCAAAAGTTTTAGCGAAATTTGGGTGTAGTATTACACCTCTGTTCTCTCGATGATACAGGCGTGATTCTATACAAAAATAAAAAAATCCATAAAAAGGATGAAAAGGGGGCATCCCTACATGGAACTGACTTGAAAAGTCATACATGCGCGGTAGCCTATAGACATATCATTTTAATGATTCAGAGGTTCCTAAAATCATAGTTTCTCAAGGTCAATCATTTAAAAGATAGACCTGTGTAGGTATAGACCCAAGTTGCAACTGGGACAACGCTAGGAGGATAAAATGAAAAATGAAAATTTATTCGCTTAGAGACATGGTTATAAAGGTCTTACAGAATGAAGTTTGTTCATCACATCTCGCCTTCAGTAGGCATACGAATATTAAATTACATTATAAATAAAATCATAGCCAAAATTACATTAATAAGATCGTATTATGCTAAATCAGATTTTATAAAATATGCACCTGTTACATCATAATAATAAATTAAAATGTCAAGATAAATTTGAAATAGCAAGTAATACAAATGTCAAAAATTTTCGATAAAGTTTTACAATTATTATATACAAATGTCAATTTATTATTAATAAAATATCATGCATTTTGTCATACTTATCTTTAAACTAATAAGAAATATACTCTTCACAAAAGACAATTATACATCCATGAGCAAGGGCATTTATATTATTTGCAAATGAAGTATTCATTTAATGTATAAAAGCAGTTTTCTAAAAGCCATCGTCTTAATTTAGTTTTGAACTGTAAGATTGGGAGTTCCCTGATAATTCTGGGGATGTGATTATATATTTTTATTGTCATAACCAGGCTATTCTTCTGGTGAAAACTGCTTTTACAAGTTACGTATTTCAGTTTTGTGGGATCCCTGCACTCGTATTTACTTAGTTCACTTACTCTGATAAATAAATGGCTCTGATTCCTGACGAACATTCCTACTTCCAAAATGTACATGGACACCAAAGTCAACAGTTCCAGTCTCTTGAAAAGTGGCCTACATGATTCAAGTGGTCCTGCACCACAAATTGCTCGTATACATTTTTTCTGTGTTATGAAAACTCTGTCTATGTCAGTCGAATTACCCCACAACAAAAGCCCATACCGTAGGATGGACCCGACATGCCCGTGATAAGCAGTGAGCGCGGTTTTTTCATCAAAATAATTTTAAGCTGTCGTAGAGCGTATACAAATCTATTTATCTTTTTACATACTATATCTATGTGCTGTTTCCAGTTACAGGTTTCGTCTAAGGTAAGACCAAGAAACTTTATATGGCACTCCGTTTATATTGGTACCTTCGATACTAATATTAAAACCTTGTTGTTTATAATTTTTAAATAAAACATAGTGAGTTTTTGTTAAATTTACTCTAAGGTGGTTTTCACTGAGCCAGTCAAATATACAGGGTGTTTGGAAGTTCGGTGCAAAGCCGTAAATCGGAGCTAGTATAGACTATGTAGAACCATTTGAACCATACTTGTCTTAAGCGAAGTGTGACCATTTCTTTTTTGGGCAAATTTTAATGAATTTAATGACAAAACCCAAAATTTTGCAGTTAGTTGGATATAATGGTCAGTTTGAAAGACAAAATGACATTTTTTCTATTATTTTATTGAAGTAATGTGTAAACAATCTAATGAATCATGATTAAGGCATCTGAGTCATGACACAATTTTTTTACGATCATTTATAATGAATATTTATTTTTTAAATTTAAGAAAGCTGTTTTGTGAAGGGTTAGAAAAAAAACACGGATGGTGCTTTCATTGTTCAAACATTTTTAAAAACATGCCTGATTATTGTTCTCTCTTTTAAGGTATCAACTACACGGATAGCTAAAAAATTGTTGAAATTAGGACTTACAAACCAAATTGAGGCAGAAATTTAAAATTTATAAGCGGAATAAATAAAACGAAGATTTAATTAAAATTATTTATTATTCATTTTCAAATTGTTCGCCGCGGTTCCTTACACAAGCACGGGCCCGTTTTCTCACTTCAGTAGTTGTTATTTTTAACTTCATCTCTAGTTTCATTGTTTCAAATGCTGAATTAATTCTGTTAATCAATTCTTCTCTTGTGTTGATTTCTACATTTGTATAGATTAATTCTTTGGCCCAACCCCACACGAAAATGTCAAGCGGAGTCAGGATGGGTGATCGGGCGGGCCAAGGTATAGGCCCATCCCTGCCGATCCAGCTATTAGGGAAGCAAATAGCAATTATTTAAAAGTGGATTATGCTGTTTTTCAGCCCATTTATGAACGTTATGGAAATTAGTTATTTCGTCCCTAGAAAATTTACTTTCATCTGTCCACAAAATCGACTTTAGGAACCACGCATCTTCAATGTCTGAGTTGAGAAGAAAACGACAAAACTGAATTCTTCTCTGAGGATCTCTCTCTTCAAGGCCTTGAACACCCGTGCCATGAAACGGGTACTTACTGTTTTGCTGCATAGTATTCCACACTTTCCAATGGGAAATGTTTAGGTAAATTTCAAGCTACTTTTCTGGTGCTGGTATGTGGATCAGCTTGAAATGCCTCCAAGATATGTTCCTCAATGTCGGTACCATGACTACCAGGATTGACTCCAGGTTCAACACGGTGTATCCCATCTTCAGCAAGTCGACGAAACGTGTTGTAAAACACTCTCACATTCGGTACTCTTCGATTAGGATAGCGTTCTTGGTACATCTGTCGTGCTAAAGATCCATTGCCGTCTGCTCTGCCATACATAAAAACGATATCGGCATATTCCTCGTTCGAGAAAGCAGCCATAGTCACTTCTCAGTCACAAATACGGCGTATACACCACTAAACACTAAAACACGAAAACTGAATGTCAAATTTAAACTCAAAAGTCCAAAATAAACAGGTACAGGAGCGCTAAGCTAGGAAGGCTACAACTGGACATGGTAAAACAATCGTAACTAAATCAACAAATGCGTGAGCGCAAATTGTCACGAATAACGTCTAGTCACAAGCGTAGTTGTCACTCAACAAAGTATAATAATAAAAAAGTATACCAACGTCCCTTAATAAAAACAGGTAGTTATTGGCTCCGACAAAACAAACACGACGCTATTGTTTTAACGATAAGTTTGTTTTTTCTGTAACTTACTTATTGCTATTTTTTATTACTATGCGTGCTACCTGAAAGGGTCAAATTTAATACGAAGAGGCCCCTAAATATTTGGAACTTTGCAAAATAATTTAGAATTGAATTTACTTATCATTTCCATCATTAAAAGTATTTTTAAGGCACGAAACTCGTTCGATAGTTTTTAAATTTCTGCCTTAATTTGGTTTGTAAGTCCTAATTTCAACAATTTTTGAGCTATCCGTGTAGTTGATACCTTAAAAGAGAGAACAATAACCAGGCATGTTTCTAAAAATGTTTGAACAAAGAAAGCACCATCCGTGTTTTTTTTCTAACCCTTCAAAAAGCAACTTTCTTAAGTTTTAAAAATAAATATTCACTATAAATGTTTGTAAAAAAATTGTGTCATTACTCAGATGCCTTAATCATGATTCATTAGATTGTTTACACATTACTTCAATAAAATAATAGAAAAAGTGTTATTTTTGTCTTTCAAACTGACCATTATATCCAACTAACCGCAAAATGTTGTGTTTTGTCATCAAATTCATTAAAATTAGCCAAAAAAGAAATGGTCACACTTCGCTTAAGACAAGTATGGTTCAAATGGTTCTACATAGTCTATACTAGCTCCAATTTACGGCTTTGCATCGAACTTCCAAACACCCTGTATGTTTTAATGTTATTTCTACCATGCCTTTCTGGTCGTATTTCGGATTGCTAGGTATAACTATCGAGACGTCATCAGCAAACAATATACATTTTTGTGACGTGGCACTAGGTAAATCATTTATGTATAGTAGAAACAGTAGGGGTCCCAGAATGCTGCCCTGTGGCACTCCTGAGTTGTTGAATCTAAATTGGGACCTGTACGATGATAAGAGTAGTTTTTCATTTATGTGAGATATTTCCACACATTGAGTCCTATCGTACAGGTAGCTCCGAAGCCAGTCTAGAGCTGGTCCTCGAATACCGTAGCGATCACATTTGTCCAGTAGATTTTCAAAATTGACCAGGTCGAAAGCTTTACTCATATCAAGAAAAACAACAGTAACTGGATGACCCCTGTCAACATTTTCCGTTATAGACCTAACAAGTGAGAAAGCTGCTAAAGTGGTGGACTTTCCTTTTTGAAAACCGTTCTGCTCATCATTAATAATTTTATGTTTATTCAGAAACTGCGTCAGACGACAATGCATCACCTTTTCATAGACCTTTGACAGTATGGGTATAAGAGTTATGGGTCTGTAATTATTGATATCGAGTGGGCTGTCTTTTTTGTAGATTGGTTTGACCACTGATGTTTTCAAGTTCTTAGGAAAAGTACCGTTTATCAAGGATTCATTTATTAGGTGACTTAGTACAGGTGATATGGATACTGCACACAATTTTAGAATAGAAGTCGGGATTTCGTCATAACCGACTGATTTACTATTTTTTAGGGAATTGATGGTTCGATATATTTCTGTTGGTGTGCAAGGATTTAAGAAAATATTAAAATTAATATATAAAGATTAAAGCAAACATTCAGAACGTATTATGAATAGAAGTTGGTGTGTGATATAAACGAAACCATAAATCGGACTCAATGGCGTGCCATTGGAGAGGCCTACCTATATCCAATAGTAAACTATGGCAGGCAGATTTTGATATGTGGTAAAAATAATTAAAAACAAAGATACTCAAAAACGACAAGTTTATTTGATCGTAACATGACTTAGTTAATTATTAAATGCATAGAACTCAATTGATTTCTGATATCAAGATAGAAGATAACTACTAACAGAATTATTATATTGTTTTAAACATAATAAAATATTTAATATCGTGTATTGCTTTATTTTCTTCATGGTATCGAACGATGACATATAACATGAACATACATACGTACATATGTGTAGTTCGATCGAAATGGCCTCGACTTTAAATGATCGTCGATCCGATCAAAAGCCAATAATCTGATTAGCATTATGAATCATAAATATTGACTGTATGCCAAGCATCTGACAGAAACAATAGTCCTACTCCTTTTAAAATGTGCGAAAATACTGCATATAACTCAAGAAGTGACTAGTTCCATTTTTCTGTATTTCTTCCTGAGCGTGGAAACTGGATCCTTGAATAAAATTGGATCCAGTCTCAGCACAGATCGTAGGAGCGGCATATAACCCCAAGCAGTGGCAAAAGTGTTCAGACACGATTGTCTCTGAACAAAGTGCTCCGGATCACTCCACGAGGATCTGAAAATAATAGGTGAAATCAGATACGAAGTAGCAATACAACTGATGAAAACCATGAACAGATACCCACTTGTATCGATGGTGAGCAGTCTTGTAGCGGCGGCGCTGCGCGAGCTTGATTGGCGGGCGGCGCGTGAGGTGCGCCACGAGGCAGTTGAGCAGGATGTCCTCGCAGTTGTGCGCGCGCCGCACCGCCTGCCGCAGCGCCGGCGCCCCCGCCGCGTACTGCGCCAGCGTGGCCCGGTGCACCAGCGCCGCGCCCGCCAGCACCATGGAGTACGTGGCGCCCCACTTGCTGCTGTAGCCCCACGCGCCCTGCACACAACACGTGTCGTTCCTACTAGCCGCCACTCTCTACATACTAGTGGCGCTGCCGGGCGTGGCCCGGTGCACCAGCGCCGCGCCCGCCAGCACCATGGAGTACGTGGCGCCCCACTTGCTGCTGTAGCCCCACGCGCCCTGCACACAACACGTGTCGTTCCTACTAGCCGCCACTCTCTACATACTAGTGGCGCTGCCGGGCGTGGCCCGGTGCACCAGCGCCGCGCCCGCCAGCACCATGGAGTACGTGGCGCCCCACTTGCTGCTGTAGCCCCACGCGCCCTGCACACAACACGTGTCGTTCCTACTAGCCGCCACTCTCTACATACTAGTGGCGCTGCCGGGCGTGGCCCGGTGCACCAGCGCCGCGCCCGCCAGCACCATGGAGTACGTGGCGCCCCACTTGCTGCTGTAGCCCCACGCGCCCTGCACACAACACGTGTCGTTCCTACTAGCCGCCACTCTCTACATACTAGTGGCGCTGCCGGGCGTGGCCCGGTGCACCAGCGCCGCGCCCGCCAGCACCATGGAGTACGTGGCGCCCCACTTGCTGCTGTAGCCCCACGCGCCCTGCACACAACACGTGTCGTTCCTACTAGCCGCCACTCTCTACATACTAGTGGCGCTGCCGGGCGTGGCCCGGTGCACCAGCGCCGCGCCCGCCAGCACCATGGAGTACGTGGCGCCCCACTTGCTGCTGTAGCCCCACGCGCCCTGCACACAACACGTGTCGTTCCTACTAGCCGCCACTCTCTACATACTAGTGGCGCTGCCGGGCGTGGCCCGGTGCACCAGCGCCGCGCCCGCCAGCACCATGGAGTACGTGGCGCCCCACTTGCTGCTGTAGCCCCACGCGCCCTGCACACAACACGTGTCGTTCCTACTAGCCGCCACTCTCTACATACTAGTGGCGCTGCCGGGCGTGGCCCGGTGCACCAGCGCCGCGCCCGCCAGCACCATGGAGTACGTGGCGCCCCACTTGCTGCTGTAGCCCCACGCGCCCTGCACACAACACGTGTCGTTCCTACTAGCCGCCACTCTCTACATACTAGTGGCGCTGCCGGGCGTGGCCCGGTGCACCAGCGCCGCGCCCGCCAGCACCATGGAGTACGTGGCGCCCCACTTGCTGCTGTAGCCCCACGCGCCCTGCACACAACACGTGTCGTTCCTACTAGCCGCCACTCTCTACATACTAGTGGCGCTGCCGGGCGTGGCCCGGTGCACCAGCGCCGCGCCCGCCAGCACCATGGAGTACGTGGCGCCCCACTTGCTGCTGTAGCCCCACGCGCCCTGCACACAACACGTGTCGTTCCTACTAGCCGCCACTCTCTACATACTAGTGGCGCTGCCGGGCGTGGCAGTAGCGCAAAATATACAAACCTTAGCCTCATCCCAGAAATGAGTGCGTGCAGGATATCCAACAATTCGCTCTGGAAAATGCTGCCACACACGAAAAGCGAAATCCAGTTCTTCGGCCAGTAGTGGGGCATCACCGTCCAGGGAAAACACGGCAGCTGTGGGCACCGCCCATAACGGTTGCCATCGAGCTGAGACTCCTTCCCTGAAATCATTTATTCCCGTATGATAATGAGTGATATTTTACAAGAAGCTTACATAATTCTCATTAGTCAAGTGTACAGTATTTAATGATAATATTCTCACCCAGGGTAATGAGTTGTAGCATCGACTACAAGTACAGGTAACGGGTCCCGAGTATCGCCAGCCAAGCGTGTCAATGACTTTAACGAAGGTGCTGCGCGCTCACTGTCCCAGACTAACACGACCTAAAGAGAAAAACCTTTTAATAACGATTACGAGACCAATGCCCGATGTAAAACCTATTTAAAAATTACCTTTTATTTTTTTATCTTTCCCTGAATTAAACTGACGGACTCATTAACTGCATCAAAGTTCAGGATTACATTGAAATGATTTTTTTAATAAGTATGCAAACTTTTTAGATTAAATTATATAAATATGGAGAGACTGGCTCTTAATTAAAAAAAAAGCAAAATTTAAAATTAGAACTGCAGTAAAACAAATGAATATAGCCGGGAAAAGAAAATTTACTCGTAGTATCAGATTTGCGTGTTATTTAAAGCAAAGTTTTAAATTGATTCGCATTGATTTTTTATTCTTTTGTCAATTGAATTATTGTTACCAGCAGAATTGGGTTAGTTTTTGAACTCATCAAGCGGCTCAAATTGTAGCACTGGTGCGGGAGGGCTTGGATCAACGAACGATTGGTAGAAATTTAAATTTAAACCAGTCTACGGTTTCTAGAATATACAGAAGGTTTGTGGAGACAGGTTCTTACAGAAGGAGACGTGGTACAGGCAGGACTCGAGCAACCACCGGTCGTGATGACCGATTTATTGTTACAACTTCCCTGCGAAATCGTTTCCTCACGTCAGTTAACATCCAATCAGAGCTTAATGAAGTGCGTGGAGTAAATGTGAGTGCATGAACAATAAGAAGAAGGTTAAAGGAAGCGGATATCACCCCTTTTAGACCAGCAAATGGTCCAAAGTTGTCTGTAGCTCACAGACAAGCTCGCTTAAGATTTGCGTGTGATCACCTAAATTGGACAGAAGAGCAATGGGCCTCCGTATTGTTCACGGACGAGTGTAGGACATGTTTATATGGTGCAGATGGTCGCAGAAGAGTCTATCGTCGACGTGGGTAGCGATATGCTCAAAGTTGCATTAAGGAGCGTGTTTCTTTTGGAGGCGGTTCGTGTATGGTCTGGGGTGGCATATCGATGAGCGGGCGAACAGAACTTGTGTTCATAGACATGGTCCGTCAAAACGGTAATACCTAGAGGGGGTTTTACTGCACATCGCTACATAACAGAGATCTTAGAAGATCACGTGGTGCCTTACATGGGATTCACAGGCGAAAATTTTACTTTAATGCAGGATAATGCCCGGCCGCACGCTGCTGCACAAGTTCGACAATATTGCGAAGAGGTTGGGATACGTACAATGAATTGGCCAGCACGCAGCCCGGATCTTAATCCCATTGAGCATGTTTGGGACAATTTTAAAAGAGCTGTATATGCGAGAAATCCTGTGCCCACGACAGTGGCAGCACTAAGAACAGCACTTTCAGAAGAATGGGACAATATTCCGCAAGATCTTTTAATAACCCTAATAAAATCTATGCGGAACCGATTAGAATCCGTAATAAGGGCACGTGGAGGTAATACACCTTATTAAAACATAAATAAACCCTTGCATCAAGTTTGTGTCTATTGTTAAAACCATTTTTTTTATTAAACCAATTTTCCTTAAATTTCTGTTTTTTCTTCAAAAAAGCCTTAAGGTCCTTTCCAGTACACAAACTTAAACTTAAGGATATGACCCTACGCTGTTTTAAAGTTCACGAACCAATCTAGAGGTTTTAATTTAAATCTGTATAGAAAGTTTGCATACTTGGTTAAAATATTTATTTCAAAGTCGTCTATTACTTTGATGCAGTTTATGAGTCCGTCAGTGTATTTAAGTACCTATATGTGTTTTTTTATCATAATTGAAATTTGAAAAATTTACACGGAAATGATGTCTTGCTGATTTCAGCATGACCGCGCAAGTACTTTTACTGAATATTGACGTGTACCTATATGTTACAGCTATAGTCATTAATATAAAATTGTACTTACATAATGACTGGTCAATATATGTATATAATTACTAAAATGCCTAGACATTTTGATTAATTAATCACTTCATCTGGATGATATTGTTAAAGGCAGCCCAAAGTTGGTCAAAGTAATAAATACGATGCGTATCACTTGCCTTACTCCTGCGATACCGTGTGGTGTGATCACCACGCCACGCTATAATGAAATGTGGAGCCAGGGGACGATGTTTAATAAGCTAAGCTGACGGAGCCGTGCTTCGCAGGGCTCCAATTTTTTGGTGCAGGGTCACAGGTAAACCTAACATAACCTATTAAAATGGTTTGCCTAGTTAATCGACCCGTTAACAAATCGATGTCCAGAGCGGAACTGATTAAAATGAAATTTTACAAGCTTTACTTCACTCATAACATTACTTCATCCAAGAGTACCAAGATGGTATATAAATGTGATTAATTGGATGTCAATTATTATTACTTACCAAATTGAGTAGATGTTGTATTGACTAGATAGTAGGTATATAATTATAATATCTGTATTTATTACTTTGGCTGTAACATATTCACAATATCTATACTGTTGCGTGTCGTTCGCTGAGTGAGAATGCCGGAGGCCCAACCCCTTTTCCACTTCCCTCAACCCGTTCCTCCTCCTGATCCTTGTACCATCCCTAAGCTGGGTAAGTACATACATATTTCTCCATCCTTCTGCTAGTTTGCCGCCTACTACATAAAAAAGACATAACCCAACCCAGGTGCTTCTGAAATTATACGTATAATGTAAGTAGATACATCTGATTACCTTTTCGCAGTGCTCACTAGAAGCTATGTTGGCGAGAAGCTTATGTAACGCTGGTGATGTCGATTGGACATATAGTAAGGCGGTGAACATATTACCGGGAGTGGGTGGCGGCGCCGCCAGCGGGACGGAGGGCGCGGGGAGGGGGGACAGGGGGACGGACGGACACGCCGGCGGGTGCAGGATGGGAGCGGCGATGGGGAAATGAACACGAGAATCGCCATACGTAGCCAGCGTGCCTAGAGCACCAGGGTATGCGTTCCAAATCAATGTTTCTCGTTGTTTCGATGATCTGTGAGCTAGTACTCGCTCGAATAATATCTGTAAATAAAAAAGATTTTTAGAATTACACTTTCGTAGTCATTCACTTTAGTTTTTAATTGTATTTCGGGATTTACACCTTTGTGTCAAGTATCTGAGATTTCGACACCGTTGCAAGCGCTAAGATCGAGTAAAAAAGCGGCTAAACTGATTTACTTGTTTGTTATATTCATCCTACATTATTTTAGTATTTTAGTGCATCCGTGACCATGGAGCTTGCAACAATGCTGAAATACCGGATAATTACTCGAAACAAAAGTACGTTGTCTACGATGATGATTCTAAGCGTTATCTCAGTTGCAACCTGAGGTCCGCTTACTAGTATAACCGGGTTTTACTGAATATTAGCTTTTCCACTGTGCCTTCCTGACCTCCGCAATCGAAATGGGATAGCGATATGCCATGGTTTAGACGAGTGTCAGTTTATGCAGAGGTACCTACTGTTGCGTGCGTCCAGAGTGCGCGCGGCAAACGACTGAGGCGTCTTTGAACAAAACAAAAAGTCGACACTCTGTGGCTCGGCCGCTCGCGCTCGGCTTGGCTCGTCTGCGGTTTAACATGGGTTTTCCTCGGCCGAGGCACGTCTAAATTGACCGAACAGCCTCGCGAGGCAGTTGCCGCGCGAGGCTGTTCGGTCAATTTAGACGTGCCTCGGCCTGCCTCTGTGTGGACCCGCCTAATTAACAATTATTTAATACTAGAAGAGCCCGCGGTTACACCCGCGTTATTTAAGGCTACTGCTCCGCTCCCGTGATAATTTTTCTAATTGGACCAGCAGTTCCTGAGATTAGCGCGTTCAAGCAAACAAACAAACTCTTCAGCTTTATATAATATTTTATTTTATTTATTTATTTATAGACTCACGCCTGTATCCCCGAAGGGGTAGGCAGAGATGTAATATTACACCTACATTTCGCCATGAATTTTTAGATTCCACGTAATAGGGGGCGAGCCTATTGCCTTTACCGGGCACATCACCAGACTCCGGGCTGCTAGTGAGCATTTCCTAACGGGAAAACCCAATAACACTTTGCCCGAACCGGGAATCGAACCCGAGACCTCCCAATCCCACGCGCACATTTATGCCGCGAGACCAACGAGGCAGTCATTATATACTACTCAAAACAAAATAAGGGCCACTACGTATTTTTATGATTTCGGTGAAGTTATTGACATGAATGCAATGTTGAGTGGCTGATACTTATGATAGGTACGTTAATTTTAAGTGTTGACTAATGGTATTTGAGTATACCACGGACAAAAAATTGCTAAAGTACATTAAGAAATTTTTTGGAGCCACTCAATTTTACCCTTATTTAAGTTCATCGTTAAATTCAGTCTATGTTTGGAAATAGTCGTGAACAGTTCAAATATTGTTTAGCTAACGTCTTTATTGACCTTTTGCGAAGACTATGTTGCCTATTCGACGACATATTCACTTGCCAACCATAACTAGAGCTGTAACTTTAATTCAAGAAGAATATTCACAGCGTTCAGTGGCTCTACACAGCTCGGCTATTCACGACGAGCAATCCAGAATACTTGAAATCGTTTTCAACAGACGGGAATAGTATCCAGAAGACCAGGCTCAGGCAGGGTTAGAGCAACTGCCACACAAGAAAACCGATGTGTTCGCATGCATGCGCGAAGAGAGCGTTTTATCACTGCTCGCTGCATACAAAATCGCTTGCGGCAAACTACGGGTAGCCGCGTTAGTGATCAAACGATTAGGAAACGGTAGCACGAAGACCAGCAGTTCTCCAGGAGACGAGTAGTGAGAATTCCACTTACAAGTTCTCATCGTGCAAACCGATTAGCGTATGCAAGGCAACATCTTGTCTGGGACATTACTGATTGGAGCACAGTCTTGTTTACTAATGAGAGTAAGGTGAAATTCTTTTGTGATGATCAGCGTGTTAGGGTTAAGAGACGGGAAATTGAGCGATTTTCGGATGCTTGCATCCACGAAAGTGAGAGATTTGGGGTCCCAATGTAATGGTGAGGGGAGGCATCAGACTATCGGGTAGAATTGAGCATGTAATCCTCAACGGAGGCAATGTAACAGCTCAACGATACATCGAGGAGGTTATCAGACCTCATGTGTTGCCATTTGCATAGAGAATCGGTGCAAGATTCAAGTTGATGCACGAAAATGCACGCGCACACACTGCAAGAGCCACCAGAGCTGTTCTAAAGGAGGCTGATATTCAGGTGTTACCGTAGCCCGTGAACAGTTCTGACTTTAACCCGATAGAACACATGTGGGATCTACTCAAACGAAGCGTTCGAAGCACTGACTGACTCGTAATTAACGAGAGACAGCTGATTGAAGTGCTCAAATCAAGCTGACAGTGAATACCTGACGAAACAGTGCGACACCTGATTGAAAGTGTGCCTTCCATACTTCAGGAATGTGTCCAAAAAAGAGGGGGGCACACGCTACAGAAAAAGCAAAAAAAAACACTTCACAAATGTTGACAATGGTTGATAGCTTTTTTCTTCAAGTGAATATTTTGCTAAAAATTAGTACTTGGCTAAAAAAGAAAAGCTCAGAACCAGGAAAAATTAGTTGCAAAAAATAATCTGGGAGGGATTTTAGAGAGAGTCGAAGTTTGTAGAGACATACCTATGTACAGTAAGAACGCATGCGCTGTACCTAATAATTGATTGCTGCGCATGTGCTCTCGTATATCTGTCAGTACCGTCACATTATACATTGTCATATGCTGCACTGTCATTACATCGTTCGCTTACATAAATAAACTAATAATTATTGTAACAGCCTTGGCTAATCACTACTAATATTAGGTATAAACGCGAAAATGTGTACATACACATGTATGTATGTACCGATTTCACGCTTAACAGGCTGAACCAATATTCTCTACTCATAAATGCGAAAGCGTGTATAGAGATATATCGGACCATGGCTTTGACATTTGACTGTATGCAAAGTGATGTTGTTGAACACCTTTCGGTAGATAATGTCATGAATACTGACCAAGTTACTCGTACCCTATAGAGTTTCTGAACTCCTTACAATTATCAAGAGTACCTTCACGCAACGTTGGTGTTCCAGTCCTGTTAATGCGGAATCTTAATGCACCAAAGCTTTGTAGTGGCAAACGGCTACAAGTAACACCTAGGATGCAACATTATAAAAGCTATTCGCTATTTCGAATCAGACTCGCTCATGAAGGGTTCCGTAGTGAAGGTATCCATTATCTTCGAATTAATGGTATTTGTATAAACGACAAAGCTATATTAGCGGTTTTTAAGGTGTGCTTTATTTCAAAAACTGCTGACTTCATATCGTTCAAACCAATTTTCGTTCGAAGTTTTTATAACGATCTACAGCATATATATTTTTTTGATTTGTCACTCTCTTACTTTGAAGTTAGAGGGACACACACACCCATTTAACCACTTTGGAACCGTATATCTTTCAAACGATTGACTTTGAGAAACAATGGTTTTAAAAACCTCAAAGTAATTTTTAACTACCCATTTTCCACATCAGTTCCATGTATGAAGAGCCCCCATAGTCTTTCGAACCTACCATATGTCGAAAGGAAGGAAGGACTTTGGGCAATATGGGTTTATTTTTCTCTCCAAAATAGATAGCACCATGCCCGCCCCTTGATTATTTTTTTAATTATTTATTAATCGTTATACAATTAAAATTAGCAGTGTGGTTGACGGCATAGAATACAAGTGTCACCACCCCCTATCTTTCCGTGGGTGTCGTAAGAGGCGACTAAGGGTTAATATACAATATTTTTCATTTTCTATAACGTCGTAAAGCGGTTCACAGAATACATCTACCTACCAATTTTCAAATGTGTAAACTGAATTGTTTCGGCATAAAGTGGCAGTGACATACGGATAGCCTGACAGACATAGCGCGTCTATAAGGATTCCGTGTTTAGCCATTTTTGACTACGGAACTCTAAAAATAATGTTTACAGAAATGTTTTAAAGACTTCTTGCGGTTATATTTCTTATAAGTCCCTATGAACAGAATTGAAACGAAAATTACTATCGAACGATGAAGGAGTTTTGTGTCACCCCGAATTTAACGTGAGCGAAGCCGCGGGCAAAAGCTAGTAATAAATAACCCTGAAAAGTCAGTAGTGTGCACCGTGGATTGTTTAGTCTCTGCGATATGTTATTCAGGTCATGTGTTTTTATAAATGTACAAGGCTTCACCGGCGGCTGCGCCCGCATAGGAACGTTTTCACCGTAAGCGGCAGGATTTCCAAAAATCCTCTTAGGCTCCCTAAGGAAACATATTTCAACTACTTGCATGGGAGTAGGCGCATTGTCTGTCAGTCAATCAGTTACGCAAGAATTGTATTGATTGAGTGATAGATAAGCGATGATGTAAAATTTGGTGCACCATTCGTTTCACCACATTTTCAGTTCACTTACCTCTATTGTGGTGAAAACAATTTTTTCGATTGAAGAAAAATACTGCTCCCATAAAAATTGCGTCTGCTGCCGCAAAGCAAGGATACGCTCGGGTGGAACAGAGCGCACAAGCTCCGGCACCTATGGACCAAATATTAAATTAAAAATAATGATCAATTTGTTGAAATGTAACCTACGGTAGATAACTAGATAAGGATCAGGGTAAAGTGTGATAATGATGTAGGACTGTTGATTAATTAAACTATGTGTAGTATCACATATGAATTTATAACATTAACTTATAGATTAAAATAAAACATAACTAAATGAGCAATTTAAACTACGAAGTAATTTTTAATACTTCATTTGTAGGTGTCGGTATTGGAACAGAATCATTTTCTCATTTCATCAAAATCCTTCCAGTTGTTTTTGCGTAAGAGAGTAACAAACATCAATACATCCATCCACATTGTGACAAATTCTCACATTTATCGTGGTAGTAAGATTATACTAAATACCTAACTAATATGCCATAATATCATAATGTATAACGTAGAATAAACTTACCTGCAATAGGAGACGTTCATCGGCCCATATAACTGCTCGACGCCAGTCAATTCTTTCGTCAAAGGGGAGACGCCAACCATTGCTTAGCAAGACAGGTATACACCCTGCAGCCAGAGCTTCAAGAAAACGATATGAACCCAAACGACGTCCACGGGCAACTAGGCAAAATGTTGAATTGGCTAGTAACTGTTCATAATCAAACCTGAAAATTATTCATAGATCAATTCAATTTGCAAATAATAATTGCCCAGTGTCTCCATATTATCCTGTTTGGATGAATGGAAATGGTTTTGTACATGATCTTACGATGGCTGCTCGAAATTTACTTAACTAGACTCCGGCTGCGTGACTTATACACTTAAACCTTCCTCGGAAATCACCAAAAATCGGTTCGGCGGATTTGGAGTTTATCGCGTTCATACAGACAGATAGGAAGAAAAGGGGACTTCATTTTATAAGTTGAATACCGAATTAAGCGTAATTTAAAAAAACTGTTGTTGCAGAAATGTTATTATAGTATTACATACATACATACATACATAGACTCACGCCTGTTTCCCGGAGTGGTAGGCAGAGACTACGGAACGCCATTTGCAACGATCCTGACATACCTCACTTGCTTCACTCACTCCCATCAAGTTTCTCATGCATGCTCTTCTGTTAAGGGTACTTCTGACTTGTCCTTTTTTCAGGATGTCTCCAATCTGGTCAGAGAACGTCCGCCTAGGTCTTCCCCTTTGTCCTGTTCCATTCACACTTGCCTTATATATCTTCTTTGTCAGTCTATCGTCATCAATCCTCTCCATGTGCCCAAACCATCTTAACATGCCTTTCTCAATGCTTGTCACTACATCTTCTTTTACCCCACACCACTCTCGTATCACACAATTCTTTACTCTGTCGGTCAAAGACACACCACACATACTTTTCAGTGCTCTCATTTCTACAGCATTTATTTTACTTTCAAATCTCTTCTGCCATACCCAACTTTCACTACCATACATAAGGGTAGGCACTAACACGCCTCTATGTACAGCCAAACGTGCCTTTTTGGACACGTTTTGACTGTTCATAAACGCTTTCAGAGCTCCATTCACACTATTACCTGCATTAACTCTCCTTTCAATATCTTCTTCATTCTTAACATCTCTTGTAAACAACGTACCTAAGTAAACAAACTCATTCACTTGTTCCACTCGCTGTCCATCGATCAAAACATTACAAGCCGTAACGCATTCCTCCTTTTCAAAAACCATAACTTTCGTTTTACTTACATTCACTTTCATTCCTTTCCTCTCTAACGCACCATGCATGATTGCTACCATCTCCTGCAACTCCTCCGCTGAAGATGCAAGTATTACCTGATCATCAGCATAAAGGAGGCATTTGACGAGTAACCCATTCATCCTTAATCCGCAGTCACACTGTTTTAAATCTTGCAAACAACTGTCCATGAAGAGGTTAAACAGCCACGGCGACGCTATATAAAGCTGCGCGTCCACAGGATCGGAATCGGAGCGTACGGAGCGGACGGAGCGTCGTCATTTACAAAATGCCGATGGGGTGCGTCCACTGCATTCGGATTCAGCATCGGCAATTTAGGTATTTTTAAAGCAGGAGGACAGTGACGAGGATATTGTTGTAATTAGATTAATTTTCGGAGAATATCATACATTATATTCTGATTTATAAGAAGATGAAAATAGATTTTATTTGCCCAATTTCGTCCCAAATATTGTCTCTCCTAAGTTGATTATGTTAATGTTCATTTTTTAGATTATAAAGTTCTTCATACCTTTCCACTAACATAATTAAAACATCGTCGTTCATCGTGAATAAGTATTTTTGCCTACAGTTTAACGTCGCAAACACGTCAGAACTTGTAACGCTCGGAATCAGTATGATGCGTTCACTGCGGATGACGTCATCAGCACAAATACCGGTCTCAGGCGCAGAAATGCCGATCCAGTGCACGCAGTTTCATAGAAATTAATACAAAGCAACAAATCCTTCCGCTCCGTACGCTCCGATTCCGATCCGGTGAACGCGCAGCTTTATAGTATTAAGCTGCGCGTGCAACGGATCGGAATCGGAGCGTACGGAGCGGACGGAGCGTCGTCATTTACAAAATGCCGATGGGGTGCGTCCACTGCATTCGGATTCAGCATCGGCAATTTAGGTATTTTTAAAGCAGAAGGATAGTGACGAGGTTATTGTTGTAGATTAATTTTCGGAGAATATTATACATTTGATGAATATCATAAATAATGAATATCTTAGATTTTTGGGTACATTCATATGACTCTACTAAAGTAATTAAAACATCGTCGTTCATCGTGAATAAGTATTTTTGCCTACAGTTTAATGCCGCAAACACGTCAGAACTTGAAACGCTCGGAATCCGAATGATGCGTTCACTGCGGATGACGTCATCAGCACAAATACCGGTCTCTGGCGCAGAAATGCCGATCCAGTGCACGCAGTTTCATAGAAATTAATACAAAGCAACAAATCCTTCTGCTCCGTACGCTCCGATTCCGATCCGGTGGACGCACAGCTTGAATGATCTTTTATGTGACTAATCTTGACATTTTTGACTTGACATTATGTTATCAGGATCTAATTTAATTTGACATGATTATTTAATTTAATTTTTCTATTATTATTATTTAATCTCTCTATTATTAATTGACATTGCATATTATTAATTAATGAGAGCCAATTTTATTTGCCAATTTAATATAATATTAATAGCTTCATAAACTGACATGATGATAATTGGATCCATAGTAATATTTCTTACATTATATTTGCAAATCTGACCAGACAGAGCATGTTGATTACAAAGCTATAACACCTGATTGTACACATGTTGAGACAAATAAATTTATCTTAATCTGCTAGCCGTGTCGATCCCAGAATTTTGGTTACTGGTTCGAAATTCTAAGTCGGACACACCACTGGATTTTTCATCAATAGATAGGTAAGTGTAATTCCTGAAGAAGGATTAGGTATATTATTCACGCGGGCTGCGGGCGAAGTCTACTTGTTTGATATTATCCAAGACTTTGCTTGTTTGTACTTCACTTCTTGTTGGTACAAGAAACCTGAGCACACACTTTTATTTACATGGATTGATATAGTTTTTGGTATGAAGATCACTGCTAACTTGGTACCTATAATTATACAGAGTGTCAAAAGACCCATCACCAAGCCGAAGTCTACTCGTTATGCACATCATGCCAAGTCATACTACGCGAAAATAATACCTGGGCAACGAAATATTTTTTTAAGCTTAAAAAAATAGACACTTTTTATTAGCCGCAATGTACAGCACGCGCTTTCAGTAAAAATTGGCGCGAGAAATGCATCGTACCTACGCCGGCCGTATATCTAACTACACCGTGCGCCGCGGTCGACCTAAGGCATAGTACTATCTATTCTGTGCCTAAGGGCGGTTTCAGATTAGCGTATTTTTCTGCGCGTATACGGTCGTTTCAGCATACGCGCTTGCACACGCGCTACATTATGCGCTACAGAAACCGGATTCGCATACACGGGCATATTTCGGTGTGTTCGCTCGAAACGGTAGTGATATCGTGTCAGTATAGCGTTTATGGTTTACTATTGTTTAAAAAAAAATGTATGACAAAAGATCATTTTACAAACAACGTTTAAAAAACTACTACTACTCATTTGACAAACTTTCAATTCGCAAACATATTACTTTTAAAACAATTAAACAAGGTTTCGCAAATGTTTAACTTAGGAAATAATTAAATTGTTAATATATTATTTTAATAATAATCACATGACTAAATAATTCGTTTGCCAAATTGATGATTGTACAAAATGTTACAAGATAAATTATTAGTTTTTAAAAATAACTAATTTCTAACTGCATGTTTGCAATTTTCATCTTGGACAGATTTTATTTATAGGCAAGTAATAATTTTGTATTAATACTAATTCCATAGAAACTTAAGTCTTTTAAAAAAAATACACGTAGAATTCGGTTCTGGCACTCGCCGGCCGCTGCCGTGGCACGATCGCTTCGCTCGCTCGGCTCGTGCGTTGTGGTCGCAGTTCTGACCTAACCTAATCCGCCATTGTTTCAGTTGACCCTACACAAAGATAGTTGTATTAACGTAGATTTTGGTTAATAAAATATTTATCAAGCAATGCATTTTGTCATATGTTATTTGTGCTTCACGTTGTTTTGCCAACTAACATGTTTAAAAAAATGTATTTGTAAATTCATGTTTTAGCATAATAATCTTTTTTTAGTAATACGCATACTACATGCGCTTCCAAAAACCAGCTTATACACGCGTATAAAGTTCTAGTTTGAAACCGCCCTAACGGCGGCAGTTTATGATCACGTGGTCGCGCGGCCGAGGGTAATGAACTCTCAGCTGATTGCTAATAGGCATACACTGTGTTTAGGGAACTTTAAAGCCGTTTATTTTAGGGAAATATTGCAAATTTTGTTTATGTTTATTTGGAAGAAAGTTTACATTTATCATTCAAAACACGATTTTGGAATAATTAGAAAAAAAATGTCGTGCCCCTGAGCCTCAATATCTCCTGAACCAGTAATTTTCCAGGTATGGTGCCGAAGTAAAAATTATTTTAATAATTGGTACAATATGGGGTTTCATATGCAACTTTAAATTTAGAGTGGACAAAGTTTGTAGAATATATGTAAAGAAAAGACGAACCCACCCTCAGATTGACCACCCCAGGACCGATGGGCAATGACTGAACCACAGTCAGTCATTGCTCATCGGTCAAGAAGATGTCCTCGGTGCATAGAGCAGGATACTGCATGTCAGGTACTTTCCTGGAACCCATTTCCGCATCATTCCCTATATACCTTATCCTTTGTGATTAGAGGAGTTTGGTATTGTCAACCTATCTCTATTGCATTAGATGGGATGGTCAATCCGAAGGGGCACGCACAGTAGGTTCCTCTTTCCTTCCATTAGGATACAATGCAGTTCCACCAAGTGATGCCTGATCCAATTAACTATACTGAATATATAACTCTATTTTTTAAATAAGTAACTGATTTTATTCTGTTTAATGGGCTATGTTACCTTGAAGTTTGATCATAATCTGTGTTTGATAGTTTTGCATGAAAGATAATGAAACCACAATTATTCCCTACTACCTAATCCAATGTAATACTAAATGAGGCTAAATTTACACACAACTAACTTTTGCCTTGGCTTTGCCTAGTTAGATTTTGTTCATTGGAATAAAAAGTATTCCGTGTATTATTTAAGTTTATTAATCAGATAACTGGAGATTTTAATTAAATCATTCTAGTATTTTTTGTGAAAGTGCAACAAATATCTTATCACCCAATTTAACAAACTTTTACATTTATAATAGTAATTCATTTTTTTATTTCAGTAATGAACATAATTTTAATATTTCTGGGACAAGCTGAGCCCATGGTTACACTAAGTAGTATTATTTTGAGCTATTGCTTCACACACATGCTTTATAGCTTGATGTTATACAGCCTATAACCTTCCTCATTAAATGAGCTATCCAAGACAAAAATAATTAGTCAAATCGGAAAATAATAATTCAGTCATTCCTGAGATTAGCACTTTCAACTATAGATACAAACTCTTCAGCTTTATAATATTAGTATAGATTTCTAAATATAAAATTAGAAATGATTTTGCCATCCAGTGATATAATAAAATAAAATGATACTTAAGTGTGTTACTCTTTCTTAGCATAAATAAAAACTGTAACATGTCTATAGACATAATATACATATAGCAAAAATTGCATACTTATCATATTCCCTATTGTCTTCATCACATCTCTCATCTCTTAAATCTTTCCAAGACTTCCCATGTCTACAAGTGGTAACCAAAATAAGATGATTTCCATCATGTAAGTGCCACAGAGAGTTTCTTGTTTCACTGCCAATACCATGTACATATCTTTTTCCTTTAAAGGCCAATAAATGTCGCCGTGGAGCAGGAAAAGCATTTCCAGTAGCAGCTGGAGGTACACCACCTCTCTCAGGATGCTCTTTGTGAAATAATGGCAATGAAACATCAAATCCATCACGAAAAATTGTTTCAGATGCACTAGCTCTGGCCAATATAGCTTCGCCAGGATCAAAGCCTAGAGCGTCTTCAGCATAATCAGGCCAAGTCCCAGCGTATAAATTGAATATAAGATGATTTCTACCATTCTTCCAATAGGGCAAACGATACAAACGAGATGCGACATCTGTCACATGTTCTGGCGATAAAGGATCAGCATCTAAAGTGTCTATTGCAGGTACAAACAGACAAGCCTCATTGGGATCTCGTGTGGCATATCGCGATTCTCTGATTACTGATAGAACTTTACGGTATGAAGCGCTAACTGCTCCATCACTTGGATAAACATAAATCTTAGGGTCATTGCCACATTTAGAAAAATCAAAGCATGTCTGCATCCGACAAGGAATTGTTGATGATGCGGACTTTCTGTGTGGTTGCGAAGGAAGCTCCGACAGCTCCTCCAATGTCGCAAAGCTTGGAAGTTGATTACGTCGATTATTCTGGCTTAGTTCAGATTTCAAATTATAAGTTCCGAAATAACAATAAATTAAAAATGCACAAGATACGAACAGAAGAACAAAACGTTTTTTAGCTTGCATTTTCACTTTTTGTAAGTCACATTATTAAAGTAGTAAAATATTTCTCTATCAAGTACATACAACAAGGCTTCGTTGATTAGTAAATAAACACAACAAAAATCACTAGGTACTCGGTTAGTTTAGTTCAATAGTTTTTTTTTTTTTTTTTTTTTTTTTTTTCTTCTCTCCCGTTCCAGTCGAGAGTATTTGGCTCGCACTTTGTGCATTCGCCAGTTTCAAGTATATTTGTAAGACGTTGTAAGTAATGGGGCTTTATATATATTTCAGGGTCGTATTAGTTTTTATTTTGTGGTTAAGGTAGGGAAACTTTTACCGTATAAATTATAAATCGGAATTTGGGAAAAGGATCAGAAAAGTAGGATAATAATAACAAATTAAGTACAAATATAAATATGAGTAGGAAGGAAATCAACCTATGTCTACAACAAAAGACTTATTTTCACATACTCATTTACACTTGAATATTGTTACTATAAATATAATCAGAAAGTATATTATAAATGGAAGGGATACAAGCAAATATAAGACATTTAATGGAGGATGGGAAAGGGACGCGTAATGAAATTAAGCTATTTA
Source organism: Euclidia mi (assembly GCA_944739405.2). NCBI lineage: Eukaryota > Metazoa > Arthropoda > Insecta > Lepidoptera > Erebidae > Euclidia > Euclidia mi. The sequence goes on along the minus strand of OX123189.2, from coordinate 57,518,721 downwards.
AAAAGGAAGTACGATCATATTTAGGACAAGAAAAGAATATATGGTCCAAATCTCCAGAGTCATTACCACATTCACATTGTGGACTATCTATTATATGAAAACGTGCAAGATGGGCTGGACAAGTAGTATGTCCTAAACGTATTCTTATTAAAATTGATGTTGCAATTTTGCCAAGCTTTATAACAGAGAACCAGGGCTTACAGCGAATTTCCGGCTGTATACTAAAGTAGTGTTTGCCTTTAAATTTGCTGCTTTCTGACCAAAGTTGGTTCCAGGAATTAGCTAGGTAACGTCTGGGAAGAACAGTCAAGTCCTGTATATAATTCTTAAAAGGAAATTTGTCCCCACACAATACAGCCTCATTTGCAAGCTTATCAGCTTTTTCGTTGCCACTAATACCGCAATGGCTCGGAATCCAGACAAGAATTATAGAAATATCTTTCGCAACACATTCGTATAGTTTTCGTCTAATATCTGCAATAAGAGGAAATAGCGGTTTTGACTTAAATGGATATTTCAGTATTGCTCGTAAGGCGCTCATAGAGTCTGTTAAAATTAAACTATTTTTAAGTTTTAGAAGTAGAATGTATTCTACAGCTTTAAGAATGCCAAGGCATTCGCCGGTAAATACTGTTGTCTCTGGAGGGCATTTAACTTTCTGAACAATGTTGAATTGAGCATGATAAATTCCTACACCCACATAATCATCAATGTTTTTTTTAGACGCATCAGTGAAAATATGATGCGATTTAGGCCAATTTTCTTCCACGATGGAATTAAAATAGGTGTCAGCATTTTTTTTGTCAATGTCTATAATGTATTTTACATTCGGTTTATAGACCAAAGCTTCATATTCACAATTAAATAAGTCAAGCTTCGGAGATCGGTGTGTAGGGGCAGTAAACGATTTGAAATTGATGTAACTTTTAAGTAAGCAAGGGAGCGATTTGTGAGTCCAGTAATTTGAAGAATCTATGGTATCGACAAGAATTTGCAGTTTATCAATTAAAAGGCTATTAGAAAATTGGAGAGCTCGAAAAAATTGCCGATCGGCTAAAAATTGGCGTCTTAAACTAAGCGGAGGTTCATTACATTCAACTTGTAATGCGTTTATAGGGCTGGATTTCATTGCTCCTGTAATTATTCTCAATGCCCTTGATTGAATAGAATCCAATTTCTTAAGACCAGCCATACCACAAGGCTCCAATATGAAAATTCCATAATCTAGAATACTTCTTATCAGAGCATTATAAAGAAGCTTCAAGGAAAACGGATGAGCACCCCACCAAACACCCGAGAGACATCTCATTAAATTAAGAAGTTTCTCACATTTATTTACGGTATAATCACAATGAGGAACACCTGTAAGTTTCGAGTCCAAAATAACACCCAAAAATTTTACCTGATTTTTAACAGGTATTTTATTATTTTCAAAATCAATAGCTATTGGAGGTTGGATTCGTTGACGTGAAAAGAAGACCAAAGAACTCTTAATTGGTGATATGTGAAGGCCATTTCTATACATCCAGACTTTTAAATAATCTAAAGAATTTGATAAATTTTTACAGAGTGAACTTGGTGATTTTCCCACGGTATAAAGAACGATATCATCAGCGTATTGCAGTATAGAAGATGAATTTTGAAGGGAATTTTCTAAATCAAATGTATATAAGTTGAATAATAAAGGGCTGAGAGCTGATCCCTGAGGAAGACCTTTCCATAAAATTCTACTCTGGTCGTTTGCTTGATAGGTTTGGTCTAATTGAATTTTCCTACCAGACAGAAGATTTATAATAAAACAAGAGAGTATTTCAGGGATTGCAAGCTTATCTAATTTTTCTTTAAGGACATTCAAAAGTACACTGTCGTACGCCGATTCTAAATCCAAAAATAAAGCTAGAACAGATTCATTTTTAGTAAACGCAATTCTTATATCTGTTATAATTGTAGCCACACTATCCAGTGTACTTCTGCCTTTCCTGAATCCAAATTGTGATTCAGGCAAAATATGTCGGTTTTCAATTAGCCATTCAAGACGAGTTTTAACTAAATTCTCAGCTACTTTTGTTATGACTGGTGATAAGGCTATAGGGCGATAAGAAGTTGATTCAGTTGGTAATTTGCCAGGTTTTAGTATAGGTATAATGGTTTGAGATTTCCAAGATGGAGGAATACTACCTAAAAACATTACATTATTTATTAGGTCTAAATAATACTGTAGTGATGATTGACTCAGGTTGGTTAAAAACGAATAGGGGATGCCATCTTCACCTGGTGCTGAATCTTTTACTGTGGATAAAACACCCTGTAACTCTTCCATTGTGAATGAGGAATTAAGAAAATTTTTACCATGGGAGACAGAAGAAGGAATATTGTTATGGACGAGTTCTGATTGTGGAACTGATGGAGGCGCTAGACTATTTAAGAATGAGTTGCTGATATTAAGAGGTATGCCAGGAACATGTGAATCAGAAGTACCATTTCTAAATTTTCTTATGTTTTGCCAAACTATAGAAGGTTTGATATGGGGAGAGATGGAAAGGCAGAAATTTCTCCAACCTTGAAGTTTTTTGTCTTTCAATAATTTACGTGTTTTAGCTATTGCATCACACACTAGTTTAAAATTAACCTCTGTCATATTATTGTTATACCGTTTCTCAGCTGTTTTCCTCTCTTTAATTATTTGAGTACATTCTTCATCCCACCAAGGAGGAGAAGGAATGAAACTATTGGCTGATTTCTTTAATGGGAATGTTTCATCAGCAGCTTGTATGATGGCATTAACAAACACATTAGTACAATCAATTACATTATCAGAAATATCACTCTGTAAATTAGAAAGGTTTTGTTGAACTGCAAATTTGAATTTATCCCATAATTTGTCATTAGTCAGTTTATACTTTATACGCGGTTTTCTCGGTAAATTAGGAGAGCTGTGTAAATTTTTTATAGGAAAAGTGATATAAATAGGGAAGTGGTCACTTCCATAAGTCGACAACAAGGTACGCCATGTTAGACATGAAGCCAAATTTGGTGTGCAAACTGACAGATCTATTGCACTAACATTTTCATTTGGACCAGAACGCCGAGTCAGAGAACCTGAATTTATTATACAGATATTCTGAGCGTCAAATATATCTAATAGTGTGTCACCACAGTGAGAAGAATAACTGCAACCCCAAGAAGTATGATGGCAGTTAAAATCGCCCAAGATCAAGAAAGGGCGAGGGAGGAGGGATATAAGATTGGTAAGTTGTTGAAGGGCAGAAGAAGAAGGAGTAGGAATGTATATAGAAACAACACAAATATTATTTATTTGTGCTGCTACTACAGAAAAATCATTATATACAGGAAGGGGTATATGACCATAAGAGATGGAATTTCTGATGAGTAGGGCGGCACCACCATAGCCATCAGACCTATCATCTCGTAGACAAGAAAAGCCGTGTATTTTAAAAAATGAACCGGGTTTTAACCAGGTTTCTGATAGTGCAAATAAGCAAGCTTGGTATTTATTTATTAAGTGAATAATTTCACTTTTTTTTGATACAGCGCTTCTACAGTTCCACTGTAGAACGTTTTGAATTTGAACTGCCATTATTAACAGCTTTTGAAGACAGGTACATATTAACTAGTGGGGCAACGTCGGGCGGTAATTTAATGTTGGATTGAGTTAAAGTTTGAATAAGGATTGCAATTATTTCTGATGTAGACATTATTGAAGGATCTTTCGGTTTTGTGTTTAAGGCGCTGCCATTCTGAGAATTAGGAATGCTAAACTCGTTAATTATCTTTTGGTGAGCTTGTCGGTCATAACCTTTACCTGGTTGGGGAGGGAGTCGACGGTTGGCAAAAACAGTTTTTTTATGTGAACTATGATATGGTGAGATTTCGGTATGTGATGAATGTGCTGATCGAGTATGTGTTTTGCTGAAATTGGGGCTAGCGACACGAGTATTTGTAACTTCAGCATAAGATTTAGAGACAGTAGGTACCAATTTAGCTGCTTCACCATAGGAAATGCTTTTTTCTGCCATGGTAATTTTAATTTGTTTTTGGCGCAGAAATTCAGGGCATGATTTAGACGTAGCAAAATGATAACCTGAACAATTACAACAATAAATATACTCATCATCAACGTCACATGAATCGCCAGAATGATCCTGACCACACTTAAAACATTTTGATTTCGAACGACATTGAACCTTAGTATGACCAAAGCGACAACAATTGTAACATTGTATAGTAGGATATACATAGAGCTCTGTCGGCAATGAATTGTAACAAATAAAAATTCGAGGGGGCAAGATCTGACCATCTAGTGTAATCACAATACTCTGTGTTGGTTTCCATACAGGTGAACCATCTACAATAGATTTATAATTTATTCTTCTAACTTTTAATATTTTACCACACTCATTTGGCACTGAAGCATTTTCAATTATTTCTTCAGGTGACCAATCAGATGGAACGCCGCGCACAAGACACATTCTTGTTATTTGAAATGTTGGTATGAATGCTTTTAGATTGTTTTCTGTCAGTATTATGCTATTACTAATAAATGAATTGGCTTCCCGATAGTCTGAGAATGCCATCGAAATTCTGTTTCGCCCTATTTTTTTAATAGACCCATCGACAATGTTGCGAATGGTATTTCTTTTAAGGAACCGCCCAAACGCGACTGGATGGAGAGTAGTGCCATCATCAGGTGTCTTTGTTTCTTTTTGAACATGGACAACAAATGGAGCGATATCGGTAGGCTGGTATTGGATCCTGGATATGCCAGAGGTAAAACCCTGGGGACCTGGACCATTAGTTGTTGTCATAGATTTATTTGTAACAATATTATTATTATCAACCGATATAAATGTTTCGTTACTTGCAGTAGTAGCAGAGTCACTATTTTCGCTGTCAGCACAGCGACAGCCGGTTTTGCCGTCAACAGCCTGAGCGTGCTTCCGTTTTTTCTTATTACAAGTTTTGCAAATATTAATCCTATTTCTTTTGCGTCCGTTTCGTTGTGCAACAGAATTATCTGTATCCATGCCAGACTCATTAGATAAAACCGAAGGAACAGTTACAAAACTTACAGCCGGGGGAGCTATTTCCCCCGGATACGTCAGGTCAGGCGGCTTATTCATAATAATTTACAAAAAAAACTTACCTAAACTGCAAAATGTACACTTAAACTACTAGAAATACACTAAATACTAATAATATTTACACAAAGATACTAATCTGATCCACAAATGTACAAAAAATTAAATTTAAAATTTTTAACAAGAAAAAATGCCACCGTTCAACTCGAAGTTTCCCGCGCTTTTTCCATTTCAATAGTTCTGTTCACAGTTCATGATATAGTAATAGTATAATAGTTGTCAATGTCAGTTGTCACTTGTCAGCTTGTCATATTTTATTTAAAAAAAATAATTATTGTTAAATAATGCCATGTACACATCAAGCCAACGAATGCAACGAATTTTAACGAAAACTTTGACTAGTGCGAGTGCAGGTATGAAAATGAGCATTTAGTGCAAGTGATTCGTAAATTTCGTAATCAACAAACTAAAGTGAAAAAGCGCGGTCAATTTAAAGGCCCATCCGCACGGCACAATTTTACCACTGATCAAATTTTCAATCGAATTGGCTTTGCCCGTCTACACGACACAATCAAATCACTGATTTTCATTCCGTCCACCCGATTGGTTAAAATCTGGTGGTACCACCCACCCGATGAACTTGAGTTGGACGACTGGCGTCTACACGTCACGATTTCATCAAGTGTTTTAGTCAAGTTGGACGTAAAATCGTGACGTGTGGATAGGCCTTAACGGGTCCCGATCCCGACGGCCTTTCTTTATTTTATCTCTGAAGTATTTCTTAACTCTGTGGGATTTTTGTTTTTTTGAAAATATCTGTTGGAAAATATCAATAATATATTAAATATCCAATCTCTTTGTATATTAACCATAACCGTAGACAGAGACTGTCTACGATATTAACAGACTCTTCAGTTAGCCTGAGGGTATAGCACAGAGTATAGCATTATACCATGGTTTCTTCAGAAATCAAGTTTTGAATAGTTGGTAGCTTGCGCCATGAAGACGTATTTTATTAATCCATTTTCATACATGGTTCGGCGTTGCACCGAAAGTATGTACTAGGCGATTTCGTGATATGGAAAAATATTAATATTGTGGACTGTATCAACGAGGGTACGGTTTTTGCGTTCAGCAATCCCGTTCTGATTCGGTGTATAAGGTGCGCTGCGGTGAGTCTTCGTTGTATCCCGCAACGTTTTAAATAAGCGTCAAAGTCCTTATTAACGTACTCTAAACCGTTATCTGACTGTAAGAACTTGATTTTGTTACCTGTGTGCGTCTCCGCTAACTCCTTGAACTCTTTAAACTTTTCTAAGACTTCGTTCTTGTTTTTAATCATGAAAACACGACAATATCGACTGTAATCGTCAATAAAAGTGACGAAATTACCTACTACCGCCCACTGTCGGCGTTGTGATTGGTGACAAACGTCACTATGGACGATTTCTAGGCGTTCTGTTGTTCGTTGAGTTGTTTACTCTCGGGGAGCGGGTACTCGGTGCAGTTTTGCTTGTACGCAGATGTCACATCAAAATTTAATCCAACTAAGTTCTCGTTTTTCAGTGCTAATTTTAGATCTTTGGTTCATGTGACCAAGTTTTTTGTGCCAGTCATAGTATTTGTATACTCTTTGGTGCCAGTCATAAATGTTTGATGAGTGCCCTTTTTTAGTAGAATTTGCAGTCGTCATGGACTAATGATTGGTCTGCGATATCAATCATTTGTCTAAGGCAGTCGTATTATCGTTAGCGAAGTTCAGTTTCCTGGATGTGCTCTTTGTGGTCTTGAATAAATTTTGTTGGTAAGTCATATGCGACGTGCAGCCACTGTCTAAGACCGATTTTTTGTCTACAATGTACGTATTTCGTGTTAGAAGACAATGCGTAGCAAAATGATTTTTGTTAAAATTGTTGTTACTTTTGCTAGTTTTTTGTTTATTTTTCTTCCAGCAGTCTGTGCATATTTTATGACTTTTGCATTTAAAGCTATTTAAAGATATTACCTCCTTGTTTGCATATTTTACAGGACGCGTACAAAGCTTCTTCTTGTACAGACGATTCAGGTTCGATATTTGTTATAATATTTTGGCTATGTCGCGCTTCAAATTCTTCAATAATTTTAACTTTCAGCTCACCTGGCTTCGGAAGAGTATAACGTGACTCGATAGCGACCCGGAAGTTGTCATATTCTGCCGACAAATTGTACAGCATCATGATTGTAAAAAGATTTTCATTTATTGCCACGTCCATATCAGCCAACTTATCTACAATGTCTTGCTTATGCTAATGCTTAAGAAGAGACGCCTTTCGTTCAGGTCCCTTACTGGCGTATGTATCTTTTAATTTGACCCATAATGTTTTCGCTGTAACGCAATTTTTAACTTGTTTGAGCTCAGAAGGAGCGATTATCAAAATCAGTTCTGATCTCGCCTGTCTGTCTCCTTCTTTGGCGACCGCATTTCCAGCGTCTGGTGGAGTTTCTATGTATTTCCATAGCTTTTGTTTGATTAGAACAGCCTCAGCCTGTATAACCCAGGTATCGTAATTTTCTCGTGTGAGAGGATCGGTTTTTGAACATAGGTATTCACTTCACAAAAAAAAAATTGTTTTTTGGCCTTAAACTTCTTGCGACGTAATGTAATTTTTCATAGTTTCCGAAGTTGTTATTGCTAGTGGGTGAATTTGTAAAAAAAAAATGCATCGATGCTGTGGGCAGGAACGATAGTGTTCACTTATTCCCTAAAAACGAAAAACTTTGGAAACTATGGGAAATTACATTACGTCGCAAGCCCTTTAAGGCCATGTAAAAACTTAAAACCCAAAAAATCTAATATACAATAGGGAAGTTTCCTGCAAGTGAAATAAATTATACAAAGTATTTTTATCTAGTGAAATATGTCAAAATAATGGTCGTTTCATTCATCAATTAATGTTAAAACTATATTTATTTTTTTTTATCGACAATTCATTGATAATAAGTATTCTATTTGACGGAAAAAATCTATGACGTCACTAGGTCCATATTTCATACAAACGCCGTGGGAAAGGTCGTTTTTGACATTTCATTAAAAGTGCTTTATTTGACTATGTAGTTGGAAATAACCCTATTGTTTGAAACAAAGATTGTAAAGCCCTGAATGTGTATATACAAAATTTCTATCTTCTCGTGGCACCAACTATAATTCGCACGTCCTAAGCGTATAAGTGAAAAAAGCAAATTTTACATATTTTTTTTTATAAAGTTTTGAATAGTGTCTTTGGTTTTTTTTTAATCATTTCACTTTATTTTTGTATCCGCAAGATTCCGATCATCTGGTACATACTTACGTATACTTTTTTTACAAATCCAGTGCATACTTTTCTTACCGGTAGTTAAAAAAATATTTGTAACACAAATTCCGTGCTTATTTCACTATTATTAGACGTACTGCGAAACTGACTAAATGGCAGATGGCCTTCCGCCCGCGACGCTGTTCCCCTCACATAAGTATTAATCTACCAAATACTTCTCTTTGTGGAGTCTACCTTGTGTTAGATATACACTTATGCAAAAGTGAAAATCGTACTTAGGATGCCAAAAATATTTTTTTTGGGTCTATCCTATAGAATCGAGGTCGTAGATCCCAAAAATGCAACAATCGTATTACTCTCTAAGTGCCACTTAGCGAGTTGCACTAGCACTAATCAAAGTGGAGATTGAGCATTTAAAACATTTAAAAATATGTTAATATTTTTATATAAAAAGTTTTCAACAACAATCTCAGATCAAGTAAAATTTTAATGGCTCTACGTACAACATCTGATTTGTAAATCAGATATTGTACGGATATTGTCAGATATTGCTGATTGATTATGATACGGATTATGTTATTGTTGATCAGATGTTGCTCGGATTTTCGAAGTAGGTAAATCTAACTATCTCTAAGTAGTCTGTGAAACCTACTTTGAAAATCTTAGCTGGCAACACTAGCCTACAGCCTGCAACACAGAGTACATTTTTTATGCCTGCAACACGATTGCCGGCGTGATTCTTTGCTTGCGTGAAAATTTGTGATCGTGATCGGATTATAGTCAGTAAAAAAAGTGCAATATTACAGCGATTGAACAGAAATCGGAATATTTATTTCCCCGAGGTGAATATATTCATAAATTTCAAATGCTGTTTAGTAGTTCGTCTACCTGCAGATGTAAGAAATTTAGGGAAACCTTAGAAACCTACGTCGGTATCAAAAGACGCTAACGCTAATGTAATGACGCCATTTCCCTCGACGCGGCGTTTAGCTCCTCTTTTTACATATGGTTTATTTAGCATAATTCGCTCTTCTATTTCTAGGAACCATTTTCTGCTACTTTTCTATGCAAATATAATGACATTTAAAATATTTGTAGTGCGTTTTATGATGTATTGATTGCTACAACCAACGTGGCCGAACAAAATATCAATGTATGATGATATCTTAGAATGATGATATGTAGCTGATAATAATGTATATTAAATGCAAAGTTTCGAGGATTAGGTCTGGCGTTTGGGCTGTTCTTTGATCGATGTATAGATAGCCGACACGACCGCCGAGCGCTCAAGATCCATGCGGATCTTGTTGAGCGCTCGGCGGTCGTGTCGGGATTGCTTTGCGCATCGCACACTTATTTTAAGGGTACGCGTTTTATTTTGTCATAAGACTCTTATGACACAAGTGTACGATGCGCAAAGCGATCCCGACTCGTCCGCGGAGCGCTCAAGATCCATGCCGGTTCTGTATTTGTCGTTTAAGTTGGTACGAATGTTGCGAGAAATAAAACCTGGCTAGTACCTACTGTTCGTTTTCCCTAGTTTATCTTATTTAATAGTTTTTCTTAGGCGTTGAACTGGACTGCAATCACCTCAATGGGTCCTAGGTATTCATAACAACGTTTCGCGCACTTTATGTGCATTGCACTGAACGCAAGAAAGCTGTAGATATTGATTACTATTGATAGCCTCTAGCTAGAGAGTTTGGTTTCTTTGAATGTGCTAATATCGGGAATTATGGTTTATTCCCATCTTCCCCCGCATGTCGCCCCCCGAATTAACGCCTGTAAAAAAATAACAGTGGGGTGAAATAACAAAATTAATCATTAAAAGTATTTCGGGAACAAATGAAACTTCTTTTCCTCCCTCAATTACAAGTTCGGGATTAGATGACACAAGCATTCCCATTTTCCTTCTTTCGGGAGCAGACATGCGGGGGAAGTTGGGAATAGAACTTCCTATCTTCCCCCCATTACAAGTTTGGGGGAAGATGAAACAAGCATTCCCATTTTCCCTTGTTCAGTGGCAGGCATGCGGGGGAAGATGGGAATGCAACTTCCTATCTTCCCCGATTACAAATTCTGGGGAAGATGACACAAAAATTCCTATTTTCCCCCATTCGGGGGGAGACATGCGGGGGAAGATGGGAATAAACCGGAATTACTGGACCGGTTTGAATAATATAACCACAGACTCAGCACACTCTATACTGATACCTTAGCACAATATGCTCAAGAATAATTTTTCATAAAATTCTTAAGTTACTGCTTCATTAGACCTATTCGAAAGTTCAGCTTTATTTGAACTGGCACAAAAGTCTTTGAACTCTGCATACCACAGAAAAAATCTTTTGCCATAGAGAAGAAGACTAGATAACATCATATGTTAATAGTATATTGCTGAGCTTGTATGATATTTTTCATCAATAACTATGTTTTATCAACACAAGAAATTTGCTTGTCATAATTTATTTTATCACTAAGTAATATAGCAGCGATAGCCTAGTGAAGAGACCGACAGACTGCTATGTAGATGGTCCAGGTTCGAATCCATGGCTCACACCAATGACTTTTCGGAGTTATATATTTCGTATTAAATTGTTAATTATCGCTTGCTAAACGGTGAAGGAAAACATGAAGGAAACCTGCATGTCTGAGAGTTCTGCATAGTGTTCTCGAAAGACATGTGAAGTCTGCCAACCTGCACTAGGTGCGTGGTGGACTATGGCCTTACCCTTCTCATAGTGAGAAGAGGCCCGTGCCCAGCAGTGGGACAGTATATATACAGGGCTGATGATAATGATGATGAAGTAATGTAGAAATTCCTTACCATGCTGTTTATAGTCCAACTGTGAAAACTGTGTGCGTTCGCGCAGCGGAATGTTGTTGAATTTAAAGATTTTAATTATGCAGATATTTAGTGTATGACGTCGTATAATTGTGTATGGTAAAAAAAAATTTGTGCACGCAGCCATTGTGGAGAAATTCACCAAAAACTGATTCCGCTGGGCGAACGTTGTCCTGGCGGAACTTTTTTTAATCCATTGACTTTAGAAGAAAAGAGATGTGTCCAAAAATTAGTGTGTATTTGTGTGTAATTGTGTATGTATGAATAAAATTGGTGCATGCATAAACTTCGGAGAAATTCAAGTTTCCGCTACGCGAACGTTTGGCCATTAGCTAGTTTTCATATAAAGCGCTTACATAGAGAGCTGTAAATTTTTACATACGTTGTTTTGAATTTGTTTATATTTGTTTAAAAAACAGATTTAGAAAAAATCGTAGGGCTTAAAAGATAAAAATATAAACGTAAAATACGCTTATTAGGTCTTAGTTCATAAAGTATGCACTTTGGGGTCTAGATTTTCACGTTTATACAAACCTTGTAAGTGTCTGCAACATGTTGCCAAGTATCAATGATGTTCCGTTGGTAATTAAAGAGTTATAGGACAATTTACCATGAATAGATCACTGTTTACAAAGCAGTCAAATATCACGACGTTCTAAAGGAATTGCATGGTAAAATGTATGCCAATAATTAGTGTATTCGTTCAACTATTCACATGCAAAATTTCATGTCATTAAATTCAGTAATTAAAGAAAAACAATTGTAATACTGACGAAGCATCGAAAACCTACATAACCCGGCCAAGTTCGGATAGTTACAAAAAAGCGGCCGTGCAATATATTTAGGTAACATCCCAAAATTTACAGTATAATACCGGTATTGAATTGGTATAGGTGATAACACAATTGTTGTTTCAATATAATTTATAGGTCATTTACTTTTGTACACCTACTTTTTTAAATGTATTTGACTATGACAGAAAGTAGGTACTATTTACGTAGGTACTTTATTTAAGTATGCGCTTGAGACTTGAGATATAATCTAGATATATTATTAAAATTTAAGATAAATATAATTCATACAGCTAATTTCTATTGAAGAGTTCATGGATCAGAATTCTAACTATAGACCTCTTAGGGAAATTAAATAATTACCACATGTAAATACTACTGTTTAGGTAAATATTTATCATATTGTAGTTTATTACACTATTTAACCAATGGACTAGATATGCACGAGCGTTCCCCTTTGCAACTTTAGTGGATCAAACAATCTAATAACTTAAAAAAACTACTTCTTGAATCGATTTTTTAATTGATGTATACCGTTGTACTGGTAGTTAGTGACTTATGTATGTGAGCGTGTTCCCCCGCACCCCACCAAAATATGCAGAATTATTTTGTTCAAAGCGGTACGCTAGTTCTTTGGTTAAATAGTCTAAGTATTGTAGTTATGAATTGATCAAAAATATTCTAGTGTGAAAAAATAGACAACGCGCTGTGCGCAACGAGCGATAGGCGGCTTCCCGCTTGAAACGGTACTTCCATCCTTGAAGAAAAGAGAGGGCAATATGTTTATTAAACCTGTTTTAGTTAAAACACATTTAAGTCCATTGCTGTCGTTGCAAGCGTTTGTTAACGTTATTATAATTACATAATTATGTAATATGTAATTTAAAATATTTTTGTACACGGATATTTAAATACTTGTTAATTGAAGATTTATTTTTATCGTAGATAGTGGCGTTATTATTTAAAAAATATTTTTAATTCAAGAAATGCAATTGTTTTATTTTTTCCTAACGCTTGTGTACGCAACTGTACCATATTAATAAATACTATATTGGAAGGTTAAGAACGTTTCTTAGATATATGGCACGGCCGCTTTTTTGTAGCCATCCGAACTTGGTCGGGTTATGTAGGTTTTCGATGCTTCGTCAGTATTATAATTGTGTTTCTTTAATTACTGAATTTAATGACATGAAATTTTGCATGTGAATAGTTGAACGAATACACTAATTATTGGCATACATTTTACCATGCAATTCCTTTAGAACGTCGTGATATTTGACTGCTTTGTAAACAGTGATCTATTCATGGTAAATTGTCCTATAACTCTTTAATTACCAACGGAACATCATTGATACTTGGCAACATGTTGCAGACACTTACAAGGTTTGTATAAACGTGAAAATCTAGAACCCAAAGTGCATACTTTTAGAACTAAGACCTAATAAGCGTATTTTACGTTTATATTTTTATCTTTTAAGCCCTACGATTTTTTCTAAATCCGTTTTTTAAACAAATATAAACAAATTCAAAACAACGTATGTAAAAATCTACAGCTCTCTATGTAAGCGCTTTATATGCAAACTAGCTAATGGCCAAACGTTCGCGTAGCGGAAACTTGAATTTCTCCGAAGTTTATGCATGCACCAATTTTATTCATACATACACAATTACACACAAATACACACTAATTTTTGGACACATCTCTTTTCTTCTAAAGTCAATGGATTAAAAAAAGTTCCGCCAGGACAACGTTCGCCCAGCGGAATCAGTTTTTGGTGAATTTCTCCACAATGGCTGCGTGCACAAATTTTTTTTTACCATACACAATTATACCACGTCATACACTAAATATCTGCATAATTAAAATCTTTAAATTCAACAACATTCCGCTGCGCGAACGCACACGTGAAAACTAGATTCTGTTCTAACTAAGTGGTTATGACAAGTCATTCAACAGACTATTATTTTAGGGTTAGGCAGTTTGTTCATATTATAAGAGCAAATTGTACCCTGTTAAAAAGTGCAGAAGTATCCTTGACTCACCATTCCTACTCCTGTTAAGCGTCGCAAGTCAGCTTTCATTTTGGCTCAACTACAATTGTTTTATTTTTGTTTTAAATAGATGTCATCACGGGGGCGAGGATATGGCGGACGAGGGTCGTACAGCGGTGGTCGAGGAAGTAGCTACAGAGGATCATACAGAGGAAGTAGTCGAGGAGGCTCATACGATAGCCGCGGAGGACGCGGCGGCGGTTACTCTTCTTACAATAATGATTCCCGATACACTAGCAGTAGCGGTAGCAGATATAATTCAGGCCGGGACAGGATGGATGATTCGTATAAGAAAGCATATCGATCTGTAAGTGACACATGGCATCCAGAACTATCAACATTGAATCTTAAATGTAACTGCTAGAAAAGTTTCCAAAATATTAAATATTGTTTCTAGGAAGGTTCTGCTAGCTATTCAAACCGTGATTATGGTGGTCGCTCAGGTTCTCCAGACAGAAAAAGAATGAGGATGGAGGTCAGTATATTGTGATTATGGCATAAGGTTCAAGGAATGGCCATGCTTCATTAGGTAAACTTATCATGTTACATTCTGCACTATGTATAACCCTCTACAAATCAACACGATGCAGAAACCTACTTATGTAATGGCCGTCACAAATGAATAAGGAGACTAGAATATGTCATTTGTAGAAGACATGCATTGAAATTTAACATGAGTTTTGAAACATACTAAATCTATAGCTATATGTTTTACATGAGGAAATATTTGAAGAGAAATACTTGCAATACATACACACAGGCAATTGAAATATACAATATTTGGCAATGGTAGTAATTTATATTGATGCATTCAGTTGTCTCAAATAAGCGAAAAGTGAGTTGTATGTTCAATTCTTGGATTTGATATGCTGATTTCTGGTAAGCAGTGATTAACTGATAAACACAGTATGAGATGCATTGCAGGCATGATAATACTTCAAGAATGAGGATTATAATAATTTACTTGAATTGCCCAAAACTGAAACAACTATGAGTATGATTAGAACATGAGACATAATGAGTTGTTAGAATTATTTTACCTCAAGCCTCTCATCTCGTATATATCTGGACCACCCCATTATACCTTTACAATAAATGTGATGTGATGCCACTTTTTTATTTAGATGCTAACTTTGTCTGCCAGGAAATTATGTAAACAAAAGGGAAAGGTGTATATATGTTGTGTGTATACGTCAATAAAAAATACAGAGATGGCGAAAAAATATACCATGAAAAATCGATTATTTCGCATCTGACGTTGACAATACCTTGTAGATGGCGTGAGCTAGAGGTGCCTTTTAGACTTGTGTTTTTACACTGACGAGGGTCTATTGTGGAAGATCTGCCATTTACATCTTCATTATTAAACACTTTATTGTATTTCATATGTAAAGCGTGTCGAAAGAACCAAAGAGAGTTGTGTACAGGGCTCCTCGAGCGATAGACGTAGCCATGATGGTGGCGGCCATTACGGCGGATCATATGGCGGCCGGCAAGAAAGTTACGTCAGCGAACGGAGATCATTCGGAGGAGAAGATCGCAGACGGTCGCCAAACCGAGAGAGCTACCGCAAGCCGAGCGGCATGGGTCCGCCGCGGGAGGTGCGGCCCGCCACGCGGCCGCGCGCCGCGCGCCGATCGTTCCGCGGCCGCACCATGCGCACGCGCGCCTCGTTCCGCGGCGCCCCGCGCTCGCGCGGTACTTTTACCTCTAGGCGATACGCCGAACGGTCGCTCGGCTACACCCGAGCGTTCCGATCTATCAAGGGCCGAAGGTAATACGATACATTGAGTACCTACACATTGCTTACATTTTAGTTTATTTTGTACTAGAAGTCGAATGACACCGGAAACTGCAATGCCAATGCTGTGACTGAAGTAATGGGATTGTAACCTTGCCAATAATAAAATATGCATAAATGTATCATAAAAAATAATTTGAGTTCAACACCATAATCAAAGAGACTGAAAGTGAAAGCGATAAAAACTCCGAAGTTATTAAAAGCAGCTGATCGTCTGCCCAGACGTAGAAATAAATGCAATTAGAAATTGAAAAAATAGAAAAGACTGAGAAATTGTATAACTGAAATAATGATAATTTAGAGTAGTTTTACACCTTGTGATCTCAAAGCGAAATCTCTATACTAATGTCTATTCCGTTAACAACGAGCAGTTCTGTGAAGTCTAAAGAAGAGGAGGCATCCTCGACGGAAGAAGACTGGGATGCTGATGAGAAAGAGGAAGTACCAGAAGAGAAAAAAGAAACTAAAATTAAGTCGCCGAAGGTAAGATTGGCCTAAATATTTATGTCTTAAATATTTTATCTTTACAAATATGATGCTGATGATAATAACAAAACAAACAGGCCGAGCCGGAAGTATCGGACGGCGAGGCCGGTGAAGGCGGCGAGGACACGGACAAGGAGCCCGACGCGGCGTCGGACGCGGCGCCACCGCGCCCCCGCGCCTACGTCCACCTGGCGTGCGTGCACTGCAAGGAAAAATGCGCCACTTTCGCCGTAAGTATATTTCGAAAACCGGGCAATGAATCTAGTAATTTCTCGCAGATTAAATCTATATTTAAAACATTTAAAGTACGTATTTAATTTTAATCGTTCGAGTTAACTTCAGTCAAATTGCGGTGATTAATAACGGTGTCGGTAAAGCGTGTGTGTGTGTGTGTGTGTGCGCAGGCGTACGTGAAGCACCTGGTGTCGTCGAAGCACCGCGCCGCCATGAACTCGGTGGCGCGGCGCCACAAGGTGCAGCTGCTGCGCATGCGCGTGGCGCAGCGCGGCGCGCAGCGCGACCTGGAGGCGGCGGCGGGCGCGCAGCTGGCGGCGCGCACCACGTTCTGCCCCGTGTGCCGCCTCAACCACCGCACCACGCGCCACGCGCACAACCTCACCGACACGCACCGCGCCATGAAGCGCTTCCTCATGCCCTTCTGTCAGATCTGCCGCCTCACCTTCCGCTCGCCCATGATCTACGAGCACCACATCTGCTCGCTGGAGCACCTCAAGGTAGCCAGAGCGTTTCCACTGAGCCGCGTTCGACCGACTCTCGTAAATCTCCTCACCTCCTCCCTCCTCTGTGCAGAGAAAGGCCAGCCAGTCCGCCCGCCGAGTGAGCCCCAAGGCCGACGCCAGCGGCGACGAGGGCATGGACGTCGATCTGGACAATTTTATGACACTAGACTCCGTGGGCGACGTGGACGGTGAGTCGAATGTGGGACGTCACACGTTTTTATCGCCAACCCCCTTTTTTGTACTCACACCTCGATCGTCGATACAGAAGTCGAGGACGACGACTCCGGGGGCGAGAAGAAGGACGAGTCGTCGCCCAAGAAGGCGAAAGTGGAAATAAACATCGGCAGCGAGCATATAAAGAAAATGGAGGTGTGGTGGTGCGAGCTGTGCCGCGTGTACCTGCCGCGCGTGGAGGCGGGAGGGGCAGAGGAGGCGGAGGCGCTGCGGCGCCACTGCCGGCTGCGCATCCACCTGGGCCGCTACGTGCAGCACCGCGACACGCGCACGCTACGTAAACACGCCGAGCGCATTCACCGCCAGCTGCACCAGCAGAAGGGTTGGTCCCACCACTTTTTAGACCCTCCTTAGGGCATAAACTGCGTTAAGCGTGCCTCTCGCGTGTCCACACAAAACCGACCCGCGCGTGCCCATGCGCGTGCACACGCTCGTGAGCCCGTCGGGCGCCCGTCGCGTGATACTTCCGTGCAACGGGGCACGCATGCACGCGACGTGATCACGCATCACGTTGGACGGGTCCACGCGCGAAGCCCGCTAGCGGGTGCACGCGCGTGCTTGTTCAGTTGACAGCGCTATCTCGAACCGACCGCACGCGCGTGCCCGGCCCATAACAAAAAATGACAAATTTTGATACAGAAAGGGTAATTGTTGAAGTTCAGTGTCGTCCTGCCATATGGGACCAATCTAGCGAAATATTTAAGGACGCGTTTACAAAATTAGTAGGTACAAAATCGCGTCACTACAGCGACACGGCGGCAACAGTACGTACTACGTACGGTAACTTGCGGAAATGTAGTTCAACTAAATAACTTTGAGAGTTTTTTGTGATATGTATCTATGTGTTATAGGACTGGCTGTGCGAGTTACGTACAAATAAGTTTCTAATTTTTATTGGATTTTTAAATGGACATTATTACTTTATTTTTTCCATTATGTTGATTCAGGATATATTCCGGTATTTAGATATTATTTTGTTTCTTGCGTTGAAATCTGGTAAGATTATGTGGACTGATGGTATACCATCCCATTCAAGTGTTGCGACTGGAACTCATAAAGAGCTAGTTATGCCAGGTTGGGGGCTCATTTTATTTGTTTTAGTGAGACCCTACCACTGGTGAAGGTAACCTTCCAAGGTTATTCGATGAGTCTTACTAGTACTCTTATGTGAGTAGAGCTAGGCATGCCGAGTTTGGGCTCATTTTGTTTGTACATAAGAGACCCTACCACTGGAACTTATGAAGTAACCTTCCAGGGTTATTCAATGACTCTTACTGGTACTCATGTGTGAGTAGAGCTAGGCATGCCGAGTTTGGGCTCATTTTGTTTGTACATAAGAGACCCTACCACTGGAACGTATGAAGTAACCTTCCAGGGTTATTCGATGACTCTTGCTGGTACTCATGTGTGAGTAGAGGTAGGCATGCCGAGTTTGGGTTCATTTTGTTTGTACATAAGTGACCCTACCACTGGAACTTATGAAGTAACCTTCCAGGGTTATTCGATGACTCTTGCTGGTACTCATATGGAAGTAAAGCTAGGCATGCCGAGTTTGGGCTCATTTTGTTTGTACATAAGAGACCCAACCACTGCAACTTATGAAGTAACCTTCCAGGATTATTCAATGACTCTTGCTGGTTCTCATATGTGAGTAGAGCTAGGCATGCCGAGTTTGGGTTCATTTTGTTTGTACATAAGTGACCCTACCACTGGAACTTATGAAGTAACCTTCCAGGGTTATTCGATGACTCTTGCTGGTTCTCATATGTGAGTAGAGCTAGGCATGCCGAGTTTGGGTTCATTTTGTTTGTACATAAGTGACCCTACCACTGGAACTTATGAAGTAACCTTCCGGGGTTATTCGATCACTCTTGCTGGTACTCATATGTGAATAGAGCTAGGCATACAGAGTTTGGGCTCATTTTCTATGAACATCAGAGACCCTTCCACTGGAAGATACCTAGCTCTACTCACATATGAGTACCACTAAGAGTCTTCGAATAAACCTGAAAAACCTGAAAGGTTACTTCATAAGTTCCAGTGGTAGGGTCTCTTATGTACAAGCAAAATGAGCCCAAACTCGGCATGCCTAGCTTTACTTCCATATGAGTACCAGCAAGAGTCATCGAATAACCCTGGAAGGTTACTTCATAAGTTCCAGTGGTAGGGTCTCTTATGTACAAACAAAATGAGCCCAAACTCGGCATGCCTAGCTCTACTCACACATGAGTACCAGTAAGAGTCAACGAATAACCCTGGAAGGTTACTTCATAAGTTCCAGTGGTGGGGTCACTTATGTACAAACAAAATGAACCTAAACTCGGCATGCCTAGCTGTACTGACATATGAGTACCAGTAAGAGTCATTGAATAACCCTGGAAGCTAACTTCATAAAATGCAGTGGTAGGGTCTCTTATGTACAAACAAAATGAGCCCAAACTCGGCATGCCTAGCTCTACTCACACATGAGTACCAGCAAGAGTCATTGAATAACCCTGGAATGATACTTCATAAGTTCCAGTGGTAGGGTCTCTTATGTACAAACAAAATGAGCCCAAACTCGGCATGCCTAGCTCTACTCACACATGAGTACCAGCAAGAGTCATTGAATAACCCTGGAAGGTTACTTCATAAGTTCCAGTGGTAGGGTCTCTTATGTACAAACAAAATGAGCCCAAACTCGGCATGCCTAGCTCTACTCACATATGAGTACCAGCAAGAGTCATCGAATAACCCTGGAAGGTTACTTCATAAGTTCCAGTGATAGGGTCACTTATGTACAAACAAAATGAACCCAAACTCGGCATGCCTAGCTGTACTGACCTATGAGTACCAGTAAAAGTCATTGAATAACCCTGGAAGTTTACTTCATAAAATGCAGTGGTAGGGTCTCTTATGTACAAACAAAATGAGCCCAAACTCGGCATGCCTAGCTCTACTCACATATGAGTACCAGCAAGAGTCATCGAATAACCCTGGAAGGTTACTTCATAAGTTCCAGTGGTAGGGTCACTTATGTACAAACAAAATGAACCCAAACTCGGCATGCCTAGCTGTACTGACATATGAGTACCAGTAAAAGTCATTGAATAACCCTGGAAGGTTACTTCATAAAATGCAGTGGTAGGGTCTCTTATGTACAAACAAAATGAGCCCAAACTCGTCATGCCTAGCTCTACTCACACATGAGTACCAGCAAGAGTCATTGAATAACCCTGGAAGGTTACTTCATAAGTTCCAGTGGTAGTGTCTCTTATGTACAAACAAAATGAGCCCAAACTCGGCATGCCTAGCTCTACTCACACATGAGTACCAGTAAGAGTCAACGAATAACCCTGGAAGGTTACTTCATAAGTTCCAGTGGTAGGGTCTCTTATGTACAAACAAAATGAGCCCAAACTCGACATGCGTAGCTTTACTAACATATGAGTACCAGCAAGACTCATCGAATAACCTTGGAAGGTTACTTCACTAGTACCAGTGGTAGGGTCTCACCAAAACAAATAAAATGAGCCCCAACCAGGCATAACTAGGTCTACTCTTTTATGAGTTCCAGTCGCAGCACTTGAACGGGATGGTACACCATCAGTCCAGATAATCTTACCAGATTTCAACGCAAGGCAACACAAGGCAACTAAATACCGAAATATATCCTGACTCAACATAACGGAGAAAATAAAGTAATAATGTCCATTTATACAAAAGAAATTTACTTGTACGTAATTCGCACAGAATACGAGAAGTATCAAATTGATTTTAGCGAATATTTTGTATTCGTATATTGCTTTTTTCGTCTTCGGGCTGCAGCGACAAGCGACATAGAGTCCACTCCCGACGGCGCTCAAGCGCAGACTGAGATCTCATTGCAGAATTTGGATATATAAATCAAGAAAGTGGCTAAATAAAACGAACCTTATTGCCACACATTAAGACACACGTATGCGAGCAAAATAGAAGAAAAATGTAAGATGAATTTTTGCTTTTTTTGAGTCAATTTACAATATTTTGAAAAAAAAATATCTAATTGTTTTTGAGTTGACTATATTTACTACCCTAATCTATCTTTGAAAATCTAAATAAATGTAAAAATAGAGAGAAAATTGTACCCAAAAATAGCAGTATATGCCTATTTTTGATTGAAGAGGCCGTTTCGAATCGATTTTACATTAATATTAATTAAATATTTTTTATTTATTTTCAAATTAATTTATAGATAAAAAAGTAATCAATTTATCGTAATCATTAGTTTTATTAGTTATTATCTAAAATTGTCGTAAAATGTACCGGAAATATGTGGTTTTTTGATACAAGCGTAAACGCGTCCTTAAAGACCGGGACGCTAAATCAAAAGCATGGCTAGACATTTGTACAGTACTGTTTCAAAATTTTGATGACTGGAGTGCAGCAGAAAAAAACATACAAGGTAAGTACCTACACTCTTTATTTATTTTATAATAACGTAGGTTAGGTAAACTATTCTTTGCGCCAAATTTTTATTTTTAATAATCTATGCAATTAGTTATATATAATTAGTTATTTCAATTGTATTTGTGTCAATTAAATGTTTTCAACAATTAATCCAACTATAAAATTAAAACTCGGAATATTTACAATAATTTACCTATGTAAATATAAAATCATGCTTATATTCAAAACTAGTGCAGAGATACTGCGTATTTCTGAACATTGTGAAATTCGTGTGAACAATGTCCCATAATATTGGTATGGTTTTATATTGCTCGATAAATTCCAAAGTTCTTTCTTTCGGCCACGCGGTCGCCGCCATTTTGCGCGTCACGAGACAACCAGTACCTATGTTCACGACTGCGAGCTTCACACTACTTCACACTATCGGTGTATTTAGGGTTCAAAATCATTTTAGGGCAGAAACAGTGGATCGGTAGGTAAATAAATAAAACAATTATCAACTAAAATATTTATTATATTGGTTTTAGAATTGGGCTAGTAACTTTGTAAAATAAGCGTGCGTTTTGTAGTTTTGTAGGTTTTTCTTTGACATCTCTCAACTTTAGTTTACAACAATCTAAGTTATTTGGTTACATCCGATGAATTTAACAAATAAAATCATTAGGTATATTATTAAAATATGCCTGCTATGTTAATAAAAAATGTGTGGTAACAAACCGTGAAAAATCAATTATTGAATGTACATAAATTATAAAAAAGCCAACTATCTTCAATAAATACTGCGATCTTGCCATGACAGCTGTCCGTCTGCAACGAAATAATCTGCGAAGTTATCGCGTAATGTATACGAATCTCTGTGGGTATTTCCAATTAACCCCCGAACTGAACGTATATGGTCTGGTATAATGACAATATCATGAAAGTCATTAATTTGACTTCTTGATCTTATAAAATTATGCAAAATACAAATTGTTTTAAGAAAACAAATTGCTTTGTCTTTTCCAACGTTCAATGGACGATGGAGTATGCGAAATTTATTAGCCATGATACCAAATGTACACTCAATATAACGTCGCGCCCTCGTTAACCTATAATTGAATATTTTTTTTTTGTAGTTTAAATCGAGAGCTCGAGCATATGGCCGCATGACATGGCTAGATAACCCGAATGCTTCATCTCCTACAATAATATAGGGCAAAGCTGCGGTTGCAGCAGTGTTGGTTGGTTTATCATTGTGTATTACGGGCAATGCTTTGGCAGGAGGAATATCTATTAAGTCATTGTTGATTTGTTCGTACAATCGGCTTTGTGTGAAAATTGCGGAGTCAGATTCTTTACCCTGCACTCCCACATTTATATAGGTAAACTCATAGTTGGCGTTACACATTGCAAGCAGTACAATAGAATAGTAATGCTTATAGTTGTAATAGAGGGAACCACTATGTGGAGGTCTTATAATGCGTATATGTTTTCCGTCTATTGCACCTATGCAGTTAGGAAACTGGGCTTGCGTTAAAAAACCTTTTTCAGTCTCTACCCATAGCGCACGGGAAAATTTTGGTATACATTCTTCCTTTAACCTTTCAATTATAATTTGACAAACTTCTGTTACTATTTTTCTGACCGTGGTTAGTCCTGTCTGATACGCCAGATGAATATCGACGAAGGTATGTCCACTAACTAAATATCTGTAATAAAATAAAATACCTGTGTTATTGTTTCAGTGAAAAAGCTGCAGCAAAGATGGAAAACTGCAAGAGACACTTATATAAGAGTGAGGTCTACTAAAAAAAAACTTAAATCAGGTTCCGGTTCCAGGGCAAATAAAACATACATTTACTATGACATGCTGTCATTTTTAGATTCAAACTCGAATACTCAAGGAGAAGAATCGGCAGACGATTTTAATCAGTCAGTAGAGCAAAACGCGTCACCGAGAACTTCACAAAATAATACGATTATTGAAGAAGATTTGATTAATGTACCTAGCACCAGCTCCAGCGTTACCAAAGAAACACGATCTTCCAAGAAACGTAAGTGCGAATCGCCAACTGATTTCGAATTAGAGTTGTTAAATTGCGTGAAGAATAACACTGCAGATAATATGGACGAAGACTTGAATTTTTTTAAGTCATTATTACCAACTGTGAAAAAATTGAGTTGCTTTAAAAAATTATTATTTCGTACAAAAGTATTAGAAGCTTTAATTGATATAGAAAAAGAAATTATTATTACCATTGATGACCTTTCATTAACGCAAAATACGGTAACGAATGATTTAGAATCCTTAAATATAAGATCAGACACGAACAATGAATAAATAGGTAACAAGAAAGACTGAAGATTTGATTAAGACTGTTTAATTATTAAGAACAAAAGAAAGAGAAGAACATGAAGAACTATTTAAGTTAGTAAAAAGCGCAATTTTATATTTATATTTTTCTGGTCTCATGTGCAATTATTATGATATACAAGGGCATTCGCCAAAAGTTTACAAGCCTTGAGTGTAATGTTCATAAGGAAAGAAACGGGGTCGATTCGGACACTTTTATCTTAAACCCTATTTAGGGTCAAATAAAAAAGTGTATCAATAGACCCCTTTTTTTACTTAATGGACCTTTTTTTGAACCTACTCATAACATTGCTCCTTCATATATCCTCTTCTTAAATTTAATCTTTTATGTAGTAAACTGTGATTATGATTGTGATGATAAATAAGAATTTAAAATAATATTAGTACCCGATCTAGTAATAGAAGGGAATAATTAATAAGGGAAATATTCGTATGTAAAAACTTGCAATCAATATGCGTCATTATAATTAATACTTTGTAAGGTAGGTATATTATTATAATTAAGACATTTAGACTTATTGTACTGTTTTAACTGTTATTGTGTTTTTTTATTTTAAACTTGAACCTGTGATTTTATTAGTGTATTTCAAATGAATAATCAAAAACTAATTGTAACGTAACGTTTATGCAAGACACTGTGATGACTGTTGTGATTATATAAAAAAATAAGTAAATAAGTAGGTATAGATAATAAAAACGAAAACGATAAAACTGTGTAATTTAGAAATAACAAAATATAATTAATAAATGTAAGAAACTGTGATTAATATGATGATTAATAAGTGTGCGGTTATGTGTTTCGGCCCTAAGAACAGAGTGCACCACATCAAGAAAAACATTTTAAGCCATATTCAGGGGGCCTACCACCAGCTCATAATCAGTATTATTTTAATATTACTTCCATGGGAGAAAGAGATGAAGCTCTACAGTACGTATAGCTCCATCTCTTTCTCCCACTGAAGTAATATTAAAATAATACTGCTTATGAGCTGGTGGTAGGCCCCCAGGTGTCACTGCCGAAACAATAAGAACTTCTTCTTCTTTCTGGCTTGATGTGGCTAAACAGTAGTGTGACTTACATAAATTGGCAAAAAAATATGAGTGTTCTAAACTTTTGTTAAATAATGACTGTTTTTTTTACATGAATAAAGATGATTATTAATATCGAAATGTCTTTACTTACCGCAATGTCATTGCAAATCGTTCCATTGGTGATACGATTGACGTAGATTTCAATCGTAGATTGTTAGTCTTCAAATAGGGCTCCAGTTTTGAATATAATTCATCATAGACTTGTAATGAAACTTTAAAATATTTGAAAAAAAACCTTTCATTTTCTCTTAATATACCAAACTTCACCACGAATTCCCCGCACAGTAACCTAGATTCAACGTACGGGCTTACTGGCTGGCGTCTTTTTTTGGCAATTCGTCGTCGCCGTCGTCTTGATAAATAATACAACATTAATTTATCCATAATTACTCGACTGTACACCTCCAACGTCAAAATTGTACTGAGAAAACTGACGCGCCGATGCCCGCGCATAAGCACGCGAACGTGCTCACGTGCGTGCACCAGAAGCGTGGCCCGCGACGTGCTCACGTGCGTGCACCAGAAGCGTGGCCCGCGACGTGCTCACGTGCGTGCACACGCGTAACGCAGTTTATGCCCTTATTTTGGCTCGAATCTTGTACGTAAATCTTGATAGTCTAAATTCCCCGTACTATATTTCTCCGTTATAAGCACATAATTTGACAAACCTACGCCTAATTGACAATATTTCATGTATGTCGAGGCCGCGAAACAAAAAAATACTTCGTTTTGCTATCCTGAACTCGAAAAAAATATATATCGCATCTTATTTCTTCATTCATAATTATGTTCATTTATTTTATACACGCAGATTTTTTATTGGTCTAGGAAAAAAATCCTCACGTTGGAAAAATATCTGCTATTCATTGAATATGAATGCCATATAATGCTATTCATTGAAGATCAAAATTTACCTACCACGTAAAATAAAAAAATTATAAAAGTCAATAACTTTAGGAAATACGTAGTAACGTGCGACTCGATCGTCGATCGACTCGTCAGCGCGCTGTAGGTACCTAAAACAGCTGTTGACGTCGCGCGGCGAGGTCAACAGCTGTTTTAGGTACAATACAGCGCGTGTAACAGTAGGTAACACGTATAAGTCAGCAAAGCACTTCTGCTGGGGCCATACTAACGAGAAATGTCATTAATTATTGCGGTGATGTACGTTAACCGTGTAGCCACGACTTAACGCGATAATTTCACAATGGCATTAACATTGGCGTTTGGCGTTTTTATCGCCAATGATGGGCATTCACGTTGACGTTTCAAGTGTAACCACCTACAATAGCGCGTTAAAAATTATCGCAATAATTATTATTTTTGTATTACGAATTTAGGTATTTACTTATTTCTGGCGTGTTTAAAACATGTCAACGTAGGTATTCACAAAAGCAAATCACTTACCTTTACAGTCTTCTGCTTATATGACAATCAATTTACACATTTGCACACACATGTTTCTCGCGTTCTCGCGACTCCGTTTCTTCTTTGTACACAAATCTTATAACCTCGATCCACTAATAAAACCCTATGGAGTCAGGTCAGGTTGCGGCCTATCAATCCACTAGCGAACACATCAGTATTGTAAGGATGCACGATTGTAGTTTTATTACGTAACACGGACACAGAGTGAACACG
The DNA here is from genome assembly GCA_944739405.2 of Euclidia mi. Lineage (NCBI taxonomy): Eukaryota > Metazoa > Arthropoda > Insecta > Lepidoptera > Erebidae > Euclidia > Euclidia mi. The sequence goes on along the minus strand of OX123189.2, from coordinate 57,491,866 downwards.
ACTGTCCCATTGACCTAATTTCTTAAGACTGAAGTGAAGGTCAACTTGCGCCCGCGCCGCACGGCCGACCCCCACCCCCCCCCCCCCCCCCCCTCGCCCCCTGCTGGCGCCCTGCAGCGGAGGGTGGCGCGCGCGCATGGTCGGGAGCGGAAGGCCGGGAATAACAGTTCAATGACTATTGACTAATGCCAGTGTGTGTGTGTGACACGATCGCTCGTAGTTCGCCAGTGTGCGGCGAAGTGATACTTCGTGTTCTCGTACTATTAAATTAATTAATTTCTCAAGATTTTTTTAGCTTATATTTCAAATATTATTAGCTGGTTAGGTTCTAGTAACGATAAGTAATAAGATGGCTTTCGCTCCAAAACCAATAAAAAATGAGCGATCTCTTGTACCCTGGTATTGTAGAAAGTAATAAATTTAATTTATTGCAAGTAAATCAAAAATTCATTCACGGCTACCACCATCTTCATAGTTTGTTCACAATGATTATGTTATAATTATCTCTCAAATCTCTCTATCTCTTGGGCTATAAATTAATCTGAACTATAAATGGATATTAGAATTACATTTTCTCATGATGGGAACTTGTGGATTCACAGTTACACTGCAAAGGAACTCTGGCGCCCAATTCCGCTAAATAAATATAGTCGCAATATCATGTCAGTGTCATACTTACGTCACAAAAAGCGTATTCTTCTAAATTATATGATATTTGAATGAAATTGTAACGAGATCGTATGTGTCAACGACGAACTGTTTATTTTAAATTATACTATAATGACATTAGGTTATCAGAATACCGCTTTTGAATCAATTCAAAATATGATATCAATGTCATATAAAAATAGCAGAATTGGCCCCCTGACCTGCTTTAAATGAACCTATGCAAAAATAAACTTAATTTAAAAGGATAAATAACTTGTATTTGATACGAAACCTCCGACAGCGATGCGAGTAAGTAGTTATGATTCTTATTTTAGAAGCCTTTTACCTATTTCATATTTCCAGAAGAGGAGAAAGAAACCGCTGCCTCTGACGGCGAAAAAGTGAAAACAGAAAAGGTTGAAGCAACCGAAGAAAAAAAGAAACTTGACAATGGTGCTGATATCTCTATAGCATCCGGTTTGTAAATCAATTCATACTTTATTCCGATAAAATAAGGATATTATTTGTAGATAATATGTGAACTGTCATGATCATGATTCATAGGAACTGTCATTACCATACATAAATAATTTTTATAGGTACGTATTTTTATAATTTCATACACATATTTAAAACTATACTAGTATTTAATTAAGAAATGTATGTAACTAATGCTGAAAATCTAATCTTTAAACCAAAATGGTCTCTTTTAGGAAGTGAAGATAAATTATGGGCGGACGTTGATAAGGACATAGGTGAGCTACTCCGTGAAGTTGACCCTCAGGGCAATGAAGGCAGTGACGACGAAGAAGATCTTGGCAGGTATGTGGAAGTAAACAGCAATTAACTGTTTATTTAGCGGCTGCTTCTTTCCTTCTAGGTAAAATACCTATAGTATGGTCATGTCAAGAAAAGGTAGAGTAGCAGCCGACACCAAGTAACACCCCTACGATTTCAATCTCTACAAACAAAAAAAAAAAAACATTTCAAAATAGAATACTTTTCTACCAGATGAACCCGCGATTAAATCCGCGTTATTAAGGGGTACTGCTCCGCACCCGTGGCTTATAGCGTGATGTTATATAGCCTTACTCGATAAATGGGCTATCCACAACAAAAAGATTTGTCCAAATTGGACCAGGAGTTTTTGAGATTTGCGCCGCGTTCCAGCAAACAAACTTTTCAGCTTTATTATATTAGTTTAGACAGACTAGCATAGATTTTTCATTTCAACACATCATGTCACGGAGTTTGCACAGTCCGCTGCTGGACATAGGCCTGCCATGAGTCATTTTGTGCTCATTTCTCAACAGTAATGAAATCTGTACCATATGATATATTTATACGTGTAATGAATGTTATACGATTTCATAGTGGTATTTTGTTGCTAGGTGTATGTAATCGGTACTTTTAGTGGATAACCTAGTAATTGAAACTCTTTATAGTCAAGTCCGAAACGCACGTGGCCAATCTCTAGAAAATTTCTTCGTTAACAACTAACTGACTGCCAGATAACGCAGAGTCAAAACTATTGAGCACAAGAAGCTGAAATATACTCCATATTCAACTGTATTACTTGCCCCAGACATACTGTTGCACAATCTCGAGCAAAGAACTGTCAATGGAGATCGGTCTCGGTAAGACGTATTTACGATTACCTTCGTTTTATAAATGTCCATGGCAAGACCAATCCGCCGGGAGGCTCCATTAAGGTTGTACAGCATTCTTCTAAGCTCTACCGACATCTCTGCTATTAGGATGATGTCGTCAGCAAACCGAAGGTGCGAGATGTACTCGCCGTTAATATTGATACCCCGTTTAGTCCAGTCCATTGTCTTGCAGCCATCCTCGACATTAATAGCAGATATGACATCTCCTTACTGAGCGGCATCCTTGCAGGCTGTCAAGAACGACACAGTTTTGACAGAGTTGAAGGCTTTCTCGTAGTACACTAATGCCATACACAGCGGCTGATGTACAATCTGCCGCACAATATGGATGTGGACCCCGGTGCCTTTTCGAATCCCAGCTTGTTCTAGAGGCTACAAGTCGTCGAGTCTTCTTTTCGTCGTCATGCCATGCGAAACACTACCACTGTCGGCAAGTTATGGTGCATGAGCAACACACTATTGTCCGTTTTCCTATCAGATATGAGGAGTAATAGTATGCTTGTTTTCCACAAAGCGATGGATCAGCTGCAATGTAGCTATAATACGTTTTTGACGCAACATGCCTGCATTGAATACTGCATCCTAATACTAGATCTCATCCAGCTATGGCGACGACGAGTTCTATGGCGAAAGCACCATCTGATTGTACGTGTTCACCATAGTACTTAACAATGTGCCTCCAATTAAGGGCTACCTACTAACTCGTGTTGCCTCATACTGACTTCATTCAGATTCAGATCATCGAACTTGTATGACTTGGCTCAGAGCTTGGGTACAACTTTTGTTCCATCATAGGCATGAAGGGCAAATGTTTGCATCCCTACTAATATTATAAATTCGAAAGTGTGTTTGTATGTATGTTGAGCTCTCACGCTAAAACGGCTGAACCAATTTTGTTGAAATTTGATATAGAGATTTACTGGACCATGGAGACGGACATAGGCTACCTACCATAAGATGCAAAAATTAAACTGAGAGGGATTGTAGGGAGGCTAGAAGTTTGTTCGGCACAAATTTACCTCTTTGAAGTAAGAACACATGCGCTTATAATAATTGAGTGCGCATGTGCTATCGTGTATCTGTCAGTACTGACACATCATACATAATGTCATATTGTGCAGTGATTACATTGTTCGCATATAAACTAATAATTATATACTACGCTTAACCCTTTATAGGGCATAGTGACCCTGCGGTGGAAAAACTTCACTGTTGACGGATTTAGGTATAATACGGGGGTAGAAAATGATAAATATATATTTTTAATTTTTTTATAATTTTTCTATGGTGGTAAATATATCCCCTTTGCCTGTGTAGGAGGACAGTATAGAACATTACGAGTATGGAAAAGGTGATCTTGAATTAGTCTAATGTACAATAGGTTAGTCTGTGGTCTATGTAAACAACAAATATAATTAGAAAATAACTTTTATTCATAGGAACAATGACTACTGTATATGAAAAGCCGTGAAAAATGGCAATATTCATAGTGGCACAGCACACAGCCACAGCCACCCACAGGCATAGGGAATATGTTTCCCACCATAACAAACGAATATTATAAAATATCAAGACACCCAGGCAAAAAGATTTGCGTAAAATCCTTCAGATGAAATATAATAACACATGCTAAAAATAAAACTTGCCTCAGAAATAAAAAGATTCAAGAGATAGCCCTAACTAGAAAATTGAATACGTAAAATTGCTACTTTTCAAACTTCAACAAACCACCGAAGAAAAATAATCTTGATAGTTTACAATTTCTTTACGTCAAAATAATGACAGATTAATAAAAAAATAGCTAAAGTAAAAATAAGTACCGCAAGGATGAGGTTTTGTTACTAAAAAAAAATAAAATCATGGTGGGAAAAATATCCCCTATGCCTTAAAAAGGGTTAAACGGCTAAGCGATTTTCTCTACTTACTATTATTATAAATGCGAAGATGTTTATATACAGGCATTTGACTGTATCCAAGGCGATGTTATTATGTACCTTTCGGTAGATATAATGGTATATAATGTCATGAGTACTGACCGAGCTACTTTGTACCCTTTCTGATGTCTTTAGAATAATCAGGAGTGTCTTCACACAACTTGAGACTGAAAGTAGATTTGTGTAACCCCGAATTTAACGTGCGCGAAGCCGCGGTCAAAAGCTAGTTCTTAAATAAATTTAAAAATATAGTTTCAGAAAAAAGAACAAATAGAAGTCATCTAAGTAGGTCGAATTTAAAACTGAAAGCTACTAGTTCAAGGTATTGCATCAAAGGGCTTGATGTGTATATTTCAAAATATATTTAATTTTTACGACATTTTTTGTCACCACCCTATTATCCTATGGGTGTCGTAAGAGCCGCCAGAGAGAGCAAATTATGCAGAGAACAGCACTGTAAGAGAAGGAAAACTTGATACAAAAACTATCGTTTACAAACCAACCCGTTTGGCCTGCATGGTATAGTAGGCCAATTCCTCCTTTCAAAGGAGAGGCCAAGTCCAGCAGTGGACTGTTAAAGGCTGATCATGATAATTTTATTAGTAAGTGAAAATAAAGACCAGCTATGTGCTTGTTGAATCACGCACAAAGTAAGGCTACCCTAGTACCTCAAGGCTAAAAGGACTTGATCGTAATAATAGTATTCATTTATCACTTGCAATTGTATGTTTAACTTCAGAGACTATTACTCGTTAATTAGTAAAGCCTAACTATCCGTTACAATTTTCATTAAAAGTACATTATGTATGGCACTATAAAATATAGTTTGCTATCAAATACTACAGTTTATAAGATACACCGTGAGAGGGAGTGTTTTTCTATTCGGGGAACCGTTCGCTAAATATTTCGCAAACGGTTCCCTGAATAGAAAAACGATTAAAGCAAACCCCTCACGTCTTTGAAAGACCTATTGAAAGATCTCATACAATGTCATATAAAAATAAAACACTGCCATTTTTCATAAGGTGTACGTTTACTACTCGTATAAATATGCCCATTTAACAAAATACTTATTATACAGTTTTGGCCGCGTGTTCATATTGTATAATTATCACCAATTTCAGCTTAGTACTGCTTATAGTTTCTGCATAAAACTGATGATGGGCAGATGGACGAACTTGGTGAAACTATAAGGGTTCCTTGTAAGTTACTACAGAACCCAAAAAATTACGGTCCCCTTATCTCTTTATTTGTACGGAGGGTGGTGAGCTGTGGCCTTGGTAAGCGAGTCAGACTCGAACCTGTTAGGCTTTTTCGCAGACCCTCTATAAAATAGTCCAAAAAGAAATCAGAATTATCTGCTATATACTAAATTGCAAACAAATTTAGAGGTCACTAGATTTTTTGAGCTTGTATTATAATTTTGTTACATTTATAGAAGATGAAAACAATCAAGTTAATGGTCAGATATATTCATGTTTTCGTTTATTTTTCAGGTACGACAAATTCCGGAAGAGTGACAAGAAAACCAAAAACGGTGAATCTGAGGCGAATCCTACGGATGCCACAGATGCTGTTGTCGAGAAAAGCAATATTGAAATTAACACACCTGCATAAAAAAGTACCTACAATTGATTTTGTAACTTTAGTGCATTCGTTTATCTATACTTTGCAATATTGTATCCTATGAATTTTGGTCAAGCGTGACGTAATTTGAAATAAATATCTATTACAAATATTGTATGCATTTTTATATCCAATTCTTAAGTCCCTTTTCTGAATGCAATTAATCTACAATAGTAGAACTTAAATTATTGAACATGAGTATTCATTGAAATGTATTGAAATTAAATATACTTGCACTGTGTGTCAAACATGACCGTCGATGCGTAAAGTCCATGTACTCTATTTGTTACCTACAAACTAGCTTAAGGCTCAGTTCACACCGAAATGGCAGCGGCCGGAAGCGTAGCGGAGAGCAGTTTCAGGCTCAGTTCACACCGAAATGGCAGCGGCCGGAAGCGAAGCGGAGAGCAGTTTCAGTGTCATATAATTTTAGTCTTTATCACCATGACTATAATACATAGAATCACTTGACAATCCACGCAGCGTCGGCGCGCGACCGCTCTGGCGGGCGCGAGCATGCGCGGGAAGGCGCGGGCAGCCGCGACCATGCGCGGGAAGGCGCGGGCAGCCGCGAGCATGCGCGGGAAGGCGCGGGCAGCCGCGAGCATGCGCGGGAAGGCGCGGGCAGCCGCGAGCATGCGCGGGAAGGCGCGGGCAGCCGCGAGCATGCGCGGGAAGGCGCGGGCAGCCGCGAGCATGCGCGGGAAGGCGCGGGCAGCCGCGAGCATGCGCGGGATGGCGCGGGCAGCCGCGAGCATGCGCGGGAAGGCGCGGGCAGCCGCGAGCATGCACGGGATGGCGCGGGCAGCCGCGAGCATGCGCGGGATGGCGCGGGCAGCCGCGAGCATGCGCGGGAAGGCGCGGGCAGCCGCGAGCATGCGCGGGATGGCGCGGGCAGCCGCGAGCATGCGCGGGAAGGCGCGGGCAGCCGAGAGCTTGCGCGGGATGGCGCGGGCAGCCGCGAGCATGCGCGGGCAGCCGCGAGCATGCGCTGGCAGCCGCGAGCATGCGCGGGCAGCCGCGAGCATGCGCGGGATGGCGCGGGCAGCCGCGAGCATGCGCGGGAAAGCGCGGGCAGCCGCGAACATGCGCGGGAAGGCGCGGGCAGCCGCGAGCATGCGCGGGAAGGCGCGGGAAGCCGCGAGCATGCGCGGGATGGCGCGGGCAGCCGCGAGCATGCGCGGGAAGGCGCGGGCAGCCGCGAGCATGCGCGGGAAGGCGCGGGCAGCCGCGAGCATGCGCGGGAAGGCGCGGGCAGCCGCGAGCATGCGCGGGAAGGCGCGGGCAGCCGCGAGCATGCGCGGGAAGGCGCGGGCAGCCGCGAGCATGCGCGGGAAGGCGCGGGCAGCCGCGAGCATGCGCGGGAAGGCGCGGGCAGCCGCGAGCATGCGCGGGAAGGCGCGGGCAGCCGCGAGCATGCGCGGGAAGGCGCGGGCAGCCGCGAGCATGCGCGGGAAGGCGCGGGCAGCCGCGAGCATGCGCGGGAAGGCGCGGGCAGCCGCGAGCATGCGCGGGAAGGCGCGGGCAGCCGCGAGCATGCGCGGGAAGGCGCGGGCAGCCGAGAGCTTGCGCGGGATGGCGCGGGCAGCCGCGAGCATGCGCGGGCAGCCGCGAGCATGCGCTGGCAGCCGCGAGCATGCGCGGGCAGCCGCGAGCATGCGCGGGATGGCGCGGGCAGCCGCGAGCATGCGCGGGAAAGCGCGGGCAGCCGCGAACATGCGCGGGATGGCGCGGGCAGCCGCGAGCATGCGCGGGAAGGCGCGGGCAGCCGCGAGCATGCGCGGGAAGGCGCGGGCAGCCGCGAGCATGCGCGGGAAGGCGCGGGCAGCCGCGAGCATGCGCGGGAAGGCGCGGGCAGCCGCGAGCATGCGCGGGCAGCCTCGAGCATGCGCGGGCAGCCGCGAGCATGCGCGGGATGGCGCGGGCAGCCGCGAGCATGCGCGGGATGGCGCGGGCAGCCGCGAGCATGCGCGGGAAGGCGCAGGCGGCCGCAAGCAAACGCGGGAGGGCGCGGGCGGCCGTGTACCCAAGAATTTATTTTCCTTCTTAATCTTATCCACGTTTCCTCTTCTTCACCTTCAATTATACGTGCAATAACGATTAAATCCAAAATACTCATTTTCACAGCGAATTACACACGTGTTTCCTCGTTATATAATATATGTAGAATATGAACTGTGCATAGGTATAGCGTGAGCCTGAGCCGTGACGTGAGTTGCGCGCGGCCGCGAGCAGTCGCGGGCGGGCGCGAACAGTCGCGCGCGGCCGCGAGTAGTCCCGGGCAGGCGCGAGCAGTCGCGTGCAGCCGCAAGCCTTCTCTTCGATGCCGGCCGCTGCGCGTCGCTTCCAGCCGCTGCCATTTCGATATGAAATTAACATATTACTATATTTTAGTAAGATTTAGAAGGCTTTATGCTATGTGCGCGTATGTGACTGCTGATCGGAGGTCACGGGTCGGGCAAAAGTTACTGTGTTTTCCAAATTCTCAGTAGCATCACGAAGTCTGGTGATGTGCCCGGTAGCGCAAATAGGCTCGCCCCTATTACGTGGAACCAAAAAATTCATAGCGAAATGTGAGTGTAATATTACAGCTCTGCCTACCTCTTCGGGGATACAGGCATGAGAGAGCCTATAAAAAAATATAAAGCTTCTGTATCATGGTCTTCTTTCTGTATCAACACAGAATAATTAATAGTACTAACGTACAGAAGCTTCACTTTTCAAACCAATTTATTGAAATTGCGGCTCTTGGTACTAAGCAATAAAGTTATTCAGCTCGCATAAGCACTCAGTGCCTAATGCGATATTAACCTAACAGTTCCCGTTCTTTTCTAACACATAACGCTGTCGCTGTCTGGCGCGGAGTGGCGCGCTAGGGTTGTCGACTTGGCGCTGCACTGCTACTATATTTATTCATCGTCTATCTACCTACTTGACCACGTACCTAATAATAAATAATTATCCTATAAGTATCCTATCCCACTATTTGAGCTAGTAGAACAAAAGCACAAAAATTCTGGTCGTTTACATTTTTACTATACAAATTCTTAGTTATTTCCTAAACACGTGAACCGATTTACATGATTCAAACAGATAAAATGGTTTTTGAACTAGATCTTTAATTTGACACCATAATCGTTGAGATATCTCAACAAACGAAAAATCAAATTTTCAAGTTGCTCTCGTAATATAAATAAAATCAAATTTTCAAGTCGCTTTCGACACACAGTTAATTAAGCAATACTTTGCATTAGACTTGTGATGATACATTTTTGTTGTTAAAGGCGTTTAAGTAATTTGAACAGTGTTCATACACTGTTCAAATTACTTAAACGTGTTCATACACGGCGCGTGAGAATACGGAGCGGTCGCACTCGTTGCGTGACGTCTAACCCCTCGTTTTCACCAAGAAACATGTCCAATACATGTTTTATACAAAACTTGTAGACAACATAATTATTTGTTTTATACATGTATTGGACATGTCTCAAACATTCTTTCGTTCACACTGTGTAGCCAACAAGTATCTATACAAGTATAAAACACATTTGCGTTTACACTGAAGTCTGTTACAGTTTAAAACATGTCTTATACATTGATAGCGTTCTCACCTATAAAATACAGTCGTGTTTTGGACAAGTATTGTTTATTTTATTGCAATTTCTGTATTATACAAGTATTAGACAAGTTTTAAACTTTATCCATGCTTGTTGGATAAAGTTTTTTTTTTTACTGCACGGTTGGCGTATAGTGCATAGATTATACAGATATACGTATAGTGGTTTAAGCGGCCGCCTCATCGCTTGACATTGCGCTGAGCGTTGTGGGTTCGATTCCCACACGAGACAAAACTTTGTGTTATCTATAAATTGTGCCCGTATGTTGTATGTTTGTAAAGTCCCCCGCGACACAAGATTTAGTCCTAATGAGGGAGTTGTATTTAAAAAAAAAAAAAATAGTTTTCAACATACCGGACGAACCGCGCTTTTTACTTCGTGAAAACGAAATAAGAAGAAGAATGGAGTGGTCAAAAAAACAAACTTTAGAACTCATTGAGCTTTTACATGTACAAGAATGTCTGAGGAATGTGAAAAATAAAATATATAAAGATCGTCAGAAGAAAAAAGACGCATTGGCAGCAATTGCTTCGCAAATGTACATTAATGTTTTTTATTTTTTATTTATAGACTCACGCCTGTATCCCTGAAGGGGTAGGCAGAGGTGTAATACTTATTACACCCACATTTCGCCATGAATTTTAAGGTCGCCACGTAATAAGGGGGGGGGGGGGGGAGCCTATTGCCGTACCGTTACCAGACTCCGTGCTGCCACTGAGAATTCGGAAAAACCCAGTAGGTAATACTTTTGCCTGACCCGGGAATCGAACCCGGGGCCTCTATTTAGCAGTCACATACGCTATCGACTGGACCACGGAGGCAGTGTTAAAGATGTTGATAAAATATAACAAACCTCAAGAACCAGTTTAATAGGGAAGTAAATAAATTAAAAACGAAGTCAGGTTCTTTCTTTTAAAATAAAACTACTGCTTGAATTTGTCTCGAATTCTACAAGTTTAGTTACGACAAAAACATGAGATCATAAACATGCAGACAACTACAAGTTTTCAACCAACAAGTTTCATACAAGTTTTATATACATGTCTACAACAAGTTACATACAAGTTTTCTATACATGTCTACAACAAGTTGCATACAAGTTTTGTATAAGGTACAACAAGTTTTATACATGTCTATAGTTTTGTATACGACATGTTTTATACATGTATATGAGAAAAGAAAACATTGTCAAAAACTTGTTAAATACATGTATTATACCTTGGTGAAAACGCGAAGTGCGGTATTATACCATTTGTATTGAAATGTATTAAACGAAAAATACCGTATAATACGGTATTATACCATTTACTACGGTATTTTATGTATTAATCAATTGTTCTATATTTTTGAAGTAAATGATCATAGTAATCATTAAAAAACTGAATACGGTGGAATTGCACAGGAATACATACATACATAATGTCACGCCTTTTATCCCCGAAGAGGTAGGCAGAGGTGTATTTCTACACCCACTTTTCGCCAGATATACTTTAGTCCCAAGTAATAAGGGGCGAGCCTTTTGCCGTACCGGGCACATTGCCAGACTCCGTGCTGCTACTGAGAATTTCGTGACAGAAAAACCCAATAACACAGCCCGACCCAGGAATCGAACCCGGGACCTCCCGATCCCACGCGCACATTTACGCCTCGAGACCAACGAGGCAGTCGTCTAGGGTTTGATGTCGAGTTTTCTGTCTCTACACAAAGATGGTATTTGCATCGTGTTATCCCTTAGTCGCCTCTTACGACACACACGGGAAGATAGGGGGTGGTGACACTTGTATTCTATGCCGTCAACCACACAGCAAAGGAATAAAACCTGAAATTATATTTTAAGTTTGTATTATTATTATTTGCTATTAGCTACAACAACATTACCATAAAAATAGGGTTGGGTTTCGAAACGAGTCGCCCGAATTTGAGGGTATTGGTGGTGTAGGGGGCTTAATTACTACTTAGGTAGTTGTAATCCCCTAAAAGTAATTTTGGCTGCCGGAGTTGCGTCTAAATATATTTAATCAATTTGCTTAAATTCTTAAATACTTCGGCAATTATGCAAAACGGAACGTAGTTTTTATACTTTAGTTCAGTTTTACAAATATCATTTTTAGGTTTTATGTGAAAAACGTGTAACGAAACGCAAACCCGCCATCTTGGAATAATGATATTGACAGCTAAGGTCAAAGGACAATGGCAGATCTCCATACATCGAAATGTCTGAAATTAAATTGAAGCGCACAGTAATAAAAAATATTTCAAAAAATTCGGCGTAAGTAACAGAGTCTATAAATGATTCTATTTTCACTCGGGAAACCCGGAAAAATAAGATATCGGTGTTTTAGTTTCTAGTTAAGAATGAACAATGTAGGTACGTTTCAATTATCAAATGAAATTCGTAGCATCTAACTGTCACAGCCAAAGACAAAAGCAGAGCTGCACATTTTAAATCGATTTTATGTGAAATCGATACAACATTAAAACGATTCTGTGACGTTTTTATTTGATTTAAAAATTGTTTTGCTTCAAAAATTATTAGCTTATTGATATAATGTTAATTAAAGATTAAATAACTGCATTTTAATTATTATATTTTAATAATCGATACCGATAAATAGCACTCACGTCTAATCCTTTCACACCATTGTCTATGGCAACAATCAAATAATAAAGTAGGTACCTAGTTTTTAATCAATTGGAATACTTTTTATCATCATAAAATACTCCAGCTTTAACGAGACAAAGTGAAAATATTAAAAATCGTAGAAAAAAAAACAATTTGTTTTGTTCATATGAAGTTTAAGGTCGCCACAACAAACCCAGACCGAATTCTGCCATTGTTCTTTGTGCGTCATAGCTTTCGAGTGCCTAGGGTTAGGTGCGCCTGTAATAAGTAACTAAATAGGTTCTGTTAGGTTCTCTTTCGACCCTTAACCTTAAAATAGGAGCCCTGCTTTTGGGTTTTTTTGGGCCAACCTTAGTTTATTAAACTAGTGTGAAGAATGTGGAAGTTGGCAGTGCCATACACACCGATGTTTGGAGATATTTTTTTTTTCAGAGGAAACCAAGTATTTCCGGCAAGTGAAAATGGTGAAGGGGGCTTCCGAGACCTCCCCTCTTCTCCCTATAATCACTCAAAACCCCGAAAAACGGCGACGTATTTCGAAACTTTTACCTATAAATACGCTAAAAACAGTCAAAATATTATTTAAAGAAAAACACGTAACATTTTTAGTTACGTCAGAGCAAAGGCGTCCCCAAACTTATTTGAATCATCTCTCTATTTATTCAAAATTAAATTATGATCCTCTCTGCGTGCAGACACGTACAGCCCGAACCTTAATACAAGATCCATAAGAAAAGCACAGACGTTGGCCCACGCCTTTTGTCTTCCTAGTTCAAAAATCCGAGATTTAGAGGATCTTCATCCTCAAATAAAAATCCTCTTCTGTTGCTACGGTCTCTGTAGATGACGGAGCAGTACTTAATGTATTCTAGCAACGTACTTTCAGCTAAATCATCTTCATCACCACTTTCTCTAACTTCGAATGTGCTGTTACGAAGACGAAGATTCGCGTAAATCGAGACCAATTTAGAAACACGTGATGTGTCTAAGCTATTTCGGACTTTGCAATGAACTCTTCCAAAAGTTAAAATTCCAAAATTTTAAAATTTGTGATTCTAAAACAAAGAATACGATCGTAACTTAAAATATATTTAATGGTTTAAACTAGAACTTTTCGCAATATCGCAGGGTCTTCAAAATTGAATCAGAATATAAAATACCAATAATACCGTAAGTTATAATAAAATACCGGTTTAATACATAGCCTTTTGGTATTATACGGTATTTTTACAACACTAGTGACGTCTAATGTGAGCGGCGCGCGGCAACCTACTAAATCCAACCATGTCGACATGGTCGGCCGAGGTAGGTACTTGTAAGTTTGTACCTAAAATGCGAAGTGCGCCCGGCCTGGTATCAACTACTAACTTTTCGAGAAAAGACTGACTTACACGGTGTATACAACTACTTATAGGACGCAACAATTCAGCAAAGATGTAATACCAAAAAAGTAAATAAAAATGGCCATTTACGTCAAAATCTGCCTCCGCTACGCTGTCGACTGGTAGCGTACGGGAAGCATCGATCAGCGTTCTTGCAATTTCTTTATATAGAGCGCCGTGCACCAGGGCTCTCAGTCTCAGCGTTTAAGGTCACAGCTCATTAGAGCCACCCGGCACCCACTCCGCACGGCGTCCACTCGTTGTCGACAGGTGGTCCACGGGTGGACGTCGCGCGGTCGGGTTATTCCTCTTGTCCCCTAGCTCTTCGGCCCCACTGGGGGTTAAAAGGAATTTTTGTACTGTTTTCCCCCACTACAATTTAACGGGGCCAAACGGAATCATAATTTCCTGTCGGTCCCCGATAAAATATTATTTTAAATATCGTCTTGATATCGTATTTGACGTTTGTTAAATCATTTATTTTTTATGATGTCATGAGACTCATAATTATTCAATAGCGCCTTTAAACTGTATTACCTGCATCAAAAATGTTTCGAGCAGGTAGTAATCTATTGTTTACCCCTTCCCGTGACACAAAAAGGTAAAGAGTGCATGTTATTAGTAGTACCAGAGACTAGTAATCTGGTAGTACATACCGCGTCATGGCGGAAAGCACACCAAGTTGTAGCTCTGGTGCTAACGCTCACCCAGGTAATAACGTGGCATGATACACAAACAGTGGCGACCGAACACGAATTATGGGCCATCGACAGCTTCAATCCCTTCAAAGCAGCAGGACTGGACGGCATCTTACCTGGTAAGATTATTACTTATTACAATGGGGGATGAACCTGTCCTTAAAAGACTCTTGGCAATCATGAGGGCTAGCCTGGCCCTCAGATATGTACTAAAGAGATCGATGTAGGTCAAAATAATTTTCATACCAAAACCAGGCAAAACAGACTATGCCAATGCAAAGTCCTTCAGACCAATAAGCCTGACCTCCTTCATGCTCAAAGCCTTGGAAAGGCTCTGCGAGATGGAACTAAGAAGTGAGGCTCTGAAGCACGTGCCTCAACTATAGTTGCAAAACTTCGGAAAATTTCCGGTATACTTCTGGGAAAGTTTCTTTAAATCAGAATTATTCAAAATGAATTTAATTAAGATTTTTATTTTTTATTGCTGAAAAATCGTATATTGCATCGATCGCCGCTGCCGCGGCTGCCCCTCTGTGCGCCGGCCGGTGCCGCCGCGCCGCGCGCGCCCAACTGCCACCAGTCGTGCGTGCAGGCGATGGCTTTGCGAGGTGCGGTAAAATCACAGACCACCTAACCCACGAGACACGTAATCTTAACCAATTTATAGGCAAACTATTCTGTCCAAATTCTGTCAAACTTTGAGGAATGAGACGTACGCGGGCGGCGCGGGTGATGTCACGTACGATGGGTTATAGGGATGTAGGCATGTCAATATTGTTTATCGATAAATCACAGTTGTTATGCCTACATTTAGTTGATCTAAGAATGCCAAGAAAAAACAATAATCCAAGCAAAAGTTTTTATTTTGAAATATGAATTTATACTAATATTATAAAGAATTTGTTTGTTTTGTTTGAAAGCGCTAGGTAATCTTAGTACCTATTTTTTCGATACTAGCAGCCCGGCCAGGCTTCGCACGGGTGGACATTTGAAAATTTTCTTACACCTTGGGTTACATTATTTATGTTTTTGTAGGGATCCCTATTATTTTCTAGAAATAAATATAGCCTACTCAGGGATAATGTCGTATTACAATGGCGATTTATTTTTTAAAATCAGTCCAGTACTTTTTTAATTTAATCGTAACCATCTATTACCAAACTTCTCGTCAAGACAAATCAAACGAGTCCAAACTCTATGGGGTTAAGTCGTTTAATTACTGAGTTCCTATAGTCATCTTCCAGCTCCATCATCAGACCCTGGTTACCATCTAGAACCGAAGTACTCGTCAAGACAAATGAAACAAGCAAAAACTCGATGGGGCTGTGTCGTTTGATTACCGAGTTCTTATCCCTTCCGGTTCCATTATCAGATCAGCTCCATGTCATAATAATTTTACATTGTCATCCGATTTACACATGCATGTTAAATTTCAGCTCAATCGGTAACCGGGAAGTGCATCAAATTCAACTTGCAAGATTTGATTACTGACAAACAGGTGAAACTACCTTTTTATTTTATTTTTTTCTCACGTACCCGTGTCTCGGAGGGTCGGGTATCGCTGAAGCATTCCTCGCTACCCCTGACGGGTATTGGCCCGCCAGATGGTCAGGATCGGGCCGCGAACAAAACCCCCTAGGCGGCGGATGAAGGTGTTGGGCTCCGCCGCCAAAACACTCAGCGGCCGCAGAGGATAGGGAGGACGGCAACGCAACACCGCATATCCTCTTCCTCTGCGGCCCCACCGCGATGCAACGATGGTGCGCCCCCATTTTGGTCGCGGCAGATAGGGCGCGCGGCAACGCAACACCGACACGCCTCTCCTCCCGCGACCGCACCCGACTGCGAGGGATAGAAGAACTGTCCCTCGCACCCGCCCGTTTGGACGCATCCTGCGCAGGCCTCCGTCAAGCCCACGCGGAGCGTCCCCTCCTGGATCCCTTCAGCTTCCCTTCAGCTTCAGCGCGGGTGACTAATCCAAGGTTACTAAGCCCCCCCACCACGACAAGGTGGAGATCCCACGGGGGGGGAGGTGAAACTACCTAAATATAAAAGCTTGTAATAATAAAATACCTAACAATTCTTTTTTGCAGGCTGTATTTTTATTTACATTCACCTGTCTAATTCATTAAATTTTTGATTTGAAATTAATTATTCAAAGCAATAAAAATCTCAGTATTAGAAATCGATAAATATCGAACAATCGGTAAGTTTTCTTCACATCTCTACTTACACGTGACGTCTTATTGTAAGAGAGAGATAGTCTGTAGGTAATTATAGCGTGTTAGACAAGGACAACCACTGATTTAGTACTTATTAGCAACCATTATTACTAGAACTCTGATCAGTACTGTTATTTTAAAATAAATGTTGTACTTATCGGTGAAATGTAATATTATCTTTTTTGAAGTTATTATTTCGACTGTTCCTCCCACACAACTTTAAAGCACAATTCGGCATTGTTTTCGTATATTATTATTTTGTTTTAATACAGTTTAAACGCAGTTTACGTATCTGTTTCCTGGTCGCTACTGAACAAGCGCGGTTTTGTGCTTTTGTGCTCAAAGACCCAGTGGCGTAGCAAGGGGGGCGGTGGGGGCGGTCCGCCCCGGGTGACACCATTTTTGGGGTGACCTTAGATTATGGAAGTATCAGATGGAACGCATTCGTCCAATCCAACTAAGCGTGGCACGTTGACAGCTATGTGTGCGTGACAGTTGGCGACTGGCACTGTACGGACCATAGAGATATTCTAATAATATCTCTATGGTACGGACACGCGCGACTATGTGTAAAGTTGCCAGATTATAAATAATCTCCCACTATTTTGCATATAGTTATGTAATATTCTTATATTCATTTGCAGTTTTGAAGAATTTACCATGGATTTAATTAATGCTTTTATAAATACATTTCTTAAATGTAGGTACCGAGTTAAGTTTTAACTAATTCGTAATTTGAAAAATGAATAGAATATGTTTTGTGATTCATAGCTTCGATCCAGGAGAAATATATAATACCAACTACTTACATATATTTACGAATACCAATCATGAGGTTCAGATCTTAGATCGGCGAATATGTTGTTTATTTTTTGTTTAAAAATGCTCAGTATGGTATCTGGAAATGTTTGGTTAATTGCAAAAGGCTTGCTTCCTATAATTCCTATAATATTATTTAGCTAAAATTGTACACATGTGTTGCTGTACGATTTTGATACTTATTCCCTACGCCATAAGTATGTATGTACACACGGCGCCAAGTCAAGCTAAACAGTTGCTGTACGATTTTGATACTTATTCTCTACGCCATAAGTACGTATGTACTTACACACGGCGCCAAGTCAAGTTAAACAGTTGCTGTACGATTTTGATAATTATTCCCTACGCCATAAGAACGGTACAAAGGTCAAAGTGTATAAGCTTGACGAGTAACAAGGTGTATAGGTAAATTCACGAAAGATGACCAATGCGCAGAAATATTTTTTTAGGTCCCCGTGGAGGTGCGGGGTGAGACGCGGGTGGAGTGCCAATGGCGTGGCTCCGTTCTTGACGCATTCCCTAAATGCGTCAAGAATGGAGCAACGCCATTGGTGCACGAATGTACATATGCGCGACGGCCGCCATTTGTGGTCAACTTTCGTGAATTGTTTAGGTATCAGAGCCGCGCCGATTCAAGACGGCGCCTGTGTGCGAAACCTATGAAGCGCTTTTTGTCGTTCTATTTTGACATTTTATTTTATTATATTTGTCTGAAATAATTATGTTCCCCAGTTTTTTATATAGGTAGTTCCTAGGCTATTTACCTAATTACGGGAAGTTCGCTACCAGTTGGGAAATACTGCAAAAATTAAGCACAATTAAAATTTTTACATACCTACTGCATTTAAGATAGCTTTACGAAGACTTTAGACTTTCTTAATCTATACCATTTTGTACAAAAATCATCAATTGTTAAAGAATATACTTAAATATCATTTATCATCATCTTCAGCCTTTCGCAGTCCACTACTGATATCTAATCAGATAATTTCTTCGTTTTATTCTGTTTTATTTTGATTTTAGGGTCGATTACTTTGATTCTCTGGCAGATGACTTCATTTCGAATTCTATTCTTCAGAGAAACTCCGAGCGTAGCCCTCTCCATAGCAGGTTAAGCGAGCTCAAATTGGTGGACCAGTCGCACCGTCAGTGTCCACGTTCTGTAAGTCATGGGTAGAACACACTTTGTCTTAAGCTCAGATTATGGAAGTATCAGATGGAACGCGCGGCACAGTTGCATGCGGCCACTAAAGCAAATACAAATTCAAAAGCGAATACAAACTCGTCTCAGTGCGCCCCAGGTTGAAGACGACTTCAGCCTGGTCGCTAGATTCGCAGCGCTCGCGAGCAACGCTGATATTAGCGCCATCGCGGCGGAGCTTAGGCGCGCTCAAGGCAACTTAAACGCCATGTTAGAAATACGTTTTAGGTATGCGTACGTATTTCAGTCATTTGAAAACTTTAGGGCTTAGTAATGGATAGGCACACTATAGGCAGAGTCAAACCACGATCACTCAAGGTAGGGTTTTTCAATGCTAATAGCATTGCATCGCAACGTGATGAAATAGGCACGTTCCTTAGGGACCATCAGACAGATATACTACTCGTGCAAGAGACTTTCTTAAAGCCAGCACACAGAAACCCTAACATTGCTAACTATTGTTTAGTGCGTAATGATAGGCTGAACTCGCCCGGTGGGGGCACTCTGATATACTTTAAGAAGTCTCTGCATTGTATACCTATGGATCCGCCAACCTTGGAGTACATTGAGGCCTCGGTCTGTCAACTCGCCATGGCAGGGCACCCATCTATTACCCTGGTATCTGCTTACCTCCCACCATCGTCTAGCACTTCACACAACCCTAAGAGGCTCCTGAAAAAAGACCTTCAGGCCCTCCTGGGGCTAGGCGACTCGGTTATCGTGGCGGGCGATCTGAACGCCAAGAACGCCCGCTGGGGCTGTCAAGTGACTAACCCACGCGGCACGATACTCAAGTCGCTTAACTATGACATTATAACGCCGCTCGAAGCGACACATTATCCTGATAACGTGACGCACAGACCTGACATACTAGACGTGGCCCTTTTAAAGAACATAAGTTTACGCTTGTGTTCGGTAGAAGTGTTACACGAGTTAGACTCCGACCATAGACCGGTCCTGTTAGACTTTGCACCCAGAATAGGGCCCATAGACACAGGGCACAGGCCGACTAAGCTGGTCACTGACTGGGTACGACTCGGGAAAGAACTCGTGTCGTCCTCGCCAGTGATCAGAGAGCAGATACCACTAGACGCCAATCAAATGGGGGTCAATGACACACTACAAGCGGTCGATAACTTCACGAGTCACGTGCAATCGTTAATTAACGATTGCTCACGGCAGGTACCCGAGACGGGCGACCGTCGATGGCGCCTGCCCGCTGACGTACGTGACTTGTTGCGGCGTAAGAACGCAGCGATTCGTGCCTACGACCGATACCCGACTGAGTCCAATCGCTTCACTATGCGCTCTCTACAGGGTGCGTGACGTCAAGTCGCGTATTAAAGAGATGCGTAACTCTCGATGGGAAACTACACTTAGCAAGCTAGAACCCACTCACCTCGCCTTCTGGCAGCTATCTCGTTCGCTCTCTAAAGATGTCACCAAGACCTGTTTACCACCTCTAAACAGGCCTAATGGTCCACCGGCCTTCGAGGACGGGGACAAGACAGAATGCCTGGCAGACAGCCTGGACCAACAATGTACGCCGAGCACGTCACACATAGACACAGACCACCTAATAGAGGTTGATAGCGAGGTGGAGCGTCGAGCCTCTCTCACGTCGCCACCTCGTCCCCTGACAGACAGACATGACGTAATAGGAGACGACGATGACGAGCAACAGATACCCCTAGCCACCCCCGATGAGGTTAGGATGATCATTAAGGGTTTACACCCACGTAAAGCTCCCGGCTCGGACGGCATAACAAACAGGGTCATTAAAATGTTCCCCTTAGCTTTCATAGTCATTTTGACTACTATATATAACGCCGCAATTAACAACAATATATTTCCACATCAGTGGAAAGAAGCCGTGGTAATAGGAATCCACAAACCCGGCAAGCTTAGGTCCGAGCCTAGTAGTTATCGTCCTATCAGTCTGCTTAAAGGTTTAGGGAAAGTTTACGAGCGGCTTTTATATGTTAGGCTGAAAGCATACGCTGATGCATCGCTCTTGGTCCCTCACGAACAGTTTAGGTTCCGAACCCGCCACTCGTGCGTACAACAGGTTCACCGTATCGTTGAGTATATCAGCGTGCGGTTGCAGCGTAATTTATTCACCGGCGTTGTTTTCTTCGACGAAGCGAAAGCCTTCGACAAAGTGTGGCACAACGGCTTGATTTACAAGCTTTTCACTATGGGAGTGCCTCACAAGCTCGTGCTCATCATACGAGACTATCTGTCGGATAGAAGCTTTCGGTACCGCGTTGAAGGCACGCTCTCTTCGAGTCACGCCATCCGCGCCGGCGTCCCTCAGGGGTCAGTGCTCTCGCCTCTCTTGTATTCATTGTTTACCGCTGATATACCGATGCATCGGCTAGTGCAGACAGCACTTTTTGCAGACGACACAGCCATCTATTACGCAGGCGCAGACACTGGCGCAGTCAGTAGGAAGCTCCAATCCGCAGCCAACGCCCTAGGCGCGTGGTTCCGGAGATGGCGGATAGAGGTCAATCCCGAGAAGAGTCAGGCGGTGCTTTTCCATCGGAGAGCCCCTCACCTGTACCCTCCGGGTGTGACCCCACAAATAAGGATGTTTGGGTCCCCTATTCAATGGACTAGGGAAGCCAAATATCTAGGTGTGATTCTTGATGATCAACTATCGTTCCGCTCACACATTACGAAGGCTCGCAATAGAGCCTCCTTTGTGCTTGGGCGCTTACATAGCTTAGTCAACGCTAGATCTAAACTATCGCTTAAGAACAAGATTAGGTTATACACATCGTGTATTAGGCCTATAATGACATACGCTAGTGTAGTTTTCGCACACACTAGGCCACACAGGATCCATAGGCTACAAACACTTCAGAATAAGTTCATGCGGCGAGCTACGGGCGCACCGTGGTACGTACGTAACGAGGAGTTACATGTAGTCTTACAACTGCCGACCATCAGGCAATTCATGAAACAGTGCTCCCGTAGCTACTTTGACTCTGCTTCGACACACCCCAACCCACTATTGGTTGCGGCGTTAAACTATACACCATCTAGGATTTCTAAGATTAGGAGACCTAGGCACGTATTAGACGAACCTGACGATAACACTACACTTGCTCAAATCAGAGCACACACGGCTCGCGAAGCCATACAACTTCTACCGCGGTTCCGTACTCGCCGACGAGGCCGGAATACGCGACGCTTAGCGCGTCGCGCGTTAATACCGCGGGACACCTTAGTCCCGCATTGCTGGCAGCGCCCCAAGCCGAGGTCCGTGGTAGTCCACCCTTGGGGAGTCAAAACGCTGTCTAGTATACTTTAACGGGTTGGGAGCCTTCTGCGCTCACCCATAGTCCGCGTAAAGTTTCAGTGCACTACGAAGCATCGTACAGTTCACGCGCCATCGCCACGATCACTTCAACTTTTAAATTCTCAAAATGCCGTCTTGCGTTCTTTAAACACTGTAAAAGTTGTTCCCAAAAACAAAAACAGGAAAATGGAATATCTTTTCACAGGTAACTAGTGATAATTTGACTGTTTCCTAATTTAATTTCGATAAAATTTGTATTTGTGCAAGAAATATGTAAGTGTTGCCAGTTTTTGTCGACACCGTTCTGCCAGAATTAGGGAAAATGCACTTGTCAATTGATTATGTAATAATGATTGTCATGTTAATAAAAAATACATTAACGTATTATTAAAGTATATTGTAGATATATCTTCTTTCTTATAAATATAGTAAAAGAATTTCCATTAGTATATACCTTACATATATTGTTTTGAGTTCGATCTCCAAACGATCCAAATATTCGTGTACACCCTGCTACTCGTCAAGCTTATACACTTTGACCTTTGTACCGTTCTTATGGCGTAGGGAATAAGTATCAAAATCGTACAGGAACTGTTTAGCTTGACTTGGCGCCGTGTGTACATACGTACTTATGGCGTAGGGAATAAGTATCAAAATCGTACAGCAACTGTTTAGCTTGACTTGGCGCCGTGTGTACATACATACTTATGGCGTAGGGAATAAGTATCAAAATCGTACAGCAACACATGTGTACAATTTTAGCTAAATAATATTATAGGAAGCAAGCCTTTTGCAATTAACCAAACATTTCCAGATACCATTCGTAAATATATGTAAGTAGTTGGTATTATATATTTCTCCTGGATCGAAGCTATGAATCACAAAATATATTCTATTCATTTCTCAAATTACGAATTAGTTAAAACTTAACTCGGTACCTATATTTAAGAAATGTATTTATAAAAGCATTAATTAAATCCATGGTAAATTCTTCAAAACTGCAAATGAATATAAGAATATTACATAACTATATGCAAAATAGTGGGAGATTATTCATAATCTGGCAACTTTACACACACATAGTCGCGCGTGTTCGTACAGTGCCAGTCGCCAACTGTCACGCACACATAGCTGTCAACGTGCCACGCTTAGTTGGACGAATGCGTTCCATCTGATACTTCCATAATCTAAGGTCTTAAGTCTTTGCGGTAAGCGTGACGAAATGTGTGAAAGTGATTTCCTATACGCTGCCCAGTTAAGCTGTATTCTTTGGCGAGCCTTTTCGAAATTGTCTCTACCCAACTGCAAATTTTGCCCGATGCAGAAATTCGACATACCTCTGAGCAAACGGTACCGTTACACGGACTCCAGAATAGACTACGTTGCAATAAAGTGAAAGGCTTTTTCATAGTCCATAAATGCTATAAGCACAGGGGATAATTATACTCTCCTGTCTCATGTATCATCTGCCGTAATATGAATGTCATCTTTGGTGCCACCTCAACCTCGAGAACCGGACTATTTGGAGGTCTAAAACTCGTCAAGCGAGACGCGAAACGTTTGGTGGTGACTGATGACACTAGAAGACAGCTTAAATACGTTGCTCAAGACAGTGACGTGTCGATAGCACTTGGTCCGCCACTCCACGAGAAGAGGCTAGATTTAAATATACATTGGAGCTGCACATTGCTTCGACTTCTACAGGGCATTTTCCACGTTTAAACTCTTGGCTGACTTCAGGTAACTCGTCCGTGGAGTTCCGTTAAGGTAGTTCGGGGATCCTCCGAGTAGAGATAAGGACAGCACGCTGCCGATATGTAGAGATCACTGTAAATGCTCTGAACTTCAAGAATTTCGGACCTAGAAGTGACGAATTTCCATCAGATGTGGTCAACTTCTCCTACCAAATCCGTGCGATCCCACTACAATTGGTAGATATGCACTCCCACTTTGGCGTTGTAGTAGTGTTATGTAAGACTCTAGAAATGTCAAAATACATTTCCTCTACTTCATCATTCGAGTACCTATATCAACGTAGGTGCATATACTTGGACAATTTTCAAGTAATCAAGTTCATACTCTTGCCGAAACACTAGAAACTGCTATATCGTTGCCAGAGAAGCCTTTATATACCAAGAATCCGGCTCCGCCTTGGGATAGCTGGTGTCCCTCTCTAAGTACATAGGAAGGCTAGAATCTAGGGTAATGGTATTCTACGCCTCAGCGTAGCTTTCGCACCAGTGACGTTGCTGCCCGTCACCTATATTTGGCATTTTAGGGTGAACCTTACACCCACATTTTCAAATGTTTTTGTTTTGTTCACCGGAGGAAGCCAAAACAACAAGTACTAACTTTCTCACTCTCAAAAATAAAAAAATTGTGACTGAACCTATACACAACGTGTGTCACATCACATCGGGTTGGATCAAATCTGACTAAAAAAGGATTTAGGATGATGATGAATTTACTATGTTTCTTTAATGGCACTGCTACACCTGCGTTAGCGTTAACGTTAATGGCAATGGCTAATAACGCGTTAGTTAACGCGTTAAAAAATGTGCATTGGAAATTAGTATCTTAACGCGTTAAAACGTTGGCCACATCTACGTAGAGCCTAAATTAACGCGCTAATTGACGCGTTAAGACGCAGGTGTAGCAGGAGCATAATAATTGGGCATCTTTCGCATCGCAAGCGGATTCTTTCTACTTAATTAGGAAATAAGGTACTATATAAAGCTGAGGAATATTTTCAGTCAACAGTTTAATACTAAAAAAATATTGTCGAAACAGGAGAACAAAAAAGGCGCTTCATAGATTTCGCTCACAGGCGCTGTCTAGGGTCGGCTCGACCCTGGATCGCTAGCTTGATCCTGATTATCGTAGGATTTATGAAGATAATCATTCAAAAGCCATGGGAGGACTCAGATGCTTTGGAGACAAGCAATGGAGCCGTAATACACCCGCGATGGGGTGACACCACTAAAATCCGCCCCGGGTGCCACCCAAGCTAGCTACGCCACTGGATATTCTATTGCAAGTCTCGTTGGGTAGGTGGTATGTGGGTAAAATGCTCCCTGGAGAAGTTTTCCCCCTTGCGAGAAAGATTCGTATCCCGCAATCGAATGTTTCCGCCGCATATTTCGCCCGAATAATTCAATGGGAATAAACGTTTGTTTGTGGTGTGGTGGGTTTTATTATAAATGGGATTGAATAAGTAGATATATTTTGATATTTTTATAGGTAGATAATTATGTTAGCCTGCGATTAACAGGATTCTTATTCTTTTGTTTTAGGTAGGTACCTACTTATTTCGAAATCGAATGCTATTTTTATAAATGTTAGTTGTGGAATAAAATACCCAGTCTAGCATATTTGATTTGTTTTTTGAAAAAGGGTTACCTACCTATGTTGTTCATCGATATATAATACTACTGTTGGTTAGTTTGTATGTACTTAAGTATATAGGTCTGTACGCATAGCGAGTCGCATGGAAGTAACCATTACCTACCTACTTAACGCGTATAATAGCCCAGTCAATAAAAACAAATAAAGGCAAACCTTGCAAGCAAACAAAGATACGATAGTAAGATAGTAAGGTCGATTTTCCTGTTTTTTTATTTACAGTTCAATTATTCCCAAAATTTCGGAATTTTTCGCAATACTTCCGAAGTATTCGGCGGGAATGATTCGGATTTTTTCCCGCGAGCATCTCTTGCACACACGCTCTCACATGCATACAGTTTAGGGAAATCGGCCTTACATCAGGTCGTGAACCAGATAGAAGCTGCTATACCTACAACAAAAAAGCATCCGTCTGGGCACCTTCATCGACATAGAAAGAGTCTACAACAAGACAAACTTCTCCAGCATCAGCAATGCCCTAGCCAGACATGGTGTGGATCAGATGCTCATACAGTGGATCCAAAACATGCTCAGCAAAAGGGTAGTACGCCTGCACGGTGACACCCAGACAGCCTTGATAACTAAAGGTTGCCCGCAGGGAGGTTTTCTCTCCCCGCTATTTTAGAACTAAATCATCAATGAACTCATAGGCAAACTGAACGCGAGATACTTCTACACAATAGGATAGGTATGCAGATGATCTGACCATTCTCACTTCAGGAGAGGTAACTAGGACAGTGTACGACCATACCCAACAAGCCCTACGCATAGTAGTGGTGGTGTGATGAGTCCGAACTCTCTGTAAACCCGTCCAAGACTGAACTAGTCATGTTCACACACAAATACACTCTGGGTCCCTGCCAGCTTCCCAGGTTATTGAAAGGCTGCTACACACAGTGCCGGCGGCCATGCCGACGGCCGAGCCGCGTGCGCCCAGCGGCACATGAAGCCGCCCCGGCCTGGCCGCACGAATGAGCCGCCGGCATGGCCGCCCGGGTAGGCCGCCGGCCGGCCGCGGGTTGCAACTTGCTACGTGTGTGTGGTCGTTCTGTTAGGGTTGTCAACCATACCTACTTTATAATAACGTATCCTACTATATTTTTGGCAATTATACTTTATACTTTTGTATATACAAATAAAGTATATGAAAATACTTTATCTCCAATCCTGTACTACTGTGACGTGTAAAACAAAACACTAATTATGAGTACCTAGGTATACATTTTCTTAAAGTTAAATTAATAGACAATAAGAATTCAACTACACTGCATATTGAAAACAAAACAAAAAAATTAGGACCTTCTGAAATCTGATCAAATGACTTGTTTTCAGAAATATTTTAGTGTTAAACGATTTTCTTTAAAAAATAAAATATATTTTCTGGATCAATCATAGCTGACGAAGTTTAGGTGTAGCCTACTCCTTCGAAACAGGCATGATACTATGTCACATTAAGTGTGGTTAAAAATCTGCGTTTCTTAACTAATTAACTAAAAGGAATCATAGTATTTAAAAATAAATAAAAATATTTCGATGATTTAAAAAAAAGACGTGTGGCACTCGGAGACTGCCGCGGTAAAGCTATTGCATAGCATTTTTTATCAACTTATGCAATTATAATTATTTATTTATGCAGTATTTTTCTTTGATATTAATTCAAGTTACACTTTGAGCGTGGTGACCGATAGGAAAACAAATTTTTAGCTCTTTATGATTTTCTTCTCTATAAAAAGAAAATATATAGGTATAAATAATTAGGTATTAATAGTGTAATACCTAATTATTTATATAGATATAATATCATATATACTTTCTCTGCGCGGCATTAATGTGTATTACCTATACATAATAAAACAGAAAGCATGAAAACCTCAAAAATGATACCCATATTAATTTTATTAAAAATGTCCCGTCCACCATCTTGGATTCCCAAATAGATGTCATTTTCGTGATTAGAATGCATGAAAACCCCGAAAATAATACCCATATTAATTTTATTAAAAATGTCCCGTCCGCCATCTTGGTTTCCCAAATAGATGTCATTTTCGTGATCAGAATGCATGAAAACCCCGAAAATGATACCCATATTAATTTTATGGAAAAGTCCCATCCGCCATCTTGGATTCCCAAAAAGATGTCATTTTCGTGACCAGAATCCATAAAAACCCCGAAAATGATACCCATATAAATACATACATACACATCGTCACGCCTTTTATCCCCGAAGGGGTAGGCAGAGGTGTATTTCTACACCCACTTTTCGCCAGATATACTTTAGTCCCACGTAATAAGCGGTG
This sequence comes from Euclidia mi, assembly GCA_944739405.2. NCBI lineage: Eukaryota > Metazoa > Arthropoda > Insecta > Lepidoptera > Erebidae > Euclidia > Euclidia mi. The sequence goes on along the minus strand of OX123189.2, from coordinate 57,464,420 downwards.
AGCCTATTGCCGTATCGGGCACATTTCCAGACTCCGTGCTGCTACTGAGAATTTCGTGACAGAAAAACCCAATAACACTGCCCGACCCAGGAATCGAACCCGGGACCTCCCGATCCTACGCGCACATTTATGCCGCGAGACCAACGAGGCAGTCGTATAGGGTTTGATGTCGAGTTTTCCGTCTCTACTCAAAGATGGTATTTACGTCGTGTTATCTCTTAGTCGCCTCTTACGACACCCACGGGAAGATAGGGGGTGGTGACACTTGTATTCTATGCCGTCAACCACAATTTTATTAAAAATGTCCCATCCGCCATCTTGGATTCCCAAATTTTATAATAAACAATATTTTCGTGATCAGAAAGCTTTAAAACCCCAAAAATGATATCCATATTAATTTTATTAAAAATGTTCCGTCCGCCATCTAAGACCTAGCGCGCACTGGTGACTTTTGTCAGCGTGACTGTTTTGTCACTCTTATCAAGTCCATGGATATGTATGGAGATGCGCGCATGTTACGACAACTGGGTGACATTTGTGTACGCCGACCGGCGAACAAGCCCGTGACGAAACTGTCACCGCGCCGTTAGGTTTCTATAGCGGTGCGCGCACTGGTGACAATTTGATAAATAAGCTGACATATTTTATATTTGACTAGCTTTTGCCCGCCGCTTCGCGCGCGTTAAATTCGGGGTAACACAAATCTACTTTTAGTCTCAAGTTGTGTGAAGACACTTCTGATTATTCTAAATACTTCAGAACTCGGTTAGTATCTATGACATTTCTACCATTATTTATATTAACATTATTTATATTAATGCAGGTCCTAAAGTGCGAAGTAATTCATCAAAGCTTGTAACATGCATACATACATACATATCGTCACGCCTTTTATCCCCGAAGGGGTAGGCAGAGGTGTATTTCTACACCCACTTTTCGCCAGATATAGGGTCAGATGTTCAACAATGAAACAGTGGTACACAATAAAACATTGCAATATTTCTAAAATGCTACGTTGCTAGATCGTGCATTATATCGCGTAAGGACCCTCTCGAGAATACCCCGCCGCACCCCAGTTCGCGTCGGCGCCACGTAGGAGAAGACGTGTCTGTGGAGCATTTTTTATTTTTTTTACAAAAATGTTAATATTTTGGTCATTCTTTAAAGATTTTTCATTCGAATATGGTTGATAAATTCATATTTTTCATGATTACCTAGCATTAAAAATATATCAGAGACTAAGTGGAACAGATCATATGTTAAAAGTGTTACAATTTAGTGATATTTTTTTTGAGGGTATTAATATAAACCCTATGTAGTCAACAATGAAACAGTTGCACAATGGACACAATGAAACACTGTTTCATATTGTCGGGCAAAAGCTAGTCAAATATAAAATATGTCAGCTTAGAGCTAGCGCGCACTGGTGACTTTTGTCAGCGTGACTGTTTTGTCACTCTTATCAAGTCCGTGGAGATGTATGGAGATGCGCGCATGTTACGACGTGACAACTGGGTGACATTTGTGTACGCCGACCGGCGAACAAGCCCGTGACGAAACTGTCACCGTGCCATTAGGTTTTCATAGCGGTGCGCGCATTGGTGACAATTTGATAAATAAGCTGACATATTTTATATTTGACTAGCTTTTGCCCGCCGCTTCGCGCGCGTTAAATGCGGGGTAACACAAATCTATTTTTAGTCTCAAGTTGTGTGAAGACACTCCTGATTATTCTAAAGACTTCAGAACTCGGTCAGTATCCATGACATTATCTACCAATAACTACCGAAATAAAATCACCTTGCATACAGTCAAATGTCAAAGCCATGTTCTAATACATGTTCAATATATATCTATAAACAATTTCGCATTTTTAATATTGGTAGGGAAAATTGTTTCAGCCGTTTACGCTTATTATATAATTATTAGTTCATAAATGCGCCTGCGTTCTTACTTCCAAGAGTTAAATTTGGGCCGTACAAACTTCTACCCTCCCTACAATCCCTCCCAGTTTAATTTTTGCAACTTATGCTAGCCTATGTCCGTCTCCATGGCCTAATATATCTCTATGTTAAATTTGCAACAAAATCGGTTCAGCCGTTTTAGCGTGAAAACGGAACATACATACATACATACTTTCGAATTTATAATATTAGTAGGGAGTAGGGATTGAGTCTCATGAGTTCACAGAGAACGACCGTCTCTTCGAAATCCACATTGGCAAATGACGCTTGGATTTCAAAAAAGTTTTGTCACTGTCATCCTTCGTGAGCGCACCTCACTTGGGTGAGGTGACAAAAACTTTTTTGTCTTCGTGACAAAAGTCACCCGTGCGCGCTAGCTCTTATTTATCTAATTGTCACCAGTGCGCGCACCGCTATGAAAACCTAAAGGCGCGGTGACAGTTTCGTCACGGGCTTGTTCGCCGGTCGGCGTACACAAATGTCACCCAGTTGTCACGTCGTAACATGCGCGCATCTCCATACATATCCACGGACTTGATAAGAGTGACAAAACAGTCACGCTGACAAAAGTCACCAGTGCGCGCTAGCTCTTAGATTCCCAAATAGATGTCATTTTCGTGATCAGAAAGCATGAAAACCCCAAAACTGATATCCATATTAATTTAATTAAAAATGTCTCGTCCGCTATCTTGTGAATTAGGATTAATATGTGAAGGGTGTTAGGTTTTTATTTTCGTTACGGAATTTCTGGATTCGGTCGCCGCGCTCAAGCCCGCGATAAAAGCTATGCAATAGCTTAAAAAATTCGGGCAAGTGCGAGTCTGACCCGCGCACCGAGGGTTCCGTATGCATTTTACCTTATTTAATTTTGTGGTTGGTGTTAATTACGCTAGTCCTCTAAATCTGTATGAGCGCCCATACAACTTAGAGGACTATATTAAATGGAGTCTACTATGTATGTATGGGGACACCCTTAAATGTTCCTTTTTATTATTTTTGTAATTTTTCCTTTATTTGTGCTGTAAGACCCTGCTTATGGCCAAATTTCGTGATTCTAGTTCAACGGTAACTACCTCAGAACAGAAAAAACATAGAAATGGTATGCACCCAAATTACTATCGGAACCGCTGTCGCCAAACTCACACAAGTAAACCGATAATCATATATTGCACTACAAAGAAACAATTCGTTTGATTCGTAGTTTAAGTTTATTCAAAACTAGCCTATTTCACAGATTTGGAAATAAACCCTGCTGACCTACAAATAAGATTTATTTTGCTTTAGCAGTAGAACGTATTTACGATCTATAGTCATACTAGATTCGATTTACGAGTCAATTCCGCTACTCAACCATAGATGGCGGTATTCTAAGTTGTAGCAATTATAATCTTAATTACATAAGGCATATGGTTGAAATTTGCATGATCGGTCTGTTTCTGCTTCTACTCGGTTAGGGCCGTACCACGTAGCACATTGGATTACTTTATCGATATCGATAGATGATGCGATATTTTGTTCAATATAATATGCAAAAAATAAGACTTGTCGGGAGTATATTTTTGTATTTGGCACACAAACAGTTGTACTTTTTAAACCATATATGGGGGACCATACAACTTGTAATACAAGTGTCTCATGAACTTATTTTGGATACGTTCTAACATAACACTATAAGACTTTGGAGAATGAGGCATGGTAGGTAGAAATAATATTCTTGACTCCAGGATTCAGAATAATTTATTCGTATTACATCGCTGTTTATATGAAAAAAATTTCCAAATAATCATAGCCAATCTATACACAGATAAATAGAATGTAAAAATGTTAAAAAGAATTAACCAATTAATTACAGCACAATCGGCCAATAATATTCGAGTTGAGTTTACGCAAGTTATCCGCCAGGTGGTACATATTTTATCGCGCGAGCCTTTTCGCGCACAATTGAGAATGTCCTTATACAGGCGCCGTACGCGCGGGCGACTCATTTGACGTCGCGCGTCAGCTTGTACGGCGGGCGTTGACGTAATGATATTAATTGAAGAGCGAAGATTTCTTGAAGTCGTCGTCAGCGTGTGTATCTTCGAGTTCACAAGAAAACTCTTCTTGTTTCTATTTGGCACAAAAGTCTATAAAACTGTTATTTTCAGAACAACAAAAAAAGTCCTTGAACAGTCCTTGTCAGGACTATTGTCACTGTTTATATTAAACACTAAGTCCTTTTCTGGGCTGTGTGTATCCATGTTTCTATTTACAATTTACAAAAGTCACTGTAGAGACTGCTAGGTATAGGTTAGCCACAGGACAAAAGACTGACAGACAAGTAGTTATAAAATTAAATAAAAGTGCTGTTATGTATGCATGTCTTTCATAAGACTTATAAAAGACATGCATACATAACAGCACTTTTAGTATTCACAATAAAGACTACAAGGTAATGAAAAGAATATCTAAATAAAAAAATATTTATTGCCCTTGAAATAAAATATATTTGTTGAGGAATTGGCGTCTGGAAAGTTTCATTTTTAATTTTAATAGATGGTGTATGCGAACATTTACATACTTTTCAACTATTGCCTTCATCAAATCGGTAATGTGATTGGACGCAGGAAATTCGCCAATTTGATGGGAGGCAATATCGTTGAATAAAAGAGTTCCTATGAATTTTCTCATTATTTTTGCTATCGCCACTTCTTTACGAAAACCTATTAAGTCAACGTTTTTTAAAAATGTTTCCGCTGTTTGGCATATTTTTAGGACATCTGGCGAAGGATACAACAAACCACCTTGATCTTTTGCAATAATGAACTTGTGGAACGGTTGAAAATGATGTGTCACTAATGCATCAGCACAGATATCACAGTTAATTTTTTTTATTAATATTCGAGCAATGTAACCAGCAATGTGGCCTATTGCTTGATTACTAAAATCAGAAAAGTGCCCTCCTAGTTCTTCAATTTCTGAATCGTCCTCAATTACTTCATATTGTGACGAATCTTGAACTACGCTACTTCTATTTATTCTTTCAACAGCTGACGAACAGTTTAATATTGATATTTCTTCGAAAGCTATACAGTTGCCTCTGTTAGTATGTTTTAATTGGACATGATTAATATTTTTTTATAGGCAGATGTAAATTGCCTGGCAGTGGGGTTATTGTTTGCTCCACCCTGTGCCCTAATATTGCAGAAAAAAAGCTCCAAGTGATCCTGACTTAGTTTGTAAAATGGTAAATATATCAAAGTTTTGGTTTTAATCAAACTTGAATATAAATGTTCTAAGGCTTTGATACACCCCAAAAACCCTAAGAATCCGGTTTTTCTCCTACTGTTTATCAAATACGTACCATTTTCCATTCTCAAATTCCTTATATATTCCGATGCTTCACCCAAGAAATCAAAAATTTTGTTCGCGTTATTTTCATTTAAAGCTTTTTTAAACCCGAATAGATGTAAATTTCGTGAATTAAAAACATCAAAGAGATTATTGCAAGTAATCAAAAACTTTTCGGTGGGCTCGCTGTCATGAAACGAGTTTATTCCCGATTGTCTACAAAATTTTACAGCTTCCGCTACACTTATACTGAATAGTTGGGTAGCTAACTTTACTTTCATTCTTTCGTTATGGAAGTTAATATGGCGATCTCTTAATTTATTTGATAAATGAAAGGTTTCGTTGTATTGTATTTTATTTAGTTCAACGAGATGTTGCCATTGAATTTTATTTCCATCTTTGTCTACAAGAATTTTATACATTTCTAATGTGTTTCTTAATAATTTTATCATATGTCAGGGATCTAAAACTGCAACTATTGGGTCTTTGGTGACAGGATGTTCAAATTTTACATTTTGTTCTTCGAAGGAGCAACCTAAATGTTTTGCCATAGAAATATTTGCCGCACAACCGTCAAAAGTTAGAGCAACTACCCTAACGCCAGCCTTGTGAATTAATTCTAAACAAAGTTTTACAAGGTCAGCGCGCTGTTCTCCACTTACACCATCTACTAAAAAGTAACCAACAGGAACTTTAAAATTACTGTTGATCGCAGTAACTAAAAATACCAAGGCTTCTTTTGCCTCCGCCAAGTGATCACCTTCTACTTCAGTGCCCATATTCACGTATCCATGAAATTTGCGCCCGTCCCATTCTACACGGCGACGTATACTCATTTCATCCAGTACTAAGGTGACTAATAATGGGTGATTTGACAACTCAGTTTTTTGTTTTAAAGCTGCTAATGCCTCCTTGGTAAATCCAGGCTCTCCTCCGACTTTCGCGTACCAACTCTTTAGTGTGCGGGTATGAGGTAAGCTTGTATGGAAAGTTTTGCGCACGTAATCATATGCCTTAGGAGAGTAATAATGTAATGTCAGGGCAAAACTGCGCAATGCTGGCGAATACTTTCTCCTCGATATAACTCCTGATTCCGTGTTTCCAATTTCTCTAGCGACCAATTCTTGAAACTGTAGAAACATATATTTAGTTTTATATATTCACATTTCACTCTATCAATATATATCATGAGTAAAATTATTTTAAATAATAAAAACAAACCTCTAAATTGGTATTTTTGAGGCAATCCAAGTTTTCCTTCGCCATGGCAAATTTTTCTTCCAATCTCAATAATACTTCATCAATATTTTTTATTTTCTTTTTAAGCCTTCGATTTTTCGATTGTAATCGTTTAATTTTTAGACGTTGGCTTACAATTTTTTCTTTGCAAAATCTTAGCTGGCCTATTAATTTCTTTTTCTTCGGTGTTGAACATTCTGAACCACCCGTAGCATTAATATTTTTAACCGTTTCATCGACGTCAGTGGAATTAAAATTAACAGGAATGACGTCATTTCCTTTCTGTATAAAATTTTGTTCAACTTCTAAACATTTGTGAAGTCGACTCTTTTTAGGATGTGACTTAAATTCAGAGCTCTCCGAATCACTTTGTCTTTTTGAAGAACCTGCAGTGACCTCATTATCATTTTGCGGCTGAAACCAAAATATTGAACATGAAAATATATACCAAAACGTAAATTAATAAGTGTATTTATCAATTAAATTTTATATTTAGTCAGTCAATGTTCATACAAATTAATAACATGTAACACGTGTGTTGTTAAGTAGCACAACAAATATTTTGAATACTTATTGACAGTGATGAAAATAAAACATGATTACTTACTTGATAAAAAAACTTAACAATTTTCATTGATGGAAGCGCAGCAGGTTTGGTATATCTATATCCTTTACTTGATATTACAAAATCGTCTTCTAAAAAATGCTCAGAGCATATCGTGCTTGATTTGGTTGGCATCCAATTAACTCTACCCGTTGCATCTATCCATTTTTCTTTGATGCTTGCATCTTTAGGAAATCTAAAAATATTTTAAATGATGTTAAGAGGACCTACTAATGCTTATTTAGTGATCAATGCAACGTTAGTAAAACATTGCATTGATCACTAAATTGATAAATTATAATAATTACGTTACTATTCAAAACATAGATTATATTTTTGCAACAAAGTACCTATTAGATTGAATCTAATACACCTCTTAAAATAAATTACGTGAGTGAATAAAGCCGACCTTATACTTGGATTGTAATGTAATACTAAATAATAACATATAATAATATTCGTAACATAATAATACTACTACATACACACAACACCACCTAAGCAGAGCTTGTACTATGGGTACTAGACAATGGATAAACATACATATATACTTTTTTTTTAAATACGTACTTACATATTACATTGTTCATAGAAACACCCACTTAAATAAACAATTTATTAAAATAAACATTTCGTAAATGATTTATTTCCGTGTTTCGATATCAATCGATAATTTTAATATTCGACTTGACCACATCACTAAATGAGTAGCGCGGAATTTTCGAGAATGTTCTATTGAATAGAATCAATCCAAAATAAACTTTATCTTCGATATATAAGGTTCATTTTTACTAACCGTTCTATCAAATATTATTTAATTGAAACAAATTAAGACTTTTATTGAAAACAATGAAAATTGTACTTACCGATGGTACGAAACACCTCCATTTTTAAGATTTTTTCGCCTGCTATCATTTTTGCACTCTAAAACGGCACAAAACGGCATAGTTATAGAAATGAAACTGTGTCACGAAACGAGCAATTCGACGCGATGTAAGAACGTGACTGGGGCCAGTTAAGCGTTACAACGCTTAATTGTGACACGCGTGCCACGCCTACTTACCATTTCCAGTGTAATATTTTCTCTTCCGTGGTAACTACCATATAGGTTTTCGACCCAAAACCTATAGGGTACTTACGGTTGACCTAGAATTGTCAATTTTGGTCAAAACCAAGGTCTTACAGCACAAGTAAAGGAAAAATTCCGAAAATTAAGGTTAATTTTGGTACTTACAAGTTTTCGCAAAAATCTAATTTTGACCATATCTTTTTATCGGGTTGACCCAGGACCCTGATTTTTAAACACCTAATAGGAACCATAGACTTTAGTATCTGGTATAAATTTCAATTTGATAGGTCCACCCGTTCCTGAGAAAATAGGTGGTGACACACGGACAGACAGACAGACAGACAGACGGACAAGAAAGTGATCTTATAAGGGTTCCTTTTTTTACCTTGTAAGGTACGGAACCCTAAAAATTGCGCAGCACTAACCGTTATAATATAATAATATGGAGTATGTCAAAAAATCATAAATAATTAGGTCTATAACCATCTGTAAGGATATTACGGTTTTCCTTGCAGTTTCGGAGATAATTAATTCGTTTTTGTGTAGAGTTAACTCGGATAACATTTTTATCTATAGCTAATAGAAGCAATATTCGGCATAAAAAGTATCTTATGTCCACAGATTTAACAAATCTGTAGTCTTAGGCTCAGTTCACACCGAAATGGCAGCGGTTGGAAGCGACGCGCAGCGGCCGGCATCGAAGAGAAGGCTTGCGGCTGCTCGCGCCCGCCCGCGTCTGCTCGCGGCCGCGCGCAGCTCACGTCACGGCTCAGGCTCACGCTATTCCTATGCGCAGTTTATATTCTACATATAACGAAGAAACACGTGTGTAATTAGCTGTGAAAATGAATATTTTGGATTTAATAGTTATGGCACGTGTAATTGAAAAAGAAGAGGAAACGCGAATTCTTGGGTACACGGCCGCCCGCGCCCTGCCGCGCTTGCTCGCGGCCGCCCGCGCCTCCCCGCGCATGCTCGCGGCCGCTCGCGCCCGCCAGAGCGGGCGCGCGCCGACGCGGCGCGGATTGTCAAGTGATTCTATGTATTATAGTCATGGTGATAAAGACTAAAATTATATGTCACTGAAACTGCTCTCCGCTTCGCTTCCGGCCGCTGCCATTTCGGTGTGAACTGAGCCTTAGCCTATGTCTATGAAAGTTGATTTTCAGCCCACTGTGCGGTGGCTTTGCATGCCGCCGGGCGCACGCGGCTCGCCCGCCGGCACTGTGTGTAGCACTGGCAGCCTTTACTCCATGCCTCAGAGAACACAAATATTCAGTCAAATCCGTAGACTAGAAACTAACTGGAATAAAGCTAGGATGATGATGAAATTTAATATTGGGCTTATATATTTATAAGATAATATTTTTTTACTACGGTGATTTCAGTAATCTTAAATATAGGCCGTATAATATTTTCTTGGGTTTACGCGAATGTTACACATTGAAATTAAACTACAGTTTACGGATTTTATCGCGTTATATTGGTTTCACTGGTTATTTGTTATTACATTTAAACCGAAAGATCAAGAAACTACATTTTTATTACTAGCCGACGTTTCGAATTCTTTACAGGATACGTGTTCACGGCAGACTGAGGTGATATTTGTCTTTGTCTTGAATTTATAAGTTATCTCAAAGTACCTGAACATTTTTCAACTATTGGTGTTACTATCTACGCAGAATGTGCTCACTGTGTCTTGATGTCTTCTGGTGACTTTGTCCTTCTTGGGTTTCATTAGCCTGATAACAGGGTCCCAAGCTGGAGGAACATTCCAACCATCTTCCCTATTGAAATTAGGATGTTTTTTAATTTCAATACCTTCACGTATCATTCTTGGAATAAAGCGGTGTTCTTTTGCGAGTATCTGTGGTTTATCAAATCGCAGGTAATGGTTGGTTCCTGGTTCTACATGTTCACACACAGCAGACTTCGTCGAGCGTTTGTGTTTAATGTCAGCTATATGTTCCTTTAGTCGAATGCCTATGCTTCTCTTGGTTTGTCCAATGTATGAGAGCCCACACTAATGCTCGGGCCACACTACCTTACCGTCTACCGGGCTGTTACCGCCATAATTATGGCAATAAATTACCGTTAAATTACTGCGTGAAGTCGTGTGGTTACACTAGAGTTTACCGAGATATGCCAATAAACTAGGCGGTAATGCTCGGGCCACACCATCTTACCGTCTACCGGGCTGTTACCGCCATAATTATGGCAATAAATTACCGTTAAATTACTGCGTGAAGTCGTGTGGTTACACTAGAGTTTACCGAGATATGCCAATAAACTAGGCGGTAAAAATATCATTTTTCAAGATGGCGGATGAAGCTGCAGCTGTTTGGTATTTTATGAGTGCCAATTATTTTAACATGAATCTTTAAAATTTTTAGCTTTCTGTCGGGTATCCCAGAGAGACGGTTCGGATTGCAATAACTCCAAAAATTTGAGCGCTTTTTCATTTGACCACTCCATATCGGTAGATAGTGTAGATACGTGCGTCGTCGTCGAACTCGTGTTGCACACTGAACAAACGGTAGTGTGGCCACAAACGCAATAATTACTGCGGTAATTTTCTTTGATGTGCGAAAAAGACCGCCGCCGGAGCTATTGCCTACCGGCATATGCCATATTGATTGGCATTGTAAAATTATGGCCATAAATCGCGGTTACACCTAGGCGTTGTTGAAATTATGGCAATAATTGTTGGCATATCCCGGTAGTGTAGCCCGAGCGTGAAAATATCATTTTTCAAGATGGCGGATGAAGCTGCAGCTGTTTGGTATTTTATGAGTGCCAATTATTTTAACATGAATCTTTTAAATTTTTAGCTTTCTGTCGGGTATCCCAGAGAGACGGTTCGAATTGCAATGACTCCAAAAATTCGAGCGCTTTTTCATTTGACCACTCCATATCGGTTGATAGTGTAGATACGTGCGTCGTCGTCGAACTCGTGTTGCACACTGAACAAACGGTAGTGTGGCCACAAACGCAATAATTACCGCGGTAATCTTCTTTGATGTGCGAAAAAGACCGCCGCCGGAGCTATTGCCTACCGGCATATGCCATATTGATTGGCATTGTAAAATTATGGCCATAAATCGCGGTTACACCTAGGCGTTGTTGAAATTATGGCAATAATTATTGGCATATCCCGGTAGTGTAGCCCGAGCGTCACAGTCTATCTTGTAAACCCCGGCCTCTTGTAAGGGTAACTGACTCTTGACAGATGGTAATAATTGGCTTATCTTCGTTGGCGGCTTGTAGAATGTTTTGATTGAAGCTCGCTTCAAGATGTAGCCAATCTTGTCGGTCACGCCCTTGATGTATGGGAGGACAGCAGGTTGTCTCTCTACTGTGGCTGGCTTGTTCTTCGGGGATCTGTGACGTTGGCGCGGCGGTCGGAGCTTGTTGTCTTGCAGAACTTGCTTGACATGTTGAAGCTCGGCGTCCAGGTGTTTCTTGTCACAGATCCCCCGGGCTCTCTGAAACAAAGACATTCCCACGGTAGCTAACTGTTTAGGATGGTGGTGAGATTCACCGTTTAAGTACCTATTTGTATGTATCTTTTTCCTATACACAGTGTGGCTCAAAGAGTTGTTTTTGTTCCTGATAACAAGTACATCTAGGAAAGCTAAAGAATTGTTTGCCTCTAATTCCGTTGTAAATTTGATGTGGTTATGAATAGAATTAAGATGGTCTAGGAATACATTAACACTATCTGTTGGTAAAATTGTAAAAGTGTCATCTACATACCGCTTGTAGAACCTCGGTGTGATGGTGGCAGTCTGCAGGGCTCGCGCCTCGAAGTCCTCCATGAAGATGTCAGCAACAACAGGCGATACTGGAGAGCCCATTGCCACACCATCTACTTGTATGTAGTATTTCTCATCCCATAACAGATAGCCAGTTGTTAAGCAGTGTTTCAATATTTCTGCATATTCCTCAGGCATGTTGTTCTCTATTAGCTTCCTTCTAGTTATTTCAATACAGTCATGTGCTGGTAAGCATGTAAATAATGACTGTACATCAAAACTAACCATAGTTTCCTTGTCAGAGAGATGTAGGTGTTTTATTTCACTGACAAAATGGTAGGAATCCTTTACATGCGCTCTCGTCTTGCCTCTGAGTGGCGAGAGAATCTTCGCAATGTGTTGAGCCAATCTGTAGGTTGGTGCCCCTATTTGACTGACTCCACTGCGCCCTATAGTCAGTTCGCACATCAAAGAAAATTACCGCAGTAATTATTGCGTTTGTGGCCACACTACCGTTTGTTCAGTGGGCAACACGAGTTCGACGACGACGCACGTATCTACACTATCTACCGATATGGAGTGGTCAAATGAAAAAGCGCTCAAATTTTTGGAGTTATTGCAATCCGAACCGTCTCTCTGGGATACCCGACAGAAAGCTAAAAATTTTAAAGATTCATGTTAAAATAATTGGCACTCATAAAATACCAAACAGCTGCAGCTTCATCCGCCATCTTGAAAAATGATATTTTTACCGCCTAGTTTATTGGCATATCTCGGTAAACTCTAGTGTAACCACACGACTTCACGCAGTAATTTAACGGTAATTTATTGCCATAATTATGGCGGTAACAGCCCGGTAGACGGTAAGGTAGTGTGGCCCGAGCATTACCGCCTAGTTTATTGGCATATCTCGGTAAACTCTAGTGTAACCACACGACTTCACGCAGTAATTTAACGGTAATTTATTGCCATAATTATGGCGGTAACAGCCCGGTAGACGGTAAGGTAGTGTGGCCCGAGCATTAGTGTGGGCTCTCATACATTGGACAAACCAAGAGAAGCATAGGCATTCGAAACGCTCGACGAAGTCTGCTGTGTGTGAACATGTAGAACAAGGAACCAACCATTACCTGCGATTTGATAAACCACAGATACTCGCAAAAGAACACCGCTTTATTCCAAGAATGATACGTGAAGCTATTGAAATTAAAAAACATCCTAATTTCAATAGGGAAGATGGTTGGAATGTTCCTCCAGCTTGGGACCCTGTTATCAGGCTAATGAAACCCAAGAAGGACAAAGTCACCAGAAGACATCAAGACACAGTGAGCACATTCTGCGTAGATAGTAACACCAATAGTTGAAAAATGTTCAGGTACTTTCGAGATAACTTATAAATTCAAGACAAAGACAAATATCACCTCAGTCTGCCGTGAACACGAATCCTGTAAAGAATTCGAAACGTCGGCTAGTAATAAAAATGTAGTTTCTTGATCTTTCGGTTTAAATGTAATAACAAATAACCAGTGAAACCAATATAACGCGATAAAATCCGTAAACTGTAGTTTAATTTCAATATAGGCCGTATATCTTAAATATTTAGGTTAGGATACTCAGTCCAGTATCGATTATAATGTGGCTTGAGCCCTTTTAGTTAAAACGCAGTAGTAAGTTGAACATAAATATAGATACGCCTTCAAGAACTATGACTGGAATAAAACGAAATGTGATTCTTTATTATATATTTATTTCATCACTTCTTAGGCTTAGTTTCCTTGACTGCAGTCGGAGCCTTAGTGACATCATCAGGGTTTTCTGCCGCATCTTTTAGTCGCTTGGCACGGATACCGACAAGTTTGGCGATTGAGCGCGCCTGAAAAATTAAATAATGACATTTTAATATAAATTCAAATTATACAATTCAGAACATACAACTATTACACTCTGATTTGATAAATTTATTTTTAACATTCTTGAATAGCCTACAAAATATTTTAGTTAACTGTGATTGACAATATGAAGATTCTTGGACATAATTTATTGTAAAGTACTATAAATTGAAGTAAATTCTTTCATCATAGTACCTATACTTTTAGTCTAATCCAGATGATCCCAAAGTTTGGATATAAAAATAGTATGACAATAATTATTCATCAAGTTTGTACTATGGCTACCACTGTAGAAGTACCATTGCTACCACACAGGAACATTTTGTGACTGAATTGCAATACAAATTAGGTTCAAATTAAATTACCCCTCTGAGGTATTGGTAGGCCTTGAAGTCTTTCTCCTCCTCAGTGATAGCCCGGGCAATAGATTTAGGCGCTGGCTGTTGTACAGGCATCAGAGGCCCACGGAGCTGTGTGGCCAACTTGCGCTCTTCCTCATTAGCTTCACCCTTCAGCACCTGCAAACCAAAGAGTAATTTTCTTTAATCAAATCAAAGTACAAATGTTTGCCAACCTATATCAAAGGTTGGAAAATATTTTGCAATTATGTAATAATGAAAAACAAAGACATTTGTATCAAAGAAATAACATGTTCAAATATAAATATGCCATGGGCCGTTTCTTACAAGACAGTGTTATCATTACACTTTTCTTTAATCATTTTTTTTATGTAATATGACTTCAAATGTAAAAATAAATTATATCTACTGCCTTTTTGGCTTTCATTTGTACATTCCAACATCTACAGTATTTTGCTAATAAATCGAATATAATTGAAAATTAAAAAGACTTTTCCATGTTATGCTTTAAAAAGAGCTGTTGTGCTAGCTTTTGTGTACACTAAGAATTAATCGGTTTGATTGTAGTATCTATAGATTCATTATGATTTTAAGATGTCAATAAAGTTTATGATTTATTATTAAAAGGTAAGATTAATGTTATTTTTAGGATTCTAAAACAAAAAATAATGTATTTATTCTTGTGACAGTGAACACCAATCAGAGAGCATTACATCAAACAGTATGCACACCATTCATGTTGTTGATGTTTTAGTAGTAAATACAACCAAAAAGTCAAAGTTTCTACCTGTCAAATCAAATATAACAAAATAAAAGTGGGTACATCAGACCAGACTTCATTCACGGTTTGTTTTTTGGACTTTGTGATATCACTCAACCCCCATGATGGTTTACATTGTTTTTGTGTCAAATTAAAAAAATGTTTTAATAGCCTTGATTAGTAAGGTTGCTGATCGATTTTTAAAGAAAAATCTGGTATTTCGGTTTAACATCTAATAAAGAAACGAATCAATCGCTAATTACATTTTAGGACACAAGCCTAATATTGGAAACAATACCAAGTCACACATTAACAGGAAACATTAGATAGTAAGAAACAATGCCTGTATTTCCTCAGCATTGTGGTACACTTTACAAACATTCAATCAACCAACACAAATTGTAGATCCCATCAACAATAAAGATAAGACAATAGGAAGCTTAGGTTTTATTATAAAATTAATGTCATTAATGCCATGTAAATTACAAAAAATAATAACCTTACATTTGGAAATAATTGTGTACAAACAAATATACACACATCAACAAAGTCTAGGGATATCTTAATCCTAAATTATTTACGAGTTTATAGTTTAGAACCTTGTTAGTTTCCACAAAAAGTTTATATACAGATTAAAGCTGCGCGTCCACCGCATCGGAATCGGAGCGTACGGAGCGGACGGAGCGTCGTCATTTTCAAAATGCCGATGGGGTGCGTCCACTGCATTCGGATTCAGCATCGGCAATTTAGGTATTTTTAAAGCAGGAGGATAGTGACGAGGATATTGTTGTAGATTAATTTTCGGAGAATATTATACATTTGATGAATATCATAAATAATGAATATCATAGATTTTTGGGTACATTCATATGACTCTACTAAAGTAATTAAAACATCGTCGTTCATCGTGAATAAGTATTTTTGCCTACAGTTTAATGCCGCAAACACGTCAGAACTTGAAACGCTCGGAATCCGAATAAAGGCGCACGCAAACTGTTCGGACGCGACTTACTGTCGCGACAGTAAGTCGCGACCCATAGTGTGTGTGCACACCCTTTCGGACGCGGCTTTCTGTCGCGTCCGCGTCCGATACAACCATAGACACGCCATGCTGTCTATGCGATACACTATGGCTAGGTAGGAGCTTATTTTCTTAATTCAGGGCACTAGCAGTTAGCACTATTAGATTATATTATTGGTAGATCTTGAAGTAAAGCAGAACTGTTGAATTGAAAGTGAATTTAACATTTTTTGACTATATTCGGTATAAAATAACTATTAAGGCCGTACCATGGACAATATACGGATGACAGTAAACGTCCGCGGACGTTTGTAAACGTCCGCGGACGTTACCTGTCATTTTCCCAGATTGCTTTCGGACGTCTGAACGCTCAAGGTCACGTCCGCGACAGACGTCCGATAGTGTGCACACTTGAATGGATTTTCCTTGTCCAGATACCCTTCTGTCGCGACCGTAAGTCGCGACAGTAAGTCGCGACAGATAGTTTGTGCGGGCCTTAATGCGTTCACTGCGGATGACGTCATCAGCACAAATACCGGTCGCAGGCGCAGAAATGCCGATGCAGTGCACGCAGCTTCATAGAAATTAATACAAAGCAACAAATCCTTCCGCTCCGTACGCTCCGATTCCGATGCTGTGGACGCACAGCTTAAAACCTCTTTTATTCTATTTTCAAAATTTGAACATGGAAAGAAAAAAAAACAAAATAATAAACAAAATATGGCGGCAAATTTGCTAGTAATTCGTTACATTAAAGAAAGTTAAAACTGTTTTATTTTAATTATTAATGAAAAGGGTTTTTAATTGTTTTTCTTTTTTAATTTAACGTGACGTACGAACTTTAAAAGTCATGTCACGTCGTCATTTGAGTCGAGATGAAATGTTACGAGCCGTGGGCATGTTAGAAAATGGTGCAATTCAACGCGTCGTTGCTGAGGCCCTACATACCAGTCAAAATGTGATATCAAGGTTGTGGTCACGTTATCGCGGTACTGGAGATGTGGCCGAACAGCACACAGGTAGATATCGTGTTACTACGCAGAGACAGGATCGATTTCTCCAAATGACCGCCAGAAGACAACCCAATATCACAGCGCTGCAACTAGTGCAAAGGCTCCAGGAGGACCACCAGCTGCTGGTAAGCGACCAAACCGTGCGAAGAAGGTTACATGAAGTTGATCTTCATGCTCGAAGACCATTGCGTGTTCCAGCATTGCGACGTGGCAATCGCGGTCGGCGGCTTTCGTGGGCTCGGGAGCATTTACCATGGAGTGACGAACAATGGTCTTTGGTGCTGTTCACCGATGAGTCCCGGTTTGGGTTTCACCCGGATTCACGAAGAACACGCGTTTGGAGAGCTCCAGGGAGAGTTAGCCGTCTACGGCACCCTCAGGAGGTCCACCCATACCAAGGCGGGACAATCATGGTGTGGGCAGGAATTCGTCTTGGCGGACGAACCCAACTCGTTTGGATCCAAGGCAGCATGACTGCACAAAAATACCACGAGGAGGTAGTAGAGCCCGTTATTGTCCCACACAGAACTCAAATAGGCCATGAATTTCTACTCATGCACGATAATGCTCCTTGCCATACGGCGCGGCTGGTATCGACCGCTCTCCGAGAGCACGATATTCAAGTTTTGGATTGGCCTGCACAGTCGCCCGACTTAAATCCTATCGAGCATGCCTGGGACATGTTACAACGAAAAGCTTTGAGAGATTTTCCACCAAATTTGACGACTGAACAACAACTTTACGAACGCTTGCAAAGGACATGGGACCTCATACCGCAGCAAGACATTGACAATTTAATTTTAAGTATTAACAATCGATGTCGATGTGTAATCAATGTAAGAGGTGGCAACACTGATTATTAATGATTAGATTTTACAAGATTTTTTCCATTTTTATTAAAATTAATAGTTTTTTAAGAAGAAATGTTTGTTGTTATCATACTAATTTTCCATGATGATTAAAAAAATTAATTTTTTTATTTAAAACAAAAAAAAACACGAAATGTTTTTTATTTTTATTAAAGACCTTAAAATAATCTATGATTCTTCTATTTACTGTATCAGAAAATTCTTCATAGATTTTTCGATATTTGATGAAATATAAAATATCCCTAGACTTTGTTGATGTGTGTACATACTAAAATAATCTAAAATTATAGATAAAGTTGAAATATGAATCAATCAATGCATGAAGAATGAAAATATTCATAATTTTGTTTTTGTTTCACATTATTGAAATGCGAAGTCATGTCGGATTACAAGGGGTGCCATTAAACGGGGGCCGAAATACCGCAAGTCCACTTTAAACCCAAATAAAATTCTTGTGTTACTGACTGACTGACAGACAAGGAACAACAAAAACTAAATACCTATACATGTTTGCACTATGAAAGGATTTCTCAAAATACTCAGGGGATCAGGTAGTAATCATTGAATTAACATAAAATGTGCAGGGCTAGCTGTGAGCAACCTCTAGTATCTTGTAAAATTTTTGCTGGGTTAAAACAGTAAATATAATTAGAAACAATACCTTCTTGCCCTTGGGGAACAGAATAAGGCGCGCACGGTACTCCTTCAATCTCTGAACATTGGTTTGGAGAGACTCAACCGATTTGTTGCGCCTGCGAGGATCCACTGCAATTCCAATAGTTCTGGCAAAAGCAGGGTTTAGTCCAGCAGCCTGGAATGATTTAATGACCCAGAATAAAATAGAGCTGAAAGATGACAATAAGAGCATTATACAAAATAACAGGGAACCTATCATTATCAATCAAAAATCTGAGCTACTACGATTTGTAATTCTTGCTACAGTGACCTGCTTACTGATTTATAATAGGAAGTTTATAGCAATTCAAAAGTTCCAATACTAATGTACTATCTTGTTTATATAAAAATAACCTACAATTTGGAATCAAATCAGAACATTCTTTCACACCTATCACAACAAAAAATGCTTCTACAACTTACCCTGATTTCACGAAGAGTAAATCCTCGGCCAGCACGAACCTTCGTGTGATACCGAATAGTTGGGCAGCGAACAACAGGTCTTAGAGGGCCAGCAGCAGGACGGGGAGCAATTGCTTTGGCTTTCTTAATCCTGTTTTGCTTCCTGCGGTGACGTCTGGCAGGTTGATTAAACCAAGTTTTCACAAATCTTTGCCAATCCTTATGGAAATGGCCATTGGGTATCATATTATTACCCTTACCCATGTTTGAATAACCACAACTTCACCTATAACACAAGAACACAAAATAAACTAAAACACGTCAAGCGCAAGATTGGATGTAAATTAAATCACTTTGATTCTTCTCAAAAGTAATAGGATTTCAAAAAATATTTTTGATTACTAAAAACACTGACCGGCGCAAGGAAGAAGATGTGTAAAAAGAACTTTCAGATTTGACACCAGTGTTGCCAGATCCAATTTTTAAAAATCCGTAGGTCTACGCCCAAAAATCCGTAGATGTCCGTAGATTGCCTCTATAAAAATCC
Source organism: Euclidia mi (assembly GCA_944739405.2). Lineage (NCBI taxonomy): Eukaryota > Metazoa > Arthropoda > Insecta > Lepidoptera > Erebidae > Euclidia > Euclidia mi. Next base: position 57,444,924 of record OX123189.2, on the reverse strand, counting down.
GTAGATCTACGGACATTTTTTATAGATGATTTTTAGATGGAATAACCTAAAGACTAATTCCTTGTTGGTAAAGAAATTGAAAAATCGGTGGGAAAATTTAAAAATCAAAGGCCAAGAAATTTTTTTTAGTAATTAATTTTTATTTATCTTTTCTTTAATACATTTTTAACCAACCGAATGATTTTTCCCACACAACAGAATATTTCTGATCGTAGCGAATTTTTGCTGTCTTCGCCGTAGTGCCAGTGTCGCTGTCATTATCACTCTCACTGCTACTATTTTCAATTTTAGTGGAAATAAACGAAAAATCCTACCATGATTTTATATTCGGCAACAAGAAAACTACACGGACTTGTCGTAGTTAATAAGTACTACTAAATAGTAGTTAGTCAACACAACCAAAAGAAAATATTTTTCCAAACCTAAGTTGACATTGACAATGACAGACAAATGACAATCGTCTTCATTCCGTTTGTTATTCCTATATCGATGATTCCCATAAAGTAAGTATATATAGTCTAAGATGATTCCGTTTTTCGTTAGTCGCTATAATCAACTAAATGGTCTTCTTTGGACTTATCTATGGTATGATGTAGGTAGGTATTGTATTACGCACAAATTATCATAGAAACGCAGGTCGCAGGACTACTTTTTTGTTGAGTTACGTTTCATTTTACGCAAATTTTATTTATTTTCAATATGTATACTATTGTTTGCGTCGGGTGAATGAAATCGAACAAACATCCGTAGATTTGCTAGAAAAATCCGTAGGTCCGTAGACAAGACCAAAAATCCGTAGATGTACGGACAAATCCGTAGATCTGGCAACGCTGTTTGACACAATTGTGTTGCCTACTTGCCTAGGCAAAAAAGACATTCACCAACAGTGTTGCCATGTTCAAAATCGGGACGACGATGATAAAAAGAATAGAGTGGCAGAGTGGGGCCAATTCGTGTCCGCCGGTGGGAGAGAGAACGCAAAAGTTAAGCTTGCTCCTTGTCATAGATTATACAGATATACTGGTACTCCTTGTTAAGGCCCCCTGCATCTCTCTCTAAAGGTGAACGCAGACTTGGCCGCACCGCAGTCTCCGCAGTCCCTGCAGTCATTGCTTTTTGTTAATGGCCTCGCACATCTATCCGCACCGCAGTCACTGCAGTCATTCCCGTCGCCGCATCGCACTTGATTTCTTTTATTCAGCGTCATCCGCGCCGCGCTAGCCGCAGCGTCCGCTGCGTGTGGTCCGGCGTTGGTGACGTCATCAGCTGCGGCTTGGGGAGGTCGGTCGTTTCAGCATAGTAAAAACAGAATAGTAGGTTAGCTAAGGCCGCTCGGCGAGTTAAGGACGCGTTTACGCTTGTATCAAAAAACCACATATTTCCGGTACATTTTACGACAATTTTAGATAATAACTAATAAAACTAATGATTACGATAAATTGATTACTTTTTTATCTATAAATCAATTTGAAAATAAATAAAAAATATTTAATTAATATTAATGTAAAATCGATTCGAAACGGCCTCTTAAATCAAAAATAGGCATATACTGCTATTTTTGGGTACAATTTTCTCTCTATTTTAACATTTATTTAGATTTTCAAAGATAGAATAGGGTAGTAAATATAGTTAACTCAAAAACAATTTGATTTTTTTTTCAAAATATTGTAAATTGACTCAAAAAAAGCAAAAAATCATCTTACATTTTTCTTCTATTTTGCTCGCATACGTGTGTCTTAATGTGTGGCAATTAGGTTCGTTTTATCTAGCCACTTTCTTGATTTATATATCCAAATTCTGCAATGCGATCTCAGTCTGCGCTTGAGCGCCGTCGGGAGTGGACTCTATGTCGCTTGTCGCTGCAGCCCGAAGACGAAAAAAGCAATATACGAATACAAAATATTCGCTAAAATCAATTTGATACTTCTCGTATTCTGTGCGAATTACGTACAAGTAAATTTCTTTTGTATAAATGGACATTACTACTTTATTTTCTCCGTTATGTTGAGTCAGGATATATTTCGGTATTTAGATATTATTTTGTTTCTTGCGTTGAAATCTGGTACGATTATCTGGACTGATGGTATATACCATCCCGTTCAAGTGTTGCGACTGGAACTCATAAAAGAGTAGACCTAGTTATGCCAGGTTGGGGCTCATTTTATTTGTTTTGGTGAGACCCTACCACTGGTACTAGTGAAGTAACCTTCAAAGGTTATTCGATGAATCTTGCTGGTACTCATATGTGAGAAAAGGTACGCATGCCGAGTTTGGGCTCATTTTTTTTGTACATAAGAGACCCTACCACTGGAACTTATGAAGTAACCTTCCAGGGTTATTCAATGACTCTTGCTGGTACTGATGTGTGAGTAGAGCTAGGCATGCCGAGTTTGGGCTCATTTTGTTTGTACATAAGAGACCCTACCACTGGAACTTATGAAGTAACCTTCCAGGGTTATTCAATGACTCTTACTGGTACTCATATGTCAGTAGAGCTAGGCATGCCGAGTTTGGGTTAATTTTGTTTGTACATAAGTAACCCTACCACTGGAACTTATGAAGTAACCTTCCAGGGTTATTCGATGACTCTTGCTGGTACTCATATGTGAGTAGAGCTAGGCATGCCGAGTTTGGGCTCATTTTGTTTGTACATAAGAGACCCTACCACTGGAACTTATGAAGTAACCTTCCAGGGTTATTCGATGACTCTTACTGCAGGGTTATTCGATGACTCTTACTGGTACTCATATGTGAGTAGAGCTAGGCATGCCGAGTTTGGGCTCATTTTGTTTGTACATAAGAGACCCTACCACTGGAACTTATGAAGTAACCTTCCAGGGTTATTCGATGACTCTTACTGGTACTCATATGTGAGTAGAGCTAGGCATGCCGAGTTTGGGCTCATTTTGTTTGTACATAAGAGACCCTACCACTGGAACTTATGAAGTAACCTTCCAGGGTTATTCGATGACTCTTACTGGTACTCATATGTGAGTAGAGCTAGGCATGCCGAGTTTGGGCTCATTTTGTTTGTACATAAGAGACCCTACCACTGGAACTTATGAAGTAACCTTCCAGGGTTATTCAATGACTCTTGCTAGTACTCATCTGTGAGTAGAGCTAGGCATGCCGAGTTTGGGCTCATTTTGTTTGTACATAAGAGACCCTACCACTGGAACTTATGAAGTAACCTTCCAGGGTTATTCAATGACTCTTGCTGGTACTGATGTGTGAGTAGAGCTAGGCATGCCGAGTTTGGGCTCATTTTGTTTGTACATAAGAGACCCTACCACTGGAACTTATGAAGTAACCTTCCAGGGTTATTCAATGACTCTTACTGGTACTCATATGTGAGTAGAGCTAGGCATGCCGAGTTTGGGCTCATTTTGTTTGTACATAAGAGACCCTACCACTGCATTTTATAAAGTAACCTTCCAGGGTTATTCAATGACTCTTACTGGTACTCATATGTCAGTACAGCTAGGCATGCCGAGTTTGGGTTCATTTTGTTTGTACATAAGAGACCCTACCACTGGAAATTATAAAGTAATCTTCCAGGGTTATTCGATGACTCTTGCTGGTACTCATATGTGAGTAGAGCTAGGCATGCCGAGTTTGGGCTCATTTTGTTTGTACATAAGAGATCCTACCACTGGAACTTATGAAGTAACCTTCCAGGGTTATTCAATGACTCTTACTGGTACTCACATGTCAGTAGAGCTAGGCATGCCGAGTTTGGGTTCATTTTGTTTGTACATAAGAGACCCTACCACTGGAACTTATAAAGTAACCTTTCAGGTTTTTCAGGTTTATTCGAAGACTCTTACTGGTACTCATATGTCAGTAGAGCTAGGCATGCCGAGTTTGGGTTCATTTTGTTTGTACATAAGTAACCCTACCACTGGAACTTATGAAGTAACCTTCCAGGGTTATTCGATGACTCTTGCTGGTACTCATATGTGAGTTGAGCTAGGCATGCCGAGTTTGGGCTCATTTTGTTTGTACATGAGAGACCCTACCACTGAAACTTATGAAGTAACCTTCCAGGGTTATTAGATGACTCTTGCTGGTACTCATATGTGAGTAGAGCTAGGCATGCCGAGTTTGGGCTCATTTTGTTTATACATACGAGACGCAACCACTGCAACGGGTTACTTATGTACAAACAAAATGAACCCAAACTCGGCATGCCTAGCTCTACTGACATATGAGTACCAGTAAGAGTCATCGAATAACCCTGGAAGGTTACTTCATAAGTTGCAGTGGTTGGGTCTCTTATGTACAAACAAAATGAGCCCAAACTCGGCATGCCTAGCTCTACTCACATATGAGTACCAGCAAGAGTCATCTAATAACCCTGGAACGTTTTACTTCATAAGTTTCAGTGGTAGGGTCTCTCATGTACAAACAAAATGAGCCCAAACTCGGCATGCCTAGCTCTACTCACATATGAGTACCAGTAAGAGTCATCGAATAACCCTGGAAGGTTACTTCATAAGTTCCAGTGGTAGGGTCTCTTATGTACAAACAAAATGAGCGCAAACTCGGCATGCCTAGCTCTACTCACACATGAGTACCAGCAAGAGTCATTGAATAACCCTGGTAGGTTACTTCATAAGTTCCTGTGGTAGGGTCTCTTATGTACAAACAAAATGTGCCCAAACTCGGCATGCCTAGCTCTACTCACATATGAGTACCAGCAAGTGTCATCTAATAACCCTGGAAGGTTACTTCATAAGTTCCAGTGGTAGGGTCTCTTATATACAAACAAAGTGAGCCCAAACTCGGCATGCCTAGCTCTACTCACATAAGAGTACAAGTAAGTCTCATCGAATAACCTTGGAAGGTTACTTCACTAGTACCAGTGGTAGGGTCTCACTAAAACAAATAAAATGAGCCCCAACCTGGCATAACTAGGTCTACTCTTTTATGAGTTCCAGTCGCATCACTTGAATGGGATGGTATACCATCAGTCCTCATAATCTTACCAGATTTCAACGCAAGAAACAAAATAATATCTAAATACCGAAATATATCCTGAATCAACATAACAAAAAAAATAAAGTAATAATGTCCATTTAGGTATCTAAAAATAAGAAACTTATTTGTACGTAATTCGCAAAGCCACATAGACACATATCACAAAAAATTCTAAGTCTCAAAGTTATTTAGTTGAACTACATTTCCGCAAGTTACCGTACGTAGTACGTACTGTTGCCGCCGTGTCGCTGTAGTGACGCGATTTTGTACCTACTAATTTTGTAAACGCGTCCTTAATTGCCTACTCTTGCGTTGACGCACGGGTTGTCACTTGTTTACACCGCGGCGCCGGCTTTGTCGGCGCTGGCGCTTTTTCGCCGCTTTTTTAAGTGATCGCGCTGAATACTTCACAATTTAAGCTTGAATTTATTTTTTCTCAAATACCTACTGACTACCTAAGCGTTATATAACTATCTAAATGCCTTTTAATGAGAAAAGGTAACAATTAAGTTAAATTTACTGTCGTTTAACACATTCTATATTATTAATAACGTTTATTACACAACTGAATGTATATAAACAATTCAAGCGGGCGAGCAGTGTAGTACCTACATGAATGCGCTTGATCAGACGCGCGGCGCATCCCGTACTGAATCCGCGCCGAGCTTGCCGCGCTCGTGAGATTGTGTGCGTGAAAAGTGTGTGCGTACACGGCGCCGGCGACTCACGCGTACATTCAAACCAGCGCGGCATCGCAGCGCAGCGGCCGATTTGTATGAAGCTATCTTACTATTCTGTTTTTACTATGGTTTCAGGGACTGCGGCGACTGCGACGCGGGTGGGTGTGCGAGGTTGCATAGAACTTCATATAAATAATTCGAATGCGAATACTGCGGCGCGTGCGGTGCGGCTAAGTCTGCGTTCACCTGAATGGTACAGAGGTCAACGCTATAATCTATGGGTCAACGTGTTTTAAAGGCGCGTTTCCATTATGCAAGTGCTTGCATACATGTATGACGTCAGACTTGTGTGCAAGTGATTTGAATTGGAAACACGATTTTGTTCAACTTGCAGCTTGCATACAAGATTTTAGTGGTATACAAGTGGTAAACAAAGTAATCCTCTATGCACGACCGCATGCGCTTGCAACTTACGTGCAAATGTGCCGACTTGATTATTGTGCGTACAAGTTTAAACCTAATTGCATACAAGTTGCAACTTGTTTGCAAGTTGTTGTTTCCACTATACAATTTGCATGCAACTTGCAACTAGTATGCAAATCACTTGCATAATGGAAACGCGCCTTAACAGTAGCCGTGTGTACCTTGTACCTACCCAGCTTCCAACATTGTAGAACCCCCTTAATATCTTAAAACTAGAGGATGCCAGCAGTTACGCCTGCATTTTTTTTAAATTTACCCGTTTTGGCCGATCCCGTGGCAATTTCGGGAAATCCCTTCTTAGTGCACCCCTACGGTCCCCAAGGACATACATGCCAAATTTCAGCTTCCTGCGCCCAATCTCGCCCAATAGTTTTCGGCTGTAGCGTGTCTGTCAGTCGGTAAGTAACGCAAGGATTTTATTTAAAGCATAGACGAACAATTTAAAGATGATTTCTCAGATAAAGTTGCAGTTTTGCATACGTCTGTGCAGTTCGTCTGTGTTGCAGTTACATAAATACGATGTTTTTTTTAAAATCCAAAGTAGTTATTTTATTTTAAACTAGAGGACGCCAGCAGCTACGCCTGCATTTTTTTTCAATTTACCTGTTTTGGCCGATCCCGTGGGAATTTCGGGAAATCCCTTCTTAGTGCACCCCTACGGTCCCCAAGGAGCATACATGCCAAATTTCAGCTTCCTGCGCCCAATAGTTTCGGCTGTAGCGTGTCTGTCAGTCAGTAACGCAAGGATTTTATATATTAAGATAATAATTTATTGTTGAAGTCAAGGATGCCTGGGATCGGCAAAATTATTTATTATGTAAATGGGCTAGATTTTGTATTTTGTGTTTCACATAACTAAAGCTCTAAAAATCACAACGCGATTTCGTTGAACCAGTCATGTTAGCTTTTTTAATAATAAATGTCAGGTTTGTTATATGAGTACGCCTATATTTTTACACAATAAAATTTTAGAGCCAATTTTAGTAAACTATGTAAGTTTATAATAATCTACACGTTAAAACATTGATTGTTGTAGATTATGTGATTATAAGGGATTATACATATAATAATAATTATCTGTGGATTATACCGATTATTTATGTACTCAAATACCATATTATAGAAAATATACTGTGATATTATCAATACACAGCATAGATACGATTTGCCATTAATTAGGATCAAGTAATTTAAATTACGTTTTGTAATAGTATGATAACCGGATAGTTAACTTTATTTTAAAAAAATCTGTTGATCGCTGGCCTTCGTTGGCCCTGTGTGTACGCGCTCTAGCGAATGGGCGGCCGAGGCGGGCCAACGTTCGTGGCCTTCGTTGGCATGGTGAGTACGCGGCATCATGGCGAGCATGCTCGAGCCATGGACGAGCTGCTTTCGCAACGAAACAAAGATGTCAATTTTTATAATCTATTTTTAAATTTTTGATAGGTTTTCGCTTGATGGAAGCCGGAAGCATTGAAAATATATTGTTGAAATTATTCCGAAATTATAGGTCGGACGCGTAGATAGTAAAGCGTTTATAAAGATGTTTTGTTGACCAACAAGCTACCAAAAGTACAATGACATATTTTTTCGTATCGCAGATGTTTTGTTTCCGTAATAGTTTCGCTATTGGTTCGCAGCCGCATGCGAACGTGTTGGCGTTCTAAAGGTGAACGCAGACTTGGCCGCACCGCACGCGCCGCAGTATTCGCAATCGAATTCTTTATATGAAGTTCTATGCAACCTCGCACACCCACCCGCGTCGCAGTCGCCGTAGTCCCTGAAATGACCGAACTCCTTAAGCCGCAGCTGATGACGTCCACTCTTTATATTACAAACTGAAATAAAGAAATCAAGTGCGATGCGTGCGGCGACGGGAACGACTGCAGTGACTGCGGTGCGGATAGATGTGCGAGGCCATTAACAAAAAGCGATGACTGCGGGGACTGCGGAGACTACGGTGCGGCCAAGTCTGCGTTCACCTTTAGAACGCCTTTAAGGTGAACGCAGACTTGGCCGCACCGCAGTCTCCGCAGTCCCCGCAGTCATCGCTTTTTGTTAATGACCTCGCACATCTATCCGCACCGCAGTCACTGCAGTCGTTCCCGTCGCCGCACGCATCGCACTTGATTTCTTTCATTCAGTGGGTGTCATCCGCGCTAGCCGCAGCGTCCGCTGCGTGCGGGTCGGCGTTGGTGACGTCATCAGCTGCGGCTTGGGGAGTTCGGTCGTTTCAGGGACTGCGGCGACTGCGACGCGGGTGGGTATGCGAGGTTGCATAGAACTTCATAGAAAGAATTCGAATGCGAATACTGCGGCGCGTGCGGTGCGGCCAAGTCTGCGTTCACCTTAAAGGTGAACGCAAACTTGGCAGCACCGCAGTCTCCGCAGTCCCCGCAGTCATCGCTTTTTGTTAATGGCCTCGCACATCTATCCGCACCGCAGTCACTGCAGTCGTTCACGTCGCCGCACGCATCACACTTGATTTCTTTCATTCAATTTGTAATATAAATAAAGAGCGGGCGTCATCCGCGCAGCGCTAGTCGCAGCGTCCGCTGCGTGCGGGCCGGCGATCCGACGTCATCAGCTGCGGCTTGGGGAGTTCGGTCGTTTCAGGGACTGCGGCGACTGCGACGCGGGTGGGTGTGCGAGGTTGCATAGAACTTCATATAATGAGTTCGAATGCGAATACTGCGGCGCGTGCGGTGCGGCCAAGTCTGCGTTCACCTTAACCACCTTAACAGTACATGCACAACATCAACATACGCGCGTGCGTAATGGCGTGCTACCTGTAACCAGTGGCGTAGCTAGCTTGGGTGGCACCCGGGGCGGTAACTGGCGAATGACCTTTTTTTTTTTTTTTTTAGTCGACACACCTAAAAATTCCGTGCTAACTCTCGTAGTGCTGAGCTAGTGCCTATGTTTTTGTACATTGTTCTTAGTTGAGTTTTGGGTGTCACCCCTTTTATTGGATGGGTGGCACCCCAAAAAGGGTGGCACCCGGGGCGGTCCGCCCCCACCGCCCCCCGCTTCCTACGCCACTGCCTGTAACTATTATTTTTATTAGTTTATTAGTACTCAATAGTATAAAAGTTGTTTTTATTGATACACGAAGATAGTTTGAAGTGAAAAAAAGGTTTATATATTTTTAAACTATTGATTACTGATAAACTGATATAAATAATAGTTACATACTGGTATTGTCTTATCTGTGGTTACAGGTAGCACGCCATTGCGCAATGTTGATGTTGTGCATGTACTGTTAAAGAGCAGGGGCCTTTAACATGAAGGTATAGATAACCTTCATGGCCTTTAACCTGTTGCGTTCTCTCTCCCACCGGCGGACACGACACAGTATTGACACAGTCAAATAATCCATACAGTCGTTCGACGAACGCGTCTAGACGGGTCAATCGTGCGGGGGGCAAGAGGTGAGACGCGGGAAGAGCGGTACCTACTTACGTATGTCGCCTTAGTTCCCAACTAGGTACCTACATATTTTTGGGGGCTGGCGCGTGCTTGTTTTTTGTTCGTTACTTATTTATTTGCTTATGAATATTAATTTAGATGCTGCATACGACTTGTACTGTGAGACATTGCAATGCTTTATGCTGCTTAAAGATTTAAAGAAATAAGGATTTAAAAAATCTGCGATTTCATCAATTTACTTACACCAAAAAATAAAATTTCATTAATTATAGGCAGCGATAGCCGAGTGGATATACCAACAGACTGCCATGCAGAGGGTATCGGGTTCAAATCCACGGCGCGCACTAATGACTTTTCGGAATTATGTGCGTATTGAATTGTTAATTATCGCTTGTCCCGTGCCTCGGAGAGCACGTTACGCCGTCGGTCCCGGTTGTCATGAAGATCTTTGACAGTCGTTACAGGGCGTCAGTACCTTCTAAATAAACTGACACTAGTCTAAACCATGGAATATCGCTATCCCTTCGGGTTGTGGAGGTCAGACAGGCAGTCGCTCTGTGGAAAAGCTAATATTCAGCCAAATCCGGTTAGACTAGAAAGCGGACCCCAGGTTGAAACTGGGATAACGCTAAGAGAGAAAAAAAAAATTAAGTATTTAAATTATTTTTAAATGTATTTACCTATAACCACTTAAAATAATATGCACGCACCTACTAATCTACTGACATTTTACGATATCTCATGTTTGGCCCAGTCACAGAATAAGGTAGTAATTACTGTGCGTAAACAACAAGGCAGACGTAAGAAAATATGCGTTTTAAGGAAATATTCGATTCAAGTGTGATTTTATTTTCTTGCAATAAGTACCTAGTATTTTCGTATTAGGTAAGTACCTATCACATATTATTATGTATCTTGGTAACGGCGCGGATTAGCTAAAAAATAACCATATTTTTGGCCCCCTTTTATAAACCCCACACATGTTCTCCGTAACCTCATAGCCCGGAGACCCATCCAGTAAATGACCGTGGTATCTATTGCTTTACCTTGACGTAGTTTGCACGAAAATAAATCAGCAAAATACTTCATATCGATATAGGCTCTGCAAGCTGATCCCACGGTTACCCATCAATTAAACGACCGCTATGTCAATCGCTTTATTTTAACTTGGTTTGTATGATAAAGACCAAATGAAAAATGCTTCATATTCTTAACCGCCTCCCACGACACCTGTGGGATGAAATAGGTGCTGACTGTGTATGCAAAGCTGTCACCGCACGAAAAAATGCTAACTGTTTTATGATAATTATTTATCGTTAATTATTGTAATATAATAAATAAGTGATTTACAGTATAATATTCATGTAAAGTAGCAATTGTTTTATTTTTCCATAATAAATAGACGGTATTTGAATAAGTAGGTATTGTTTACGTGTGGCAGCCCTAGCCTCCTTACCCTTGTTTAGACGTTGTCGGCTTTTTCTTCGAGATCAAAGGCGTCAAACTACTGTATGCTCTTTATACTGTGGTATTGAGTTAGGTACTATTCTGCCACTCTATTCTTTATATCTCTATGATAAAAACGGTAGATTCCAACAAATTCAGAATTTCTGCACGCAAACGGTGTAATGTACGGTGCACATTTTTAGGGTTCCGTAGTCCACAAGGAACCCTTATAGTTTCGTCATGTCCGTCCATCTGTCCGTCCGCAGCCTAGCTCAAAGACGCCTGGTGCTAGAAAGCTGATATTTGACATGAATATAGACATAAGATATTGCAACAAAACTGTAGAATAAAATTTATGGAAATATTTTTTTTAAGGGTATCTCCCCTACATATATAGTGGGGTTGAATTTTTTTTGGTCGAGTACCGCATCATGTGGGGTATCATTAGATAGGTTTTAAAAAAATATTATGACTTTGCTCAAATCATTTTTCGATCAAGTGATTGGTTTGTCAAATATCAAGCTTTGAAGTGAAAAAAATTGTTAGACTCAAGTGTTCCCCCCCCTCTGCCGGCTACACTATTAATTTGGAAGAGGTGAAAATAATCACAAATGTAGTACATATAACGAATTTAAAAGGAAAACTATCACGGCTAAGTAGATATCACTAGTTTACGAGTAATCGTCGGTTAACTTATAAATACCTATTTCTGTGAGTTTACATTGGGCGCGCTGGCTTAATCTTAAAGATATACGTACTTTGGTATGTAATGTACTACGGTACTACGTATGTATAGTAGTAGTATATCTTAGAAACCACATTTTATGTTTACAATACATAACTGGATACATACCTAATATTTTTCTAAACAAAACTTAGGTTCTTATAATAGTGTTATTAAAATTATTTTTTCAGCAAAATAAACAGTCGGATTTGTTGTACCCTTTGCAGCAAGTCATTATGGGCAACTACGGAACCCTACATTGCGCGTGGCCCGACACGCACTTTGCCGGTTTTTAAGGTGCATTCATCCACTAATGCCGGGAAATTCAATTTTTAACACTTTTTTGCAAATTCTGTCAGTAGAATTTGCAAAAAAGTTGTTTCTTTAGATTCGATATGAAATTCGAAAGCACAAACAACGATGTCACTGAACGCTATGAAACTAAATGTAACTCCGGTCAAATTCGTTGAAATGCAAGTGTTTATTAAGGCTATTGAAATTTGTTGCATTATAATGCCGCATTTCCACGCTTGCCAAGCCTCGACAAGCTTCCACAAGCACAAGCGTGTAAACAGGCCGTTTGGCTTGGCTTGCGTGAGCTTGTGGACGCTTGTACAGGATCCGGTCTAGTGTCGGTTTTTGGACACAGATCAAAGGGCGCTTGCGGCAAGCGCTTGCGACGCGTTTACACGTTGGCGCGTGCTTAGTAGTCGCTGTGATCTCGAAACGAACGCACGTCTAGTTCTGTCTCAAAATGAGTGGCTGGTCGAACTTCTTTTGCTTGTTTGTATGATTATGCACTATATCGCTCCCAGAGGAATGTCACGAGGGATCATATTAATAATATGCAGATGTAGGTATTAACATACCTAATGCCGTAACCTATATGGCACCAGTAACATTTCGAGGCTATGTAGGTAAGGTTTTCCGTAGAGGGTAAGGAAGAGGCCCTGGCAATCTACATCATACAAAATAATAAGTGTATTTCAAATAAAAGTAGGTTAAGCCAAAGGTTATAGTCGATACAAGTTCGGTGTCCACCATGCTTGGATTTACGTAGCATACTGACGCATTCACAAGCGTGTAAACGGCTCCCAAACGCCAAGCGAGATTTGTGGACGCTTGGAGCTTGTGGAAGCTTGTCGAGGCTTGGCAAGCGTGGAAACGCGGCATAATGCCAGTAAATCGCCGAGCCAGACCTGGCGCACTTCGCATTTTAGGTACAAACTTACAAGTACCTACCTCCGCCGCCCATGACTACATGGTTGGATTAGAGGGTTGCCGCGCGCCGCTCACATTAGACGTCACGCAACGAGTGCGACCGCTCCGTATTCTCACGTGCCGTGTTCGAATATTGTTCAAATTATATAAAAGCCTTTAACAAAATGAACGTAAAAATATACTGCTTCGCATTTGGCTGCTTAAATAACAACACGGATCCGAACCTGTACTCATCTGAATAAAGAAATTAACACTTATGTTATGTGTGGCTAGTCTGTCGACACTTTTAATACATAATTATGTTAAAATTATACTGACATCGTCAAATAGTTTTCTGAGGGCCAATTCTCGTAATTAGATGTCATAAATGGTATTCTTGTAACTTAACTAACACTTGAATGACATGGGGCCGGAACGAAAACTGAATAAAGTGTGAACGGTGTCCTGCTAAACCGGTCGCATCGCATTGTGCACCCTGCCACAGAATAGATAGTTCTAACGAACAGAAGCACCACTTCGCAAACCAATTTATAGAAATGGCGACTCTTGCTACTAAGCAAGAAAGTGCAATTCAGCTCGCATAAGCACTCAGTACCTAACGCGATATTCACCTAACTGTTTCCGCTCTTTTCTAACACATAACGCTGTCGCTGTCTGGCGCGGAGCGGTGCACTAGCTGACTTGCCGCTGCTACTATAATATTTATTCATCGTCTATCTACCTACTTGACCACTTAATAATAAATTATTAATTTATTATCCTATAAGTATCCTATCCCACTATTTGAGCTCGTAGAACAAAAACCACAAAAATTTTGGTAATTTTTACTATACTAATTCTTAGTTATTTCCTAAACGCGTGGACCGATTTACATGATTCAAACAGATATAATAGTTTTTGAACTAGATCTTTAATTTGACACCATAATCGTTGAGATATCTCAACAAATAAAAAGTACAATTTTCAAGTTGCTCTCGTAAAATAAATAAAATCAAAATTTCAAGTTGCTTTCGACATACATCCTTTAAATGAGCAATTCTTTGCACCAGACTTGTGATGAGACATTTTTGTTGTTCACTATTAAAATTCACGTTATTAGCTAGCCCTGCGCACGAGCGGTGACGACGCGGCGTGGAAGCCGCGCGAAAGTGTAGGCACTTATCGCTGTAGGTACGGCCGAGTGAAGGAGGCCTGACCCTGCCTGGCCCCTGGCACCCGCGTGAGTATGACGTGTCGGAAAGAGACACACGATGTAATTGGTGGCGCTTAGCGCTGTGCGCGCTATATTGCGCTTTATTTGGTCACAGCTAGAATTGTTATTTATTTACACGCTAGTGCTAAGAGCGCCTTCTGTACTTTAGTACTTGTATATATTCTGTGGTACGAGACCATAGACGAGGCTACGAGGCCTCCCTCCCACAGCTCCCTCCCGACGTTTTGACTGGCATTCTATCACGTTACACGTTACTTCTATTTTTCTTAACTATGCAGAAATATGAATAAACGTTAATTTAATAATAAATAATTTCATCTCCATGTATATGTCGCAGGGATTTTAAAAACGCCCATCTATATATTAAAAGAATTTGTGTTTTATAATACGAGTCGGCCAGCCCGTTCTACCCAACCGATTCGCATGATTTTTTTTTTAATGAAAGCTCTCGCTGCATAGATTTGTCATCAAGCATTAAAAATTAACTTGCACATTCATCAAGTTATATGCAAAAACAGTTTTCTCCCATACATTTTTACGTTTTCGTAGCCGTAGTCAATGAATTTCAGCTTCTATATATCTGGTTCTCATTGAGGTAGGCGTTTCGTTATAGGCCTATGACACGCGCTGAAAAGACCCCTTTCATTTGATGGTATGGTCATTTAAATTGGGTAAGTCTGAAGGAAGATAGGTGTGGACATTGAATTTATTTTTCAATATTTTCCTATTAATTTCTTAAAGATTCCATTGCTTTCTCTCTACATGGACGGTTCTAAATTCAAAAATATTTTTATGGCATCTAATAAGTTCCTTGCGGTAACTGCCAGGAAAAACGGTTATGCCTCCTTATGGTGACCTTGCCTTACTTGCCATATCATACGGGTGTGAGTGTGGTGGTGTGTAAAATTATACCCGATGTTGGTAAAATTATCACTATAGTGAATTATCGCTGATGGCAGGTAATATTCCCCGAATGTTACCAGTTAATCCTTAATGTTGGGTGAACTGATCTCTGATGTTGAGTAATTTTCCTTACGTTTTATGTTAGGAAAATTTTTGTGTTTTTAAATTACGGACTTTCTTCGGGCATCCAAATTTTTTTATGTGGAACATATTACAGCGGTTCATAGTACTATTGTCACATAATCTATATATTTAAAGAATTTGTGTTTTATAATACGAGTCGGCCAGACCGTTCTACCCAACCGATTCGCGTGATTTTTTTTTTAAATGAAAGCTCTCGCTGCATAGATTTGTCATCAAGCATTAGAAATTACTTAACTTGCACATTCATCAAGTTATATGCAAAAACAGTTTTCTCCCATACATTTTTTACGTTTTCGTAGCCTTAGTCAATGACTTTCTGCTTCTTTATATCTGGTTCTCATTGAGGTAGGCGTTTCGTTATAGGCCTAAAACACGCGCTGAAAAGAGCTCTTTCATTTGATGGTATGCTCATTTAGATTGGGTAAGTTTGAAGGAAGATAGGTGTGGACATTGAACTTATTTTTCAATATTTTCCTATCAATTTCTTAAGATTCCATTGCTTTGTCTCTACATGGACGGTTCTAAATTCAAAAATATTTTTATGGCATCTAATAAGTTCCTTGCGGTAACTGCCAGGAAAAACCGTTGTGCCTCCTTGAGGTGACCTTGCCTTGCTTTCATACGGGTGTGGGTGTGGTGGTGTGTAAAATTATACCCGATGTTAGTAAAATTATCACTATAGTGAATTATCGCAGGTTATATTCCCCAAATGTTACCAGTTAACCCTTAATGTTGGGTGAACTGATCTCTGATGTTGAGGAATTTTCCCCCTTTTTTTGTATCGCGATGAAATCCAGTTACGGACTGTCCCTCAAAGAGTTAGCGGAGGAGCCGCTAACTCTGTACCGAGTTTGGGGCAGGTGGTCCTCTATCGACCCTCATGACGGGGTCGCGGTAACGACGTCAGTATACCCGCGACCCGAGCAATTTTCCCCAAATGTAGTGAAATTTCCGCCTAATGTTGGGAAAATCAACCCTACAGACGGGTAAATTACGTTTTATGTTAGGAAAATTTTTGTCTTTTAAAATTACGGACTTTCTTCGGGCATCAAATTTTTTTTATGTGGAACATATTGCAGCGGTTCATAGTAGGTATTATTGTCATATAATTGGACGTAGTTAAGCAGAAAGGACTCAATCCACACTTTGGCCAAAATTGAGTTAAGTATGCCATCGTACTCCCGACGGTCAAATCTATCATGTAGTAAAACCCTTTTTGGAAAATGTACACTGCAACTAGTTTTTTTTCGCTACCCCGACTCAACCCACAGTATGAAGAGCACACAAAAATATTTGCAGAATGAACTCAGTCCACTTGAATTGTTTCTGAGTAATGTATTTCTATGAGTATGTTCTTAGGGTCGATAAATCAGAATAAACTCAAACAGCTTGGATCCTTTCTAAGAATAAGTTTTATTATACAAATATCATTATATGAAATAACTAAAACGACTTAAACAGGTTGAGTCGTATCTGTGTTATAGGTTTACTGAAACAAAATATTTCTTTTTATTTATCAGAAACGACTCAAAGCACTTAGGATATTTCAGGAAAACTGCTTTAAATGAACAGCGCATTTAATATCAAATAAACTAAATCGACTCAAATAGGCTGAGTCGATTCTAAGGAATAGATGTAATGACTGATAGAAATACTTTCAAATGAACTGAAGCGACTTACAACATTTGATTTATTAAATAAAATTAATAATAAAATTAAATAGATTTTATTAATATCAAATAATAATAAAATCTATGCCTGGGCGAATCGCATCAGGCAGTACAAAAAAGGATTGACCGATATTCCCAAAATCGCGCGAGAGATGAGAAGCTGGTTAATAGGAATTGGGAGCGACCTGAGCCAGGTGTGGCTGATGGGCGTCAACCAGATGATGCGAACACGATTGCGTTCTGCCGCAGTTTATGGTCGACTCCCATCAGCCATACAGAGGGTGACTGGATTAGGTTGGGAGTGCAGTCCGTCCGTCAGCCAATTGGAAATCTGCGGGACCGGACGGGTTGCACAATTTCTGGTTAAAATGGCTACGCAGTGCACATGTTCGCTTGGCATCCCAATTCCAGTCATCTCTAGACTCAGGATCGCTTCCAAGTTTTATGACAACTGGCGTAACTCACCTGCTCTTCAAGTCTGGTAGTACCACGGAGCCTACGAACTATAGGCCTATAACTTGCCTGCCTACAGTTTATAAAGTTTCTTATCTGAGTCTCAAAATGGATGTAGAAGCCGGGCTAAGGCCATTAGCTAACAGGTGCTCCGTAGTAGAAAGAATCTGGCGACATGCCTGATAGACTTTAAAAAGGCCTGACTCTGTGCCACATACGTGGCTTTTGAGAGAGCTGGAGTTGTACAAAGTAGATGCAACACTATGCGCCCTCTTAAAGGCATGTATGGGGCAGTGGAGTACGGTGCTTCGCTATCTAGGGTGTCGACAGCCTTGCGGGTATGGCGTACCTATAAAGATCAAACGGGGTATTTTCCAAGGCGACAGTTTGAGTCCACTATGGTTTTGCCTAGCACTGAACCTGCTGAGCACTTTGCTCGAAAGTTCAGGGCTAGGCTATCGGTTGCAGACTAGAGGTCAGGTTATTTTTCACCTCCTTTGTCATGGATGACCTCAAACTATTTGCCCCCACTGACCTCCAATTAATTGAGTTACTAAAGATAACTTAAAGCTTTAGTAATTCAATTAAGATGGAGTTCGGTGTGGATAAATGTGCGGTCATGCATGTAAAGAGAGACAGGAGTGTGGAATCTGATGGTATAGAGCTCTCAGATTTCACACAACGTAGATCTCTCTCTACAACGGCAACCTACAAATATCTGGGTATATCGCAGGCATTACGCATTGATGACGCTGGCATGAAACAGGCGTTGCAGGCACGTTTCTTTGGAGGCCTGAAGAAAGTTTTAAAAAGCTTTTTATCGGGCGGAAATGAGGTACGTGCCTGTAACGGTTGGGCTTTTCCCGTCTTAATGTAGGTGCTCCTTCGGCATACTCAGATAGCCTCAAACTGAATTGGATGGACGCCTTGGATAGGAAAGTTCGCTGCCTACTTACGACATAACGGATGCATCACCAGCGTTCGTCGGTGATGAGATTGTACATCCCGCACAAGGGTGGGGGTCGTGGCTTCTTGAGTGCCAAGACCCTCCACAATCGCGAGGTGTGCAATCTCAGAGATAACTTTCTCTACACCGACGCGGGTGTGCACCGAGATATGGCCGCTGTGGACAGAAGGCTTACCCCGCTGGGCCTGGCCAAAGAGAACTGGCGCAAACCTGCCGTACTTGGTGTAGAGGAGCGCAGGGAAGTATGCAAAGGTAAAGAGCTGCATGGACGTTTTTACCGGGCCTTGCAGCTAGGACCCCGACGTAGATTTTCCAGCGTCGGTGTCCTAGCTACGTTTTGACGATCTTTTCGCCGAAACAGACGGTTTTGTCTTTGCGATTATGGACGAAGTTGTCATGACGAACAACTACCGGAAGTATATTCAGAGGGATGGGACGGTCGACATATGTCGGGCATGTCATCAGCCTGGTGAATCGCTTAGACATATAGTATCCGGTTGTTCTCGTCTTGCCAACGGTAAATATTTGCATAGACAGAACCAAGTAGCCAGGATTGTCCACCAGCAACTTGCCTTAAAGTACCAACTTGTTGACTCTGAAATATCGTACTACAGGTATGTGCCCGACCCAGTTCTTGAAAATGCTCGTGCTACTCTGTATTGGGATCGGTCTATCATTACTGACAGAACTATTGTGGCTAACAAGCCGGACATAGTGGTGACAGACCGATTAGAGCGCCTTGCAATGATCATCGACGTCATCATACCCCATGACGAGAATCTCGTGAAAACCGAAAAAGATAAACAAATTAAGTATTTGGACCTGACTCACGAGATTGTTGACATGTGGGATGTTGACTCGGCGATCATTGTACCGATAGTCGTGACCGTAAATGGTCTTATTGCCAAGAGCCTCGACCACCACCTCAAGAGGCTCTCGTTAGACAGCTGGATCTTGAAACCATTGCCCTTATGTTCTGGCTACAGATACTGCCTCACAATAGTCGAGCTTCACTTGTTGGCCTGAGGTGTATCCACTCCAGGATATGACTGCTGAAACCTGCGCTGCTGCCCTTGTCAATGGTTGGATTACGCGGTTTGGCTGTTTAGAACACATTACCACCGACCGCGGCAGCGACAGTTCCTATTGCACACATTCAAGGAACTCGCCGCACTGATTGGCGCAAACCATCACACTACCACCTCGTACCACCCAGCAGTTAATGGCCTTGTGGAGAGATTGCACTGACAACTAAAGTCAGCCATCACCTGCCATGCATCATCCAACTGGGTTGAAGTCCTACCTTGGGTTCTACTTGGCATACGAAGCGCATGGAAGGAAGACCTACAATCGTCTACAGCAGAAATTGTGTATGGTGAACCACTCCGTTTACCTGGACAATTCCTCTCACCTGCCTCCGAAGCTGAGACAGATATTACAACTCTGGCTGCTAGACTACGTGCTCACGTCAGCAAACTCACGCCGCTACCTACGTCATGGCACAATAGTTCCAGTAGAACGTTTTACGTACCCAAGGACCTGCCAATAGCAACCCACGTCATCGTTCGTCAGCACAGACATAGATCTACATAGATAACGCAAATGCATGCACTTCGCGTGTCTGAACTCCGACCAAGCGTCGAGCTTGGTCGCCACTAACTTCAGTCCCCGCGCGTCCGTTTTACCGTTAAGTAAACTTTATTCACATTACGTTGCCGCGTTTGCTTCGGACGTTTGATCTGACGTTGTGTATTAGGAGACGTTGAATATCGCACAAGCGATACTGTCGCGCATCGCTTCGACTTCGTGATACAGGCAACGTCACAGTAGGTATTAAAAAGTCGGCACGCTTGGTTTCAATACAAATCGTGATAATTGCGTTATCTATGTAGATCTATATCTGTGTTCGTCAGGCTCCGGCAAGAAGACCACTTGAAGGACCGTACTCAGGTCCCTACAAGGTTTTACACTGAGACCAGAAGACCTTTGACGTGGACATCCGGTGCCACAGAAAGGACTTGGAGGATGAAAGAACATGCGACCTCATTTTTGGCCTGTTTTGTCTATTTTTTTTAATTTTAATGGTTATGTTTTATGTGATTTTACTAGCTTTGTGTTTAAGGTCAATTAATGTAAAACTTTTTAGAACTTTTACCTATTTCGTTTTTTTTTATAAATAATTTTCTAGTACAAGGGTAGTTTTGAGTCCATTTTGAGAAATAAAAAATTAAAATCTGTCTTAACAATCTTAAGTTTAATGGTAAGGACTCAACCCACATTTAACTTAATATCTCGAAATGTATTGCAAAATATATCACAAACTTGATGGACAAATACAATATAAACTATTCTTTTGATGATAAGAGCCATTTAACAAAAAAATAATAACCTTTTGTCAGATAAATTACAGCTCAAACTTTAAACGCCCATAACTCAAAAGTGACTTAGTGTGGATTGAGTCCTTTCTGCTTAACTACGTCCAATTATATTACGAGTGGTAGTTATGGTAGAAATTGTAGCTTTGGTAAGAATAGTAGTTTTGAGAGAAACGTACCATACGTTTGACAGCACCGACGGTTTTGGTAGAAATGGTAGTTTAAAAAAAATGTTAGATATGATAGTGATAATACGAATAGTAGTTTTGGTACAAATAGTAGTTTTGTTAGGAATAGTTTTTTTCGGTAGGAATAGTAGTTTTGGTAGAAATTGTATTTTTGGCATATGTGGTAGTTTTGGTAGCAATGCTACTTACGATTGCTACCAAAGGTATGATCGTCACCATAACTACCATTTATACCAAAAGTACAATCTCTATCAGAAGTACAATTTCTACCAAAGTTACCATTACATTTCTAAATTATGATGGATTAATCATACTCATACACAAAACAAAATAAATCGTGCTTCTCACAGAAATATTTAACTGGATAACAGAAATAAAACCTATTTTCTTACTTATAAAAAAAGTTATTTATCTATATTTTTAATTTTGAGAATAAAATATTGACAGATAGAGAAAAAAGTGAAGTTAGCGTAAGTTAGTTACTTAAGTTTCTGATTTAATAACGTATTTTTTGTGAGTAGTTGTGTTTTCAATTATAATTATGGTTCTTGGAAGGAAATTGAAAAATGCACAGAGAAAGTTTGAACAAAGAATCTTGGTCAATGACGGCCCTGTTTGAGATTTGGTACCGGATGGTCCTCCTACTGCTAAAAAAATACGGGTGGAAACGGGTTCAGATTTGATTAATTCTACCATCAACAAGTTTCAAGTGATTTCCATTCTTGGTGACGATAATTCATCATACCTATAATGTAAGAGTTTTTTTATAATAATAAAATATGCTGTGGAGCAGCACGGGTCCTCTAGTCTATATATTAAAAGAATTTGTGTTTTATAATACGAGTCGGCCAGCCCGTTCTACCCAACCGATTCGCGTGATGTTTTTTTTAAATGAAAGCTCTCGCTGCATAGATTTGTCATCAAGCATTAGAAATTACCTAACTTGCACATTCATGAAGTTATATGCAAAAACTGTTTTCTCCCATACATTTTTTACGTTTTCTTAGCCGTAGTCAATGACTTTCTGCTTCTATATATCTGGTTCTCATTGAGGTAGGCGTTTCGTTATAGGCCTAAAACACGCGCTGAAAAGAGCTCTTTCATTTGATGGTATGCTCATTTAAATTGGGTAAGTTTGAAGGAAGATAGGTGTGGACATTGAACTTATTTTTCAATATTTTCCAATAAATTTCTTAAGATTCCATTGCTTTCTCTCTACATGGACGGTTCTAAATTCAAAAATATTTTTATGGCATCTAATAAGTTCCTTGTGGTAACTGCCAGGAAGAAACGTTGTGCCTCCTTAAGCTGACCTTGCCTTACTTTCATACGGGTGTGAGTGTGGTGGTGTGTAAAATTACCTATACCCGATGTTGGTAAAATTATCACTATAGTGAATTATCGCTGATGGCGGGTAATATTCCCCGAATGTTACCAGTTACCCTTAATGTTGGGTGAACTCTGTGATGTTGAGGAATTTTCCCCCTTTTTTTGTATCGCGATGAAATCCAGTTACGGACTGTCCCTCAAAGGGACCCCTCCGCCAACTCTGTACCGAGTTTGGGGCAGGTGGAGGGGGGGCGAGGCTCGGCTCTCCCCCCTAGATGTTCGGGGGGCCATATCCACTAACACACCGTAGTGTTCCTCTATCAACCCTCAATGAAGAATTTTCCTAAATGTTGTGAAATTTCCGCCTAATGTTGGAAAAACCAACCCTACAGACGGGTAAATTATGTTTTATGTTAGGATTTTTTTTGTGTTTTTAAATTACGGTCTTTCTTCGGATATCTTATTTTTTTATGTGGAACATATTACAGCGGTTCATAGTACTATTGTCATATAATTATATTACAAGTTAAGTACCATTCCTACCAAAACTAAACCCGCCGGATGATTCACAAAAAAAGACGTCTGAAACAACTCCACGGCAGGTACTATTGATGATATTCTTTCGTCCGAAATTTCGAAATTAACATTTTCATGGTACTTAGTCCTCCTGATGCAGCTCAGCATTCTCAAATAAATAAAAATTAATTGTTACTTTAAGATAACACGAAGCAACCTGTACCAACCCGTTTGGCCAGCGTGGTATAGTTGGCCAAAACCTTCATACGGAGAGGCTTCAATCCGGTAGTGGAAATGCAAAAAAGGTTTATTTATTGTTCATCATCAACAGCCTTTTGCAGTCCACTGCAGGATTTAAACCGCTCCTTATGAAGGTTTTGGCCTACTATACCACGCTGGCCAGACGGTTTGGCATAGGGTTTTTCTTTCGAATTTTTCCTCTCATAATTAATTGTTAGCAGTAATGAAACCTTTTTTTCTAAACAAATATATATGATAATATATGAACTTTTTTGAATTATGTCGAAATATAGTTCGTTTTTGTCTACTGACATAATGTATTACAGAGAGGTTGGACTACGTTTAGATGTATTACATACAGTCTTACGTAGTATTTGTATACTCTTTGACATACAGTATTCTACCTAGCTACCGTGTGAGTAGATGTAAGAGCTTTTTTTATAATATTAAAATATGCTGTGGAGCAGCACGGGTCCTCTAGTATATTATTATTTCCCTAGTAAAATTATAATTACACAGATTATAGTAAATTACGACTGGTTCGTATAATTTCACGGGCTCTGTTCTGTGATATTGTAATTTCACTGAGCGCAATGGTGATATTATAAGAAATCTAATAAATCACGTTTTTTACTAAATCCTTGCGACATACATAAATATTTAAGTTTTTGACTACAAATAAGTATTACTTAATATAGACAGATAGCATCTTAGTATTAGCGGATCTAGGACTATTTCGAACCGGGGCAAAAGTTGAGAATGGCGCCTCGTCCCGACTGAGTTAATAAAAATGCTTTTGATGTCCTTTGTATGTCGGAACTAGGGAAACAAGATTGCCATCATCATCCACAGCCCGACTTTGTCCACTGCTGAACATAGGCCTCTCTTTGTTCTTGCCGCTTGCCTCGATCTTGTGTTTATTCTAGCCCAGATTCGACCCGCGATTGTAGTGATATCGTCGGCTCATCTTTGATCGTGCTAAGGGACGGCCGACACGTATTTTCCCCATCATTGGCCTCGATTCCGTTACGGCTCTACTCCAACTGTTATCACCACTTCTAGCTAAATGTCCTGCCCAAGTCCATTTAGATTTTATTATTCGAGTTCCCAAGTCGAGCACCTTTGTGTGTTTCCGAATTTCAACGATACCACCGATACCACGCATAATATATTATTATGGAGCGCTTCATGGCCCTTTGTGCAACTCTTGTATACCGCCGCTTGTGTGAGCGTCTATGTCTCGGCACGGTAGGTCATTGTGGGCCACAGACCACCCCGTGGTGGTGCTCTGTGTTGTGGGCAAAACACATTGTTACTGAGTTGTTCCGAATTCTCAGTAGCAACACGGAGTCTAGTAATGTTGCCAGTAACGGCAATAGGCTCGCCCATATTACGTGAGAGTTAAAATTCATAACATGGCGAATTGTGGATGTAATATTACACATCTGCCTATCCCTTCAGGGATAAAGGCGAACCGGGATGAACTGGGATTTTTGGTTCGGTAGTATTTCGTTATTTTTTTAGTTGTTTGATAAGAATATATTGCTGAATAAAAACTGTAAAACCAAAACACCATCAAATAAACGCGTGTTATTTAAACGCAAGTAAACTTTACCTACAATCAATCAATTTTTTTTTATAAATATCTAAAAAAATTGTACAAGAAGAAATCTTAGTCCGTGCATATCAAATCTAGTATCAATTTGTATGTCATGCAGTGATCCATGGGAATCTGTCCTCAGCCCACTGTAGTGGACATTGTGGTCATTGTAGCATAGCATTATAATGCTACGCGACAATGACGCAGACCCTCTTCACCAGTTTCACCACGAGGGTTATGACGTATGGAAGTGAGGAGAAAGGCTCTTTATGGGGCACCATGTTGTGCGCCCCAGTGTTGCCGTGTCGCCGCCTTGGGATATGGGCGTAGCGGTTGACCCTAGAAAGCAGGCCGTCTCTTTCTAAGAGACAGTGGCAGTAATTCTGAGCAAACAGGCGGCCGAGCGGTGCGCGGCGGATGGAGCGTCAGTCACCGTAAGCCACCGCAAGGAATAGCAGATGGTGAGCCAGCCGTCGGCCCAGTAAGAGATCATGGAACCGGCCCAGTGTGCGTATGTTCGCTCGTCGTGAAGTGAGGTCCACTCACACGGCGCAAATCCCGACGGGATAGCGCATGCTATACCGCACTGTGGTAGATTTATGTGATATAGTGAGCGATAAGAGCACAGGTCGAACATCTTTCGAGAGTCGTACATACTCCATCCCCTGGTCTCCAAATTCCAGTTTGGTGTCAGTTTGGGGCCTGGCAGTGGGAGACCCGTAGGTATGGCTAATTACATCGGCCACAATACCCATTCTTCCTACCAGCAATCCTCCTCAGGTAATCAGGCCAGAGGGCGTCAACCAAGCTCGCCAAGAAATTCTTACTCCATCGACCATAGGTACTGGGACAGTTATGGCCAGCTTACTGCCTTTTCAGTTTGCTGCACCCATGGCTATAACATGACTCTTATGCGCCCGGTGCGAGCTACATATAACTGCTTCCGAAGAATTGTATAGCGTCAAAGAATTTTATATACAATACCTAATTGGGAAGTTTTATCCCCGTTCCAGGATCTGCGCCCTCTGCTTGGGCTTCGCTAGTCCTCGTACCAGCCCTTTTTGTCCCTCAGCCGAGATCCCCAGTATTGACCTTGTCATAGCTCTCTGCGTAAAATGTTGTCGGTGGGCTAGCTTCACCCTCGTGTTTCACGTATCAGATTCACCGTCATATTCCACGTCTCGGCTTCGTACGTGATTAAATTGTGGCAAAGGTGACTAAAAGATACCACACAACTTCGCAAATGCCGCCCAGAACTATTCTGGTAATTTCGCCCACTAAGTTGTCTACTGCAACTTTTGCGACACCTATACGTAATTATGGACAATTTCGATATACATAGTTGCGGGATTCCACTTGGTCTCAAGGGCGGATCCAGGGGGGGTCATGGGGGTCATGACCCCCCCTGAGCTGGTTCCAGGACTTAGGTGGACCACTAATTAAATATAAAGATTTTATTAAAGTTTATATTTTGTCACCATACAGATTTTATGTAACTACATACCTTCAATATTTAATTAGTTTATAATATAATAACTTTGTATGATGGCAAAGGTTTTAGACTACGGTAGATAATTTTTGAAACGATAGAAAATTATAGTAGGACGAAACCCATTGGAAAAGAAAGAGAATATAGCAAAAATTTAAGGAAAAATTAATTACGGGCGATCTGAGGTCGGGAAGTGGATGGAGTTGCGATTTTAAGGCTAAAAAAGGGTTTATCTCGATTGCCAGCAAAACTTCAAGTCCTACGGGATAAACGTCAATAGCAAAGTTGTAGGTAATAAAAAGATCTACAACTTTTGTATTTACACTTTATTCACACAACGTCTTAATTTATGTGAAAAATTCAAATAACCAAGTTTTTGGTTTTTTATTTTTAACTTTTACAATAGTTTTTTCTTTTACACGAAAGGTGAAAACTTGCCTTTTTATGTTCCAAACACAATGTTAATGTTTTTTATTTAAAATATTTATTCTTACACCTTATTTTGACTTAATATCGAAATAAAACCCAAATTTTCAATTGAAAATTCTCACGTCAATATATCAGCTTTCTTTTTTAAATTGTTCGGCGTTTAGTTCGTTGAAATCTCTACTTTCAGATGGTGTGAATAAAATATACATTACTAAGGTAAACGTTCTCAGAAAATGCAAAGAAATAAAACAACCTCGAGACCGATTTTTTAATTGTAATGTACAATTTTGAGCGATTTATTACAAATTAACACTTTAATTACGCGATAAATGTAAGATTCCTTGCTACATTGATAAAAAAGAACTGGCAAATCGAAATAATACAACTAAAATAAACAACCAAATAAGTTAATATTTAATAAGACATCTACAATTTTTTGAGAAAGTTATAGAATCTTCTTTAAATTATAGCGTAGACTTCTATTTTTTGCTATTTTAAGATAATGTATGTAGGTCCCTGAGTGACCCACAGAAAATTTTAGTCTATCATTAGTTAATTTATAGAGAAAAGGGGAGGGGCTTGGTGGATCTAGGCCTTACTGCCTGTTATTTCATATCAGCTATAAAACAGTCAGTATTTGAAATACAGAAAAGTGAACAACATTATTAATAAAAATACATGTCAGGGCTGGGATCCACCTAGCCTTTCTATATATTAAAATGTACTCTGTGCACGCTTCTCTGTAAAATAACTAATGATGGGCTAACATTTTCTGTGGGTCACTCAGGTATATACATTATCTTAAAATAGCAATAAATAGGAGTTTACGCTATAATTTAAAGAAGATTCTATAACTTTCTCAAAATATTGTAGATGTCTTATTAATTAGGTATCTATTAACTTATTTGGTTTCTAATTTTAGTTGTATATATCGATTTTTAAGTTCTTATTTATCAATGTAGCATGGAATCTTACGTTTTTCGAGTAAATAAAGTGTTAATTTTAATAAATATCTCAAAATTGTACATTATGATTTAAAAAAATCGGTCTCGAGGTAGTTTCATTTCGTTGCATTTTCTGAGAACGTTTACCTTAGTAATGTATATTTTATTCACACCATTAGAAAGTAGAGATTTCAACGAACAAAATGCCAAACAATTTAAAAAAGAAAGCTGATATATTGACGTGAGAATTTTCAATTAAAAATTAGGGATTTATTTCGATATTAAGTCAAAATAAGGCGTAAAAATAAATACTTTAAATAAAAAACATAAACAGTGTGTTTGGAACATAAAAAGGCAAGTTTTCACCAAATTTCGTGTAAAAGAAAAAACTATTGCAAAAGTTAAAAATAAAAAACCGGCCAAGTGCGTGTCGGGCCACGCGTAATGTAGGGTTCCGTAGTTGCCCATAATGGCCATTATTGATAATAACTTCTGTTTCACATGGGACTAAAAACGGGCATCTTTAAGATTAAGCCAGCGCTCCCAATGTAAACTCACAGAAATAGGTATTTATAAGTTAACCGACGATTACTCGTAAACTAGTGATGTCTACTTAGCCGTGATAGTTTTCCTTTTAAATTCGTTATGACTACATCTGTGATTTTTTTCACCTCTTCCAAATTAATAGTTTAGCCGGCAGAGGGGGGAGGGACACTTGAGTCTAACTATTTTTTTCACTTCAATGCTTGATATTTGACAAAC
The DNA here is from genome assembly GCA_944739405.2 of Euclidia mi. Classification (NCBI taxonomy): domain Eukaryota; kingdom Metazoa; phylum Arthropoda; class Insecta; order Lepidoptera; family Erebidae; genus Euclidia; species Euclidia mi. Next base: position 57,416,739 of record OX123189.2, on the reverse strand, counting down.
AAATCACTTGAACGAAAAATGATTTGAGCAAACTAATAATATTTTTTTAAAACCTATCCAATGATACCCCACACAATGGGGTATTCAACAAAAAAAAAATTCAACCCCACTATATATTTAGGGGAGATACCCTGAAAAAAAATATTTTCCTAAATCTTATTCTACAGTTTTGTTGCAATATCGTATGTCTATATTCATGTCAAATATCAGCTTTCTAGCACCAAGCGTCTTTGAGCTAGGCTGCGGACGGACAGACGGGCGGACATACGAAACTATAAGGGTTCCTTGTGGACTACGAAACCCTAAAAACCAATAACTTGGTTATTTAAATTTTTCACATAAATTATGACATTGTGTGAATAAAATGTAAATACGAAAGTTGTAGATCTTTTTATTACCTACAACTTTGCCATTTACGTTTTTTCCGTAGGACTTGTAGTTTTGCTGGCAATCGAGATAAACCCTTTTTTACCCTTAAAATCGCAACCCCATCCACTTCCCGACCTCAGATCGCCCGTAATTTAATTTTCCTTTAATGATCGCTATATTCTCTTCCTTCTGCAATGGGTCTCATCCTACTGTAACTTTATTTTACTTTTTACCGTTTTCAAACGTATCTGCAGTGGTCTGTTACGTACATTAATTAAATACCTACTTTTTACTTGTACCTATTGTTATTGAAATTAAATTATAAGTTCTTCACTTGACCACGACTATGTGACCCCCTCCTGGCGCCAAAGCTGGATCCGCCCTTGCTTGGTCTTGTCCATATTAGTACCCAGGCTCATCAAATTAATAAAAAAGTAAAGTCAAGATTTAAGGCGCGCACAAACTATCTGTACCTCTACCACCAGTTTAGTAAACTGGTGGTAGAGGTACAGATAGTTGTGTGTGGTAAACTGAGTTTACCGGTCGCTACTCGCTAGCGTCGTAGGTTAATAAAATTTTTTGTATGAAAACTTGAACAGCGCTCCAAGCGGTTACTCAATGAACTAAATCCCGTACCATAAGCACTGTAGATTACGAGATGTAAACAAACGAACGAAATCTACACGATAGCAAGTTACGTTTTCTCCTGTAACCATACAAAATGGTACCATGAGTCACAAATTTGACAGACGCTAGTAGAAAATACGATGGCAAGTGTAGATACGTAACTCACTAGCATTTTGAGGAGTGAAATCTATTGTTTACATCAAAACTCATTTAGTTTTTAGGACGATTTATAGAAAAAAATGTCTGGGAAGGCTTATTTGGCGTGGAATATGTTAGCTCTTGCTGAAATTCAAGACCACAAACATGAACAAAGTGAATTTCAAGCAAAAATGAGAACTCATGTTGGATGCCAATTAGAAAATCTCAGTGATAGAAAGTTTATTAAGCTTTATAGACTTTCTAAATACCTATGCGTTTGAAGATTTGTGCTTATTGCTGAAAAGTGTTACAGATTTAAAGTCAACACAAAGAGTGTCATTAGAAACAAAGGTAAGCTACCAAGTTACATATTATTATATTATCTATTGTTAAAAATGTGGATATAATGTCTAGAGTATTTTCTAAATACCTCACCAGTGTTTTAGAGATTGAATAGGTTGATGAAAAGAGCTGACAATTATGTAAAACAAGTAGTAAATAGTGGTAATTATATATCTGAATATTTTTACATTAATTTTAGCACCGAGACGAAAAGCATGTTCCTACACTGATGGTAGTTCTTCTCTTACTTACATATTAAACTGTATACTTATTAAAATTCTCATTGCAGGTTTTGTGTGCTCTATTATTTTATGGACATGGAGATTACCAGAGTATTGTTGGAGAAGCAAGTCATTTATCTCAAGAAACAATTAGTGTTTACATAAAACAAGTCACCGCAGCACTGAATCACCCTACTATTTTAAAGCAATATATCAAGTTTCCAAAAACAACACAAGAGAGGAATATTATAAAACAAAGGTAGACATACTTTAACATTATTTGATATGGTAAGAAAAATTTTGACCTATGGATATCTACATATTATAATTTATAACACTTTTCAGATTTTACAGTAAATATAAAATCCCTGGAGTAATAGGATGTCTAGATGGAAGCCATTTTAAAATATTTACACCAGCCAAGGAAGAAGAACACATCTATTACTGCAGAAAACATTATCACTCACTAAATGTCCAAATGGTAATGATGAATGATTCTTCACTTAATGCTGAATTTAGTAAGCTATATTTATATTAAAATAAAAAAATATGTATTGCAGGTATGTGATGCAGACTGCAGAATTTTGTCTGTAAATGCAAAATTTGGTGGTGCTGCCCATGATGCTTTTATTTGGCAAAATAGTCATGTGAATAATGGAAAGAAAAGGAATGAGCCAGTGTGGCTGTTAGGTAGGTTTGCACCATATATTAGTAAACAATGCATTAAGCATTTGTTTATTATTAAATTAATGAATATATTTTACAATTTCCAGGTGATTCCGGGTACCCTCAGAGGTCCTGGTTAATGACCCCATATGCAGATCCACAACCTAACTCAGTAGAAGATTATTATGTCAGCCCGAGTTGTCATTGAAAATACTTTTGGCAGGCTTAAAAATCGTTGGCGTTGCCTAAGTAAAGACCGCACATTACACTATAGTCCGGAAAAATGTGCACAGATCATTATAGCGTGTTGTGTCTTACATAACATTGCTTTACAACACAATATACCTGACCCTGATGGTATTTCGCAACAAACTGAAGGTAATTATAATAAAATTCTTATGATTAAAATAAGATTCTTGAAGAAATTAGTCCTGTGCTGTAACTGTACTATGTTCTTATTATTATTTTTTTCTACAGAATATGAGCAAGGAGATTTACCACTAGAGAATGCTAGAAGCAATGATTTAATCATGGGCAGAGCATTACGGGATCAGCTAGCTAGAAGGCTTACTGTGACAAATTCAAACAATTAAAGAACATTTCTTTTATAATATACTTTTTATTTATCAGTCTTTATAATTTTTAAAAATGGACAATGGTAACATTATTTACTACTACTAAGTATTGCAATAAAAACTTAACATTAACTATATATATACGTATAGCTCTATCATCTATTAATTAATATCTATTAGGAATCAGTAAAATTTTTAAAATGTATAAAATTGTTATTTTCTAATATAAAATCAAACTTAATTATAATTGACATAAATCAGGGATTTCTATAAAGATGTACTATATTATCTGAAGTTCTATTTAAAAATACCAAAAATTGAGCAAATAAATTCAACCAACGCTCTTGTTGGTCTAACTCTCTTTGCCGCAATCTAACTCGTTCCCTTTCACATTCCCGCTGAAAAACCCGCCACTCATTGTCAGAATTAACAAAAGCTTGTCTTGCTAATTCTGACTGAGTTTGTGTACGTGTTCTTCTGCGGCTAGGTGAGGGAACGGTATGAAGCAGGCGGCGCCTACGGCGTGGAGTTGGAGGCAAAGGCGTAGGTTCTTGACGTACTTCAGGTACTTCCGTGGTAGGCATAGTATCCTCGGCAGTGGGCACCTCAACATGAATTTCCACCTCGGGCGAATGTACTGTAATGTGCCTGTTACTGGCGCTGGGTGTAGGAGGCTCTGTAACGTTTTGAGAACATTGCGCCGTTTGAGAACTAGTCCCTGGTTGATTCCACAAAATGAAACCTGTAATTATAAGGAATATTTTTAAGTACCTTCCTATATTACTTTTATGTACACAATATTATAAAAGTATTTACAAAATTAAGTTGTAATCTAGGGCATTCTACAATTCTGTATTTATAACGATTATATAATATAGGTACCATTGTTAGAACACATTGCTTAAACACAAGAAACTTACTATTTTCTGCACCTTCGGGTATTCCTGAGTGAATATTTAAAATTGAAGGAGAATCTGACTGTATGTCCTCCTGTAAATATTTATTTCTTATTAGACAGTAATTTTAAAGGGAGTTAAAAGAATATATACAATATTAATATATCAACAACATTAAATAGAGTAATTTAACTTAAAAAATAAATGTTTTAAAAAGACAACCTGACATAAGCCGATTTCATCAACTTGAACAATTCCCGTTGCTGCCTGTGGACCCAAAATATCCATCACCCGTTGCTCCAACTCTGTTAGCTGCAGTTTGCTAGCAGGGCCGCCACCAGTTCCAATGGCATGCTTGTGTATGCGAGCTGTCTTCTTCTTAACATTATTTTTTAAATCGCTCCATACCTGTAACACACATATTTATTTCATGTTAATAAATTATGAATCAAAACATTAAATGAATTGAATGTCAAGCTTTGTTATTGTGTTAAATAATCAAACCTTTCTCCATTTATCTGCAGTCTTCGTGTCACCAGTTGAGTCAGCATTCAAAATCTCTGTTAACTGAGCCCACTGCTGAATATTTGTTAGTCTGCCTTGTGGGCCGCTGGAAGGTTTACTTAGGTCACCATTCCTGAAATATAATTATTCGTATCTTAATATATAAAATCCTTGCGTTACTGACTGACTGACAGACACGCTACAGCCGAAACTATTGGGCGCAGGAAGCTGAAATTTGGCATGTATGTTCCTTGGGGAGCGTAGGGGTGCATTAAGAAGGGATTTCCCGAAATTCCCACGGGATCGGCCAAAACGGGTGTATTTAAAAAAAAATCTGGCGTAGCTGCAGGTGTCCTCTAGTCTTGTTATATTGGTACCATCAGTGTATCAGATATTATTATACTAACATTAAATAAATAAACAAATATCTATGTATACATTTCAAATTTAATATAACTAATTTATTACTTATTTCGTTGCAACTAAAGCATACAGAAGTTTCTGTTAATAAAATTAAGACTTCGTAAGTGCGACCAAGATAAGCGATTCAAAAGCGTAGCACTTGAGCCGGTTACAAAGGCATTTCAAGTGGCTTGACTAATCTTGGTGCGCAACTTACGAGCAAACTTTTGCTGATACTGTAAGTTTAAATTTTAAAATTATTCCATTTACATACCTTTCCATGAACTCCACCAACAACTGAAATTGTGACGCGCTTGTTCTCATTGTTTTTAATACGTATTTTAATATATCAAACCTAAACACTTAATTTATTTCAAACTCGCCGCGACCCACTAGCAAAACAAGAACAAAATTCAACAAATTGAATACGAGAATGACACATATAAGGAGGAAAAGTTCGAGTGTTCCAAAACATCATAAGTAACCGACCAACCGCTTACCTTTTTATTTTGCCGGATTATATAGGGTCACTCCATGTTGTGACTGTCACACAATTTTTAACATGAACTCAATGCTAACATTTGAGCATATGACTCTTTCTCTTTTCTTATTATCAATCAAGAAAGAAACAAAACATAAGAGTGAAGTTAGCTAGTAACTTCAAAATTGCCAACATAATCATTCCGCAAACCATACTAGCTGTCGAGCTTACATGAGCGATATCGTATTGCTTTGTTAAGCTTGTGGTAAGGGCAATATAGTAATCTATTTGACCTACGTTGCGACGCTAGCGTTTTGGTCGCTAGCGTCCTATTTGTTTATAGCGGCTCATGGTAGAGGTACTGTCGCGACTTACTGTCGCGACTTACTGTCGCGACTTACTGTCGCGACAGAAGGGTATCTGGACAAGGAAAATCCATTCAAGTGTGCACACTATCGGACGTCTGTCGCGGACGTGACCTTGAGCGTTCAGACGTCCGATAGCAATCTGGGAAAATGACAGGTAACGTCCGCGGACGTTTACAAACGTCCGCGGACGTTTACTGTCATCCGTATATTGTCCATGGTATGGCCTTAATAGTTATTTTATACCGAATATAGTCAAAAAATGTTAAATTCACTTTCAATTCAACAGTTCTGCTTTACTTCAAGATCTACCAATAATATAATCTAATAGTGCTAACTGCTAGTGCCCTGAATTAAGAAAATATGCTCCTACCTAGCCATAGTGTATCGCATAGACAGCATGGCGTGTCTATGGTTGTATCGGACGCGGACGCGACAGAAAGCCGCGTCCGAAAGGGTGTGCACACTATGTGTCGCGACTTACAGTCGCGACAGTAAGTCGCGTCCGAACAGTTTGCGTGCGCCTTTATTCCCATAGAGATATAAAGGATAGAGTGGCAGAATAGTACCTAACTCAATACTGTGTCATGTCCGCCGGTGGGAGAGAGAACGCAACAGTTGAAGGCAAAGAGATTGGATAATATACATAGAGACCGTCCTAGTACTCCCAAATTGAACACAGTCAACTGACGTGTAAGATACAATTTAGACAATATTATGCCATCAAATTATATAACCTTAGTGATTTTTTCTTTTATAAGTTATAACAGTTCTATCATGATTTTGAATTTAGTCGTATAATATTTATATCGACTTTTCAAGTGTTGTAAAAAATCTTATCTATATGTCTATCCACCGTATATTTTTACCTCGTTATTTTTAGATTATATGTGCACGTGATAAAGATTTATAAAATAAGTGGATTGCTGCAGTATGTCGTGGAGAAAATTGGGTACCTAGAAAGCATCATAGAATTTGTTCCAAGCATTTTACTGCGGAATGTTTTTATAGTAATGACAGATGGCTCCTCCCTTCTAAACATATCAGTGTGAGTGCTTAAATAATTACTTGCTATTATTTAAACTATCAGCAACAGTAATGAATTCCGAAGCTTGTTAGAATCCATCATATTACAAAAAAAATTAATGCACCTATGGAAAAAATCTAATCTTTCTTTACAAAGACAGTAATATTTAAAGGACAGTAATTTGAAGGTTTGATAAGAATTGTCTGCTTTCATAGTCACGACTACTAAGTGGATATGCATCAAAATAAGGGAATCTTCATTTGAAAGAAATTTTGTTAAATGTCATCTACCCAGAGACCAAAACTTGGTTGTTCTTGTTTGACTAGTGGACTAATAATGTGCCGATCCCAAGATAAAATCGAAGGGCTAGTCTAGCCATAATTTTTTTCTCTCTAAATATTCTGTATGTCACATGTATGACCGAAAAGCAATGATTTCAAAAGAAAGGATACGCCCATCTGAACCTTTTATACAAGCCTTTTTAATACAAGCAAAAATAGTGATATCTGTCATAAGTGACATAACAAATACAAACTTCATGAGTGCCGCGTTGCATAGGTCAACGACGTAACCTTGTAAGCACGTATATAACTTTTTTCACATTTTAACATGCCAATAAAAGTAGGTACATAACGATTTCCTTTTTGTGATGATATTTTACAAGTTACAAAGAAAACGTGTAAGTAAAACGAAATTGTCTCAAACAACTTTATTTGAAATTGTAATCAACTTATTTTAAGGTATTAGGATATTTAAAAGCAATTAAAAAAAATACGAAATAGCTTATTTTACAAATTATGCCAAAATTACTGTCCTTTAAATAAAACATTTTTTTTAATTTTTGCCTCTCAGTTCCCTTCCCCGTGTTTTCCGTGATAGACTCGTGATGCAATCTGACATTTATATATTTCTTAATGATGGCCCGAATAAGATGCAATCTATGATTAAAGTGTGGCCGGCTGATCAACAGAGTGCAAGTTTAAAACAGTGAATGTACTCTTTCCTACAAACTTTGCTAAAGTTTTTGTGGATAGGAACATGTAGTCACTTTTTGTCATAAATTGGGGTCTATTATTATGTCTTATATTTTTTTCGGTTTCTAAGCATACCTCAAACAGATCAAGAGAAGGAAAATAAAGTCCGCCCATTTGTCAATTCTATCAGCTTATGAAAAAAATATTTTTCGTTACTAACTAGACTATTTACACAAATTTCAAACTTAATCTTTTTTGTTAAACCCAACAATGAGTTCTATATTCTCTGTTAGGTGCCCAAAGACGTTTTCGGTTGGACTATCCAAAGTATGCGATAACAGAGCACAGTTATTGTTATAAACTTCATCCCTTTCCTCCTGATACGTATCCGTTGATGTCTGATTCATGGGCTTGTCTTCTTCTTCGTGACGATTCATTTCAGTGGTGCAATTAATAGCTCTTACAGATGACACGGTTAAAATTGGAAAATTGTCTAAAGGAATGCTGTTTCCAGTAAATGTCGATTTTAATGACAAGTGATTTATGCAACGCCAGCTGTACGCTCCTTTAAGTTGTATAGCATTTGGGTTATCGTTGCATCCCCCGTGCTTTCTTATCAAGCTAAAAAATAGCTCTAAATGATCCTGAGACAGACGGTACGTCGAAATGTACACACATCAACAAAGTCTAGGGATATCTTAATCCTAAATTATTTACGAGTTTATAGTTTAGAACCTTGTTAGTTTCCACAAAAAGTTTATATACAGATTAAAACCTCTTTTATTCTATTTTCAAAATTTGAACATGGAAAGAAAAAAAACAAAATAATAAACAAAATATGGCGGCAAATTTGCTAGTAATTCGTTACATTAAAGAAAGTTAAAACTGTTTTATTATAATTATTAATGAAAAGGGTTTTTAATTGTTTTTCTTTTTTAATTTAACGTGACGTACGAACTTTAAAAGTCATGTCACGTCGTCATTTGAGTCGAGATGAAATGTTACGAGCCGTGGGCATGTTAGAAAATGGTGCAATTCAACGCGTCGTTGCTGAGGCCCTACATACCAGTCAAAATGTGATATCAAGGTTGTGGTCACGTTATCGCAGTACTGGAGATGTGGCCGAACAGCACACAGGTAGATATCGTGTTACTACGCAGAGACAGGATCGATTTCTCCAAATGACCGCCAGAAGACAACCCAATATCACAGCGCTGCAACTAGTGCAAAGGCTCCAGGAGGACCACCAGCTGCTGGTAAGCGACCAAACCGTGCGAAGAAGTTTACATGAAGTTGATCTTCATGCTCGAAGACCATTGCGTGTTCCAGCATTGCGACGTGGCAATCGCGGTCGGCGGCTTTCGTGGGCTCGGGAGCATTATCCATGGAGTGACGAACAATGGTCTTTGGTGCTGTTCACCGATGAGTCCCGGTTTGGGTTTCACCCGGATTCACGAAGAACACGCGTTTGGAGAGCTCCAGAGAGAGTTAGCCGTCTACGGCACCCTCAGGAGGTCCACCCATACCAAGGCGGGACAATCATGGTGTGGGCAGGAATTCGTCTTGGCGGACGAACCCAACTCGTTTGGATCCAAGGCAGCATGACTGCACAAAAATACCACGAGGAGGTAGTAGAGCCCGTTATTGTCCCACACAGAACTCAAATAGGCCATGAATTTCTACTCATGCACGATAATGCTCCTTGCCATACGGCGCGGCTGGTATCGACCGCTCTCCGAGAGCACGATATTCAAGTTTTGGATTGGCCTGCACAGTCGCCCGACTTAAATCCTATCGAGCATGCCTGGGACATGTTACAACGAAAAGCTTTGAGAGATTTTCCACCAAATTTGACGACTGAACAACAACTTTACGAACACTTGCAAAGGACATGGGACCTCATACCGCAGCAAGACATTGACAATTTAATTTTAAGTATTAACAATCGATGTCGATGTGTAATCAATGTAAGAGGTGGCAACACTATTTGTATTGTTTATGAATACTTTTTGTCAATAGATTTTATGGCTAAAACGAACAATTAAACACGTGATTTTTTTAGTACTGTCTGTCTGGCAAGTCTTTGCAAAGCACTGTCCGACGTCAACAGCAAAAACTACAATTTCAATATTTTAGTTGTTTACTTATACGGCTTAAATATATCGACACATACTAAAGTTAGACATTTGACCAAAAATATTTATCGATAAATCATCACTGTTACGAACAACCATAGAGATATTAGAATAGAGTGGCAGAACAGTACCAACTCAATACTGTGTCGTGTCCGTCGGTGCGAGAGAGAACACAACATTAAAGGCCCCCTGCATCTCTCTCTAACAATACATGCACAACATCGACATTACGCAGTGGCGTGCTACCTGTAACTATTATTTATATCAGTTTATCAGTAATATACAGCGATAGCCGAGTGGATATACCAACAGACTGCCATGCAGAGGGTATCGGGTTCGAATCCACGGCGCGCACCAATGACTTTTCGGAGTTATGTGCGTATTGAATTGTTAATTATCGCTTGTCCCGTGCCTCGGAGAGCACGTTAAGCCGTCGGTCCCGGTTGTCATGAAGATCTTTGACAGTCGTTACAGGGCGTCAGTACCTTCTAAATAAACTGACACTGGTCTTAACCATGGAATATCGCTATCCCTTCGGGTTGCGGAGGTCAGACAGGCAGTCGCTCTGTGGAAAAGCTAATATTCAGCCAAATCCGGTTAGACTAGTAAGCGGACCCCAGATTGAAACTGGGATAACGCTAAGAGAAAGAAGAAGTTTATCAGTAATCAATGGTTTAAAAATATATAAACATTTTTGTCACTTCAAACTATCTTCGTGTATCAATAAAAACAACTTTTAAACTATTGATTACTAATAAATTGCTTTAAATAATAGTTACAGGTAGCACGCCACTGCGTAATGTTGATGTTGTGCATGTATTGTTAGAGAGAGATGCAGGGGGCCTCTAATGTTGCGTTCTCTCTCCCACCGGCGGACACGAATAGGCCCCACTCTGCCACTCTATTCTTAATATCTCTATGCGAACAACACTCGGTTTCCTTACTCTATGTTTTGTCTACTGTTTGCCTACCACGATTCTGCTATAAGAGCGTGCTGCTAAACCTATCGACAGCTCTTTCTATCATACTGCATGTGTCATTAGAAAGAAGATATCAATCATAGCAACCGCTGTTGTTATTTAGTGTTACTTCTATGCCTTAGGTTATATTTCTTTGGGTAAAACCAATGACAGCCTTACAAATGTTACTAATCGACAAAAAATATGTATAAGTGGTAGTTTTAATTGCGATCTTTCGTAAAAAATGGGGTTTCGGAAGGGAATTTTCCACCTTAGCTAATTTATGTCCTCACATAAATACAATTATTTAAATATTTTGTGTAATGTTACACTATTTCTGCAATTATAAAGAAAATCGTAAACAACTATACTTTCTGAAAAATCAATCATATTAGTATAAATAAGTCAACAAAATGTATAAAAGTTATGTTATTTTAGTGTAATTGGTAGTGGGACAGCGCTAAAATTGGTACCTTCTACTAGTATTTTTGGAAATTACGGTATTATATGACTGTTTTTATGTAGCAATAACATATAATATTGTTAAAAACTAACCATAGATCCTCATTTTTAGTGTTGTTTTTCTTAAATGCGGAAATTATTCGTTAAATATTTATCAAAAGTTGTGGGACACCCCCAAAACCCGAAAGTACACTTTTTGTGAAAATTACCCAATTATGGTGCACTGTCATTACTTCGTTAGCTTACTTACATAACCCTTAATCGGGCCGAACAAAAAAAATATTTTTTCATGATTTAAGTGTAAGTTCTTGTATCATGCTATATAGCAGTGTACATAAAAAACAATATAAATTACTGAAACTGAAAAAAATGGTGTTTTTCGTGTGGGAAATAATTTCCCTTTGCCCGTTTATGTCTATAAATTTTAATATACTAGAACCACAGACCACCTACCCCACGAGACTTGCAATAGAAGGGCACCGTTGTCTGTTGCGCATGTGCGCAAATGCGCCTATATCTTTGAGCACATAGATTATACACTTATACTGGTAGCACAAACCCTCCGCGTAAAGTTGTCAAGGCCATCAGCGGCCAACAACTAGTCCACACACACACAAAAAAAGAGCACAAACCCGCGCTCGTACCTAGCGACCAGGAAACAGATAGGTACGTAAACTGCGTTTAAAACAAAATAATAATATATGAAAACAATGCCGAATTGTGCTATAAAGTTGTGTTAACAGTCGGAATAATAATTTCAAAAAAGATATAATCACATTTCACCGGAAAGTACAACATTTATTTTAAAAATATTTAACAGTACTGACCAGAGTTCTAGTAATAATGGTTGATAATAAGTACTGAATCAGTGGTTGTCCTTGTCTAACACGCTTTAATTACCTACAGACTATCTCTCTCTTACAATAAGACGTCACGTGTAAGTAGTGATGCGAAGAAAACTTACCGATTGTTCGATATTTATCGATTTCTAATACTGAGATTTTTATTGATTTGAATAATTAATATCAAATCAAAAATTTTATGAATTAGACAGGTGACTGTAAATAAAAATACAGCCTGCAAAAAAGAATTGTTAGGTATTTTATTATTACAAGCTTTTATTTAGGTAGTTTCACCTGTTTGTCAGTAATCAAATCTTGCAAGTTGAATTTGATGCACTTCCCGATTACCGATTGAGCTGAAATTTAACACGCATGTGTAAATTGGATGACAATGTAAAATTATTATGACATGGAGCTGATCTGATGATGGAACCGGAAGGGATAGGAACTCGGTAATTAAACGACACAGCCCATCGAGTTTGGGCTTGTTTCATTTATCTTGACGAGTACTTCGGTTCTAGGTGGTAACCAGGGTCTGATGATGGAGCTGGAAGATGTCTATAGGAACTCAGTAATTAAACGACACAACGGTGTCGAGTTTGGGCTTGTTTGATACGTCTTGGCGAGTATTTTGGTGCTAGATTGTAACCAGGGTCTGATGATGGAGCTGAAAGGCGGCCACAGGAATTTGGTAATAAAATGACACAACCCCATCGAGTTTGGGCTCGTATAAGCCGTCTTGACGAATAGTTTGGTGCTATATGGTAACCAGGATCTGACGATGGAGCTGGATGATGGCCATAGGAACTCAGTTAGCCCCATCGAGTTCGGGCTCGTATGATTCGTTTTGATGAGTGCTTTGGTGATAGATGATTACCAGAGTATGATGATGGAGCTGGAAGGTGGCCATAGGAGCCCAGTAATTAAGCGAATTAACGATGATATTATTATAAATTCATATTTCAAAATAAAAACTTTTGCTTGGATTATTGTTTCTTTTCTTGGCATTCTTGGATCAACTAAATGTAGGCATACCAAATGTAATTTCGATGAATCGATAAACAATATTGACATGCCTACATCCCTATTACCCATCGTACGCATGAAATACCTTCATGATCGTACGTGACGTCACGCGCGCCGCCCGCGTACGTCTCATTCCTCAAAGTTTGACTGAATAGTTTGCCTAGAAATTGGTTAAGATTACGTGTCTCGTGGGGTAGGTGGCTGACTAGAACTTACTCTGACTTTACTTTTGAATTTATGTTCCTCAATCCTCAAATAAATTATTAGACCCCGTGCTGCTATTGAAGATTTCCTAACGGAAACTAACGAAATAATATAATATAGTACAAAAAAAACAATAAGTAACACTTTGCCCGACCCGGGAATCGAACCCGAGACCTCCCAATCCCACGCGCACATTTATTGGTGGTGCCTACCACAGATATGAAAAGTATCAGATGTAACGCACGGCACAGTTGCGTGCGGCCACTAAAGCAAATACAAAATTGAAAAGCAAATACAAACTCGTCTCAGTGCGCTACGAAGCATCGTACAGTTCACGCGTCACGATCACGTCAACTTTTAAATTCTCAAAATGCCGTCTTGTGTTCTTTAAACACTGTAAAAGTTGTTCCTAAAAACAAAAACAGGAAAATGGAATATCTTTTCACAGGTAACTATTGATAATTTGACTGTTTCCTAATTTAATTTCGATAAAATTCGTATTTGTGCAAGAAATATGTAAGTGTTGCCAGTTTTTGTCGACGCCGTTCTGCCTGAATTAGGGAAAATGCACTTGTCAATTGATTATGTGATAATGATTGTCATGTTAATGAAAAATACATTACCGTATTATAAAAGTATACTGTAGATATATCTTCTTTCTCATAAATATAGTAATAGAATTTCAATTTCCATTAGTATATACCTTACATAATATTGTTTTGAATTCGATCCCCAAACGATCCTAATATTCGTGTACACCCTGCTACTCGTCAAGCTTATAAACTTTGACCTTTGCACCGTTCTTATGGCGTAAAGAATAAGTATCAAAATCGTACAGCAAATGTTTAGCTTGACTTGGCGCCGTGTGTACATACATACTTATGGCGTAGGGAATAAGTATCAAAATCGTACAGCAACTGTTTAGCTTGACTTGGCGCCCTGTGTACATACATACTAATGGCGTAGGGAATAAGTATCAAAATCGTACAGCAACTGTTTAGCTTGACTTGGTGCCATGTGTACATACATACTTATGGCGTAGGGAATAAGTATCAAAATCGTACAGCAACTGTTTAGCTTGACTTGGTGCCGTGTGTACATACATACTATTTAATTCTCAACTAATCGACGCCAGCGGCTTCGCACGCACATATTTTCTTATTTCTCGTTTTGCCCGATCCCGTGGGAATTTCGAGAAATCCCGTCTTGGTGCACCCCTACGGTTCCCAAGAAACATACATGCTAAATTTCAGCTTCATGCGCCGAGTAGTTTCGGCTGTAGCTTGTCTGTCAGTCAGTCAGTAACGCAAGGATTTTATATATACAGATTTACGAAGTAGTTGAAACTTAACTCGGTACCTACATTTAAGAAATGTATTTATAAAAGCATTAATTAAATCCATGGTAAATTCTTCAAAACCGCAAATGAATATAAGAATATTACATAACTATATGCAAAATACTGGGAGATTATTCATAATCTGGCAACTTTTCACACACATAGACGCGCGTGTCCGTACAGTGCCAGTCGCCAAAGGTCACGCACACATAGCTGTCAACGTGCCACGCTTAGTTGGACGAATACGCTACATCTGATTCTTGTTAATAAATCTATGGTGCCTACCAACAACCATTGGTGACCAACGAGGCAGTCAGGGTAATAAACAAAAACAAAAATAAAAAGTCGACAGAAATAAATCCCTACATGTTATATAATATTATATTGACGCAATATGGACTTCAGCTACCTTCCTATCGATAATTAATTACATCGACGTCAATCGTTCTTCGCTTGCTTGTCCAATGCGAGCGAAGCTCTTTGTTTCCGTCCCTTTCTATCCCATTCCTTTAGAAGGGGCACGCCATAGCAAATTCGTCGCATGGTGCAACGACGGGCGAACAGTCTAGAAACGACGACTCGGCTGACGAGCGGTCAGGAACGGGCAATCGCAACTATTTTCCCACTTGCAAAACAATATTTCAAATGCATATAATCCACACAAATATAACATTTTTGTATTGAATATCATAACAATTTTACACAGAATATAATATACTAGTCAATAACGGATCAAATATCTACCTACCAGAATCTTTCTGGTGAATAAACTTAACAGAATGATGTCTCCACTACAGTCCGTTCACAGTTATTTTACCTCTGACAGATGTCGGTGTTTATTTTCTTTATGTTGGAATTGTACTCTGTGATGACAGGAAAGTAAAATAGGGTTACCCGTGCACACAGATATGATATACTTTCGTTCCATATGTGACCGTCGTAAGTTGATAAGTATGAATAGGCTGTTGAGGGTTGCTGCGCCAAATAATTTTCTGAAGGGGTTGATCTAATTCGTGTAAATAGATCTGCCTATAAATTTTTTCAATGTCGGCGGTATATGCATATCTATATTGCCTCCACTGTAGTAATAGTGATTGGAGATCTTGTTGAAGATTGGGTCCTTTATGCATCAAATCGTTTAGACTATATCCAGAAGATGTCCTTGCTGATGCATTGAAGACCACCCTGTATTTAGTTGTGAGGGATTCCTCGCGCAGAACGCCATGGTGCGGCAAATAGCATTCCGGAGTCATGTTACTGACCAATGCACGCTTCATATGTTTAAGTTGTAAATATTCATCCATGAATATTTTGTAATGGTTGGCCAAGGTCTCTTGTTTTTGGAATTTGCGCTCCAAATTACGGAATTGGGCTAAAGCCATTTGTTTTGAGGAACCCAACTTGTTTTCTATATTTTCTTTTAACGGCAATCTAACTTCATAGCGCCCGTTTTCATTTCGGCTAGTAGTGTTCAAATAATGTGAAATGCATTCCTGATCTTCCAAAGATAGACAGGACTGGTCGCTAATTTCCTCTACCTCCCAAAATTGTTGTATACTTTCTATGTTGTTCAATACTACATTACACTGGAATACTGAAGAAGAACCGCCGCATAATATCCACCCCAGATGGGTTTGTTGAGCGACAGGCTGCGATATGTTTGACCCTTTTATAATTCCTTCCATTATAATGTTTGCGTAAACCTCTGCTCCGAGTAATAAGTCTACAGGTTTACTAACGTAGTACTCTGGGTCCGCCAAACTAATGTAGTCTGTAAATGACCATGAAGGCTTCGTAAATGTATGGTTGGGGAGATTTTTAAGGATATTGTTCATGATTAAAACGTCTGTTGTAAAGGTGAAGTCATTGTTTATAGACTTGCATGTTATGTTAATCCTTCCTTTGCAGTTATTCTCTTATTCGCCTACGCCTAGAACAATTCCTTTGCATTTCTGACGTTTAATTTTCAATAATTGAGCGGCTCTTTCGGTGATTAAAGATATCTGTGAGCCCTGGTCGATAAGAGCGCGCATGTTATGGTAAGTTCCGTCGGCTGCCAAAACCTTCACGAGAGCAGTTGCCAGTAAAATTTCCGCCGCGTAATCTTGCGACGCATTCGAAACCTTTACCGCGTGTTCGGTACGTTTGGTAACTTGAGAGTTCGGCGTATTTGTACTTGTCGGCTTTACAAACGCGTCATGTAATATCGTACTATGATACGCTGTACATTTGCGGCATCGTTTTGTAGATGTACACTGATTCCCGTTATGGCTAAACAAACAATTGATGCACACTTGCAAGTTTTGCGCAGTTGCAAGTCTTTGTTCTGCCGGCAATTCAAGGAAAGTTTTGCAATTGTATAGCCCATGTTCGCCGCCGCAACGTGGACATTTGATCTTGGACACGTGTAAAGTCTTTTTCAAGTTTCCGTTGTTCCCACAGTTATGATAATTGTAAGGTTTTTTAAAACTTGTTGATGTTTGTTGTTGCGCATTAGATGTTTTTTGTTGAGGGTTGTCTTGTTTGCGGCGAGCTGACTCCAAACTGATGAATTTGGTTTCCAGGAAATCCAAAAAATCTTGAAGGACGGGCAACTCACGCGAGTTTTTTAAGGACTCTATGTAGTCGCCATATGACTCAGAGTCGAGTTTTTGGAATAAAATGTGTACTACCATTGGATCCCACGATGTTGTGTCAACCCCCAAATTACGTACGGCATGTAGACACTCCAATGTTGTGTCGTGTAGCTTTTTGATTTGTGGCAAAGACTGATGTTGCATGTTAGGCAGGCCTAAAAGTATGTTCATATGGGAAGAGAATATAGCCCTTTTATTGTTATAGCGATGTTGTAAAATCTCCCAGCATACGGCGTAATTGTCCGCACTGATTTGTAAATGTTGAATGAGGCGCTCCGCTTCCCCTTTAACTTTTCCCTTTAAAAATTGCATTTTTTGGGCACTCGAAAGCGATGGATTGTTATGTATTGCTTCTTGGAACAAATCTTTGAATGATGTCCACTGGTTATAATGTCCATGAAAAACTGGTATTTCGAGAGTAGGCGTAGTTTTCTCTCTATGGGAGACCGACCACATTTTGGTGTTGATCGCCTTCTTTAAATTGTTATACTGTTGTTCGTGACATATATATGTCTGTTCATACTCTCCATTTTCTTCCCCTATCTCTGAGTCGATTTCCCAATGCAGAGTATCGATCGCTGACCACCTAGTTTGCAGAGTTTTGAGAACGTCCTCGAATTCCCACTTATCGGCAATATGTTCTAGTTTGATATTCGAGACTGTTCGCCGAAAAGCCTTAAAATTAGCCGATTGTTTGCGAAGCATCTCGTCGAGTTTACTGTTTGTACCTTGATTGACCAATAAACGAGTCCTTGGACGCAGCATCGTGGCCTGACCATCGTCTTCTTGCTGCTGATCTCCTGTATGTCTTTGCTCAGCGTCACCTTCTATGGCGAAAGAGGGATCTTCTATGGGCAATTGTTGACCGTCGCTTCCAGACGGCGCTTCTAATAATTGTTGGTGCATTTGGTTGATCAGCGACTTGACCGCTTGGTAAGACTTACTTGTTCTTTCATATTCTTGTTTCGTAAAGTAGACATGGGTCTTACTTACTTCCGTTGAAAGGCGATCGTGGTTGAACTGGTATTCTTTCCAGTACTCTTCTAAAGTACTCAAACACTTTTTCAAGTACTCGAATGTTCTTCTATGTAGACTGGTTTTCTTCAAATTGACTCCAATCTTTTCAATATTGATGGCAAGAGTCAATTGAATTTCGTAAAGTTCAGCCATTGTGCGCGTGGTTTTGGTATATGAAAATGCTCACTTACTTGGTCTGCAGCTTACCACCGTTATGTACTCCTCGAATAAGGAGTGTGTTGCAGTCTCCACCCGACCAGGATACCACTATATTGTCCACACAAACACACACACACCACAGTTTTGTTCACGAAACACTCGCGATTATTTTTGAAAACGCGCGTGATCCGGCTGAAGGACCAGTATGTGCGGGGTGTTATGCGAGGGTGTTTAGTGAATATCAAAGATCTAGATTTGAGACTAAAATTTTTATTGCAATGTTCTTACAAGGTCAAAGTTTGTCCTTAATGATAATGTTATAAACTACCTACGTAAATGTTAAAAGAAATATTGAATGTTAGGAATGCACCCGGTCCGTACGACACAGGTTTATGCACTGAGTTGTAGCTTGTGTAAGTTGCAATGATTTTATAAATTGCTGCGTTAGCAAGTGTTCGGTTGCTTGGACCGAACAGAATTAGTATCAGATAGAGCGCATTCGTCCAACTAAGCGTGGCACGTTGACAGCTATGTGTGCGTGACCTTTGGCGACTGGCACTGTACGGACACGCGCGTCTATGTGTGTGAAAAGTTGCCAGATTATGAATAATCTCCCAGTATTTTGCATATAGTTATGTAATATTCTTATATTCATTTGCGGTTTTGAAGAATTTACCATGGATTTAATTAATGCTTTTATAAATACATTTCTTAAATGTAGGTACCGAATTAAGTTTTAACTACTTCGTAAATCTGTATATATAAAATCCTTGCGTTACTGACTGACTGACAGACAAGCTACAGCCGAAACTACTCGGCGCATGAAGCTGAAATTTAGCATGTATGTTTCTTGGGAACCGTAGGGGTGCACCAAGACGGGATTTCTCGAAATTCCCACGGGATCGGGCAAAACGAGTGTTCGGTGCAATATGACCGAACACCTTACCAAGCAATAAGTAAATTACACATTGACCTAATTAGTTAAAGTATTATAATAAGTAAAATTCATATTGCGTCGTCAGTGCACATTGTGTGACCGCGACATTCGGGTGCATTCATAAGAACATTTATATTTAACATTCTTTTCTAACATTTTCATTTAACATTATTTTCTCACATTTAAACATAAGAAGTTATTGTGGAACAGAATAATAAACTGTGATTTCGGTTAAACATTTATATTCTTTAACAAACCACCGCAAACCTCACTCTACACCGTACATAAAATCTTGGTCCTTCGTAAGGTCCTCGCGCGGCTCGGATTCCTTATCGTCGTGATATTCGTGCAGCCGAGGTGTTGAACTGGTTAACATTAAGTGCTTGTGTAGTGTGACTGAGGATTGCAGTGCTAACATTGGAGGAGCAACAGCCGCAGCAAGCGTCGTGGAGCTAAGTACTAAAATACGAACACGCAAGTAATATATTTCCTTGTTATTTTTTTAAATAATACATTTTGAACACTCAGTAGACATGGCAGAGCTTATTGACACCCAATCTATGATCTACGATAGCATCGTAAAACTGGGTATTAACATTAAGAAGGATACTGCTGACCGGAAAACACTAGATTATTTTAAGAGGCGATTGGATACTCTGGAGAAATACTGGAGGGAGTATGAAGGAAATCATGACCGGATTGGCGGCGAAGTGAGTCAATCTCACCCTTACTTCGGGCTCCGTGAATATGAGAGAACTTTGAAGGCGTACGAAGAGGTGAAAGAGTTGATAAATCAACAGTACCAGAAGTTTGTAACCAAGGCGGGCAAACCGAGTGAACATCCGAAATCACCCTACAAAACAACGCTGAGTGCTGTCCAGCTGGGAGAGGAGGAAACCACTGCAGAGGCAGGACCCAGCTCACAGAACCAAATCTTGAAAACAAGCACAGGTACAAACAGTAAAGGCGACGATCTGTTACGGCGGCAACAAGCAAATTTTAAAGCCTTTTTGCGAACAACTTCGAACATTGACGTAGATTCTATTTCGGAAAAATGGGAGTTTGAAGATGTTTTAAAAAACCTTGAAGCGAGATGGTCTGCGATTGACAGTCTCCATTGGGAAATTGAGTGCGAAATAGACGAAGAGAATGAGTCCTATAACTACATGTTCGACAAGTATGAGAAACAATTTAACAATCTTAAGAAATCCATCAACAAGAAGATGTGGTCAGTCGTGCATAGGAACAAGTCAACTCCTCAACTCGAAATTCCAGTGTTTACAGGGAATTACAATCAATGGGTGTCCTTTCGTGATCTGTTTACTGAGGCTATCCATAACAACCCTTCACTATCTAACGGCCAGAAGATGCAATATCTTAAGAGTAAAGTACGCGGTGAAGCTGAAAAGCTTATCCAACACTTACAGATTAGTACAGACAATTATTTGGTTTCTTGGGAAATTCTATCGCATCGCTATAACAACAAAAAATTGATCTTCTCTTCGCATATGAACATTCTCTTGAACCTTCCTAGCATGCAGCAACAGTCTGTACATCAAATAAAGAGAATCCATGACACAACATTGGAATGTCTGAACGGCATTAAAAACTTGGGCGTAGATATAACATCATGGGATCCCATCGTTGTCCATATTTTGGGCCAGAAATTAGACAACGAAACATATACTGACTACCTAGAGTCACTGAAAAACTCGAGAAAATTGCCAGTACTTCAGGATTTCCTTGGATTTTTAGAAACTAAGTTCACTACGCTGGAAACAGCCCATAGAAAACAAGACACTGTAACATCAAAACATTTTTCAACAAAATATAATAATTCTTCATCAAATGTTAAGAAACATATTTATAACGCATATACTAAGCCGATCAGCTCATACAATAACCCAAATAAATCGATTGCGAAAGCAATGCACGTGTCGACCATTAAGTGCCCGATGTGCAGTAATCAACATGGTATTTACAATTGCAAAAATTATTTGGGTCTAAGCGACGAACAAAGATTAAAAACAGCTAACAAATTAAAACTCTGCACAAATTGTCTCTTCAGTCACAATGGTAATAAGTGTAATTCTACATTAACATGCCGTAAATGCCAAGAACCACACAACACTATTCTACATGACGCAATTATGAAACAAAAACATTGTCAATCTTCTTCGTCCGTAAACCGTAGTCAAATGACACAACAACAGCAACATGAAAGACCCCATGAAAACTTCGCTGCTACGTCGCACACTTCTCAAATCGACAGCTCAGAAATATTACTAGCGACAGCGTTGTTAAAGGTTAAAGCGTCTGATGGTTCATGCCATACCATGCGAGCCTTGGTCGATCAAGGCTCCCAAATATCATTAATTACCGAAAGGGCGGCGCAGCTGCTTAACATTAAAAGGCAAAGATGTAAGGGAGTCATTTTCGGCGTAGGACAGAGAGAAAACAACTGCAAGGGAGTGATGTCGATAGAATGCGCCTCATTATACAACGATTTCGTATTCGAAGCGGAAGTTTTTATTATGACAAACCTAATTAAATGCCTGCCAAACAAAAGTTTTCCGAAACCAGCTTGGTCACATATAGACAACATACAGTTGGCCGATCCCGAGTTCTATAAAAGCCGTCCAGTGGATTTGCTACTCGGAGCCGACATATACGCAAATATCATTCTCAGTGGTATTATAAAAAGCGGTAATGCTTATCAGCCCTTAGTACAACAAACTCAGCTTGGATGGCTGTTATGCGGTAACGTAAAGACATACCACTGTAATGTTGTACTCAATAACATCGAAGAGATAAAAAGGTTTTGGCAAGTGGAAGAAATCGAGGAAAGGGAAACGACAAATTTATCCGTTGAAGATCAAGAGTGTCTACATTTTTATGAGTCGACGACTAGAAGGACAGAAGAAGGCCGCTACGAAGTTAGAATACCACTGAAAGATGACCTGAAACACCAACTGGGATTGTCTAAGCCAATGGCAATCGCTCAATTAAAAAACTTAGAAACTAGATTTAAGAAACAACATCAGCTGGCTGAAAAGTATAAATCATTTATGAATGAATATATCGAGTTACAACATATGAAACCTGAAGAAACAAACACAAACGTAAGCTTGCAATGTTATCTACCTCACCACGGTGTGCAGCGTGATGAGTCACTAACTACAAAGTTACGGGTCGTATTCAACGCGTCCGCAAAAACAACAACAAAGGTTAGTCTAAATGATATTATGTACAAAGGCCCTAATATGCAAAAGGATTTACAGACAATGTTATTGCAGTGGAGACAATATCCTTACGCTTTTACTGCTGACATAGAAAAAATGTTCAGACAGATTTTAATTAACAGAATTGACCAACACCTGCAAAAAATCGTTTGGAGGGAATCACCTGAACACCCCATAAAGAGTTTTCAACTCACTACAGTCACTTATGGTACAAAATCGGCACCCTTTTTAGCCATCAGGACTTTGAAACAGCTAGCGGCGGACGAGCGCATCAAACATCCTGAAGCAGCAGCAGTGCTGGAAAACTCCTTTTTCATGGATGACCTGCTTCACGGCGTGTATCAAATTACAAAAGGAAAGGAGTTGATTAGCGAATTGATACAGTTGTTGAAATCAGGTGGATTTACATTAAGAAAATGGGCTGCTAACAATCAGGAATTATTAGAAAGCGTAACACAGAGTGCAGAAGAGACAATTTATAACTTCAAAGGTGAAGATGCATCGAAAACATTAGGCCTATGTTGGCAAACAAAACAAGATAATTTTACGTTTAATTATAATTTCACAAACATCGTAGAAACACTTACCAAAAGGCAGTTACTTTCGGAAATTTCGAAATTATTTGATCCTTTGGGTTTGTTAACACCTCTATCCACAAAACTAAAATTACTTTTCCAAAAACTATGGCAAATGGATCTCCAATGGGATGATGTAGTATCTGGTGACGTATACAAAGAGTGGTCGAAATTAACGGCTGATATCGACAACATTAAACATTGTGTGGTACCACGATGGATCGGAACGCAAGAGGATAGCGTTATTGAATTCCACGGTTTCTGTGACGCTTCCACGGAAGCCTACGCATGTGCAGTGTACGCACGAACAAAAGATTGTAAGAAAACGAGGTTAGTAGCTGGCAAGTCTAAGCTTGTACCACACAAAAAAGCTATAACGTTACCCAGAGCCGAGTTATGTGGTGCCTACCTATTAGCGAAACTCATGCGAAAAATTACGGCGAGTGTTAGCTGTTCATATGAAACTTATGGTTGGTGTGATTCCATGGTCGTATTGAGTTGGCTATATGGTGATTCAGCGCGCTGGAAGCCCTTTGTGTCCAACAGAATAAACGCTATAAAGCAGATTATGCCGAGTGACAACTGGCGTTACGTGAAGTCAGCAGAGAACGCTGCGGACTGCGCTAGCAGAGGACTTACAGCATCTCAACTATTAGAACATCCTTTATGGTGGCAAGGGCCATCATGGTTACCATTGTTCGACGCCAAGGAGACACAGGATCACCAAGGCATCTATACTACCGAAGAAGAAACAAGAAAGATAAAACAAGTTAACTTTGTGCAGCAAGAAAATAACATTATCGAAGATTTATTAAACAATAACAGTTCGTTTAGAAAGGTAATTCGCATATTCGCGTGGATACTGAGGGCGTTGACACCGATAGTGCAACGTAAACATTTACCGCCGTACCTAACGTTACATGAAATGCGAAAAGCAAAATTAACAATTATAAAATATACGCAAAGAAAGGAATTTGCTGACGATATTGGAAAAATTATTCAGAACGGAAATGTTGGATCAAAAAGTAAATTATTAAATTTTAATTGTTTTTTGGATAAGGATGGCATTTTGAGAGTGGGAGGACGCTTAAGGCACGCAAACATAAGTATTGAGATGAAACATCCAAAGGTTATACCTACCAAAACACGTTTAGCAGAGCTTCTGATAGACGAATCTCACTTGTTAACGTTTCATGGGGGACCCAAGTTGACTTTAGCAACACTCAGACAACAATATTGGATACCGGGCGGAATCAGAACAACTAAGGCAAGGCTGCGAAATTGTGTTACTTGTCGGAAGCACGACGCAAGAAAACAGTATCAATTAATGGGAGATCTGCCCGCAGCCCGAACTAACCCCGCCCCTCCGTTTTACCACACTGGGGTGGACTACACCGGTTTCGTGGAAATTAAAGCCAATAAAGGCAGAGGCGTCCGAACAACAAAGGGCTACGTGGCGGTGTTTGTATGTATGGTTACAAAGGCCGTACATTTGGAACTGGTGTCCGACCTCACGAGTTCAGCGTTTTTGGCTGCATTAAGCAGGATGGCGTCTAGGAGAGGCACTCCGCGTCATATGTACAGTGACCAAGGAACCAACTTTATCGGTGCCGACCGGTTGCTAAGGGAAGAATACGAAGAAATACTGCAAGTTTTCGGCGACAAGTTACTTGCTGAGGTTGCAGACATGAACATAGAATGGCACTTTAACGCGCCATCCTGGCCTAGTGCCGGTGGGTTGTGGGAAAGGGCTGTTCGCAGTTTAAAACACCATTTGAAGAGAGTAGTTGGGGCACAACGGCTAACATTTGAGGAGTACACAACGATACTAACAAGATTAGAAGCTTGCCTTAACTCGCGACCGTTATGCTCACTGAACGAAAACGTTGAAGATTTGGAGTATTTATCTCCAGCTCACTTCTTAACAGGTAAAGCGGGGTCAACAGTAATAGAAACTAAATATGATGCACGAACAAGATGGCATTTGACTAGCAACATTTTTCGGCAAATCTGGTTTAAATGGAAAACGGAGTATTTAACACAACTAACAGCACGAGATAAGTGGGTGAAACCTCAAACCAACATGAAAATCGGAGATATGGTTGTTGTGCACGAGGATAATGTTCCGGCTGGGAAATGGATTATGGGAAGAGTGATAGACGTACATCCGGGTAGTGACGGGTATGTAAGAGTGGTTACTTTGAAGACAAAGAGTGGTATAATCAAGAGGCCCATCGTCAAACTCTCGCTCTTGCCAGTTGAAACAAGTAAGCAACAATGTAGTTCCCCGGAAACTAGCACACCACCTGTAGAGAAACATCCGAAAAGGCAACATGTGAAGAGTGTCAGAAGAAAGGCAAACACCATTAGTTTTTCGCATATCGTAATGGCGTTAACATTTTTTATGACTCTTTGCGGCAGTGTGTGCGGCTCGTATAACATCACGCAATTTGGAAAAGAGCAATCCCTGTTCTTTGAATCGATCGGCAAGTTAAGCTTGGCAAAGGACAAATGGACTCTCGTAATATATTATGATATGGCTCCATACTGGGAAGGAATAAACGCATTCAACAAAATTATACAATATTTAGATACCACATGTAAAACAATAGGCAGTGAACATTGTAACACGATAACTGCACAGCTGACACACGAGGCCAACGAACTGAAGTATTACAATCAACTTTTGCTAACTCAACAGTCTGGCGGTTACTCCAGACAGCGGCGCGGCCTTATTAACGGCGTAGGCTATTTAGCAAACTCATTGTTCGGCGTACTGGACGAACATTTCGCGGAAAGGTATACCCGAGACATCAACCTGATACGTAACAATGAGAAACATATTGTCGAATTATGGAAGAATCAAACTTCAATTATTGAGTCGGAATACAATCTTCTACAACGAACTGCCTCTATTATGAATAAACAACATAAAATTATCAATCAACATATAATGAAACTCGAAACCAGGTCTAATAAGTTACAAGAAGAAATCAACAATATTTCTTTAGTCCAGGATTTTACTCTGATGTCACTAACAGCTAGTAACTTGTTACACAATTTAAGGGGAAGTCAGGAGACTCTCGTTGATATACTTAGCAACATTCACCATGGGCAATTCAACATACACTTGCTGACTCCTGAACAATTACAGACGGAACTCAACACTATCTCGGCGCATTTATCGGATGACACGATGTTACCAATAGAACCGCATAACATCAGAGAATTGTATCCGTTACTACATTTGAAGGCGAGACTCACAGACAACTATTTTTTATTTGAAATAACATTCCCATTAATTGGCAGAGATAAATATAAGTTGTTTAGATTGATATCCATACCACACCAATACAACTATTCTATGGTGGAACTTATCCCATTATCCGAATACATTGCGACTGATTTGAAGAGGAATACATATATTACAATCAATTCTGACGAGTTATCCCTTTGCATGAAGCAGAAAACATGGATATGCGATTGGAAGAAACCAGTTTACCACCAGAAGAGTGATTTCAACTTTTGCGTGCTGGATCCTAACACTGAAAAATGTAAGATTAAGAGGTCAAGATGTAAAAACAAATGGGTATCTCTCGCCAATCCGTCACATTATCTTTTTCATTGCTGCAATATCTGCCCTGTAAATATACTCTGTGGAGAGCAAATTAGTCTCGAACATTTATCCCAAGCTGGAATTATTTATATAAAGCCTGGTTGCTTGCTCAAAGGCTCTGACTTCACTCTTCATAGCCCAAAGAACACCGAGAACAACATCAACTTAACTAATCCGGTTTATAGTCCAGAGATAGATCAGCTGAACTTTTTTGTTAACACCTCTATGATGTGGATGAATCTACCAAACATAACAGACTCCAACGACCTAGAAATTGAGCTCAATAAATTACATCAAAGAATAGAGGAAATGAAAAATAATACTGTCGAATTTGGAGATTCACTGTCCTACCATGATGTTCACCTTTACGCCGTGAGCTACATGTTAGTCGGAGCAGCAGTGGTGGCGGCGGGCGCCGTGTGGTGCCGCCGCTGGCAGCGACTGCGAGCACGAGGTGCCCGCATATCTCCGGACATCGAGCTTCAGCCTACAGGGGGCACTCGCAGTGTAGTGAATAGTGCGCGGGAGACTGACCGACAACCTAGTGCTCAAATATCTTGTGAAAGTGCGGGTCCTAAAATGGCTGACCGGCAGCCTAGTGTCTCGAGCAACAGTGAGAGTGCGCGACGTTATATGGGTGAACGACGCCCAAGCCCCCATATTTACGGTGTAATAAACAAATGTGCTGTAAAACATCAGTCATGTTCTCCCATACCTCGGAAACATTTAGAATTAAGACATTGAATGTTTAAGAATACCTATCATTATCACTCACTATTTTGTAACAAATGAACAAATTACCATAATCATTTATCACCATCTCATTTTAGATGTATCTCATCCTTTCATCCTTTTGGTGCCCCGGAATATGTTCGGTGCAATATGACCGAACACCTTACCAAGCAATAAGTAAATTACACATTGACCTAATTAGTTAAAGTATTATAATAAGTAAAATTCATATTGCGTCGTCAGTGCACATTGTGTGACCGCGACATTCGGGTGCATTCATAAGAACATTTATATTTAACATTCTTTTCTAACATTTTCATTTAACATTATTTTCTCACATTTAAACATAAGAAGTTATTGTGGAACAGAATAATAAACTGTGATTTCGGTTAAACATTTATATTCTTTAACAAACCACCGCAAACCTCACTCTACACCGTACAACGAGAAATAAGAAAATATGTGCGTGCGAAGCCGCTGGCGTCGATTAGTTGAGAAATAAATAGTATGTATGTAGGTACACACGGCACCAAGTCAAGCTAAACAGTTGCTGTACGATTTTGATACTTATTCCCTACGCCATAAGTATGTATGTACACACGGCGCCAAGTCAAGCTAAACAGTTGCTGTACGATTTTGATACTTATTCCCTACGCCATAAGTATGTATGTACACACGGCACCAAGTCAAGCTAAACAATTGCTGTACGATTTTGATACTTATTCCCTACGCCATAAGTATGTATGTACACACGGCGCCAAGTCAAGCTAAGCAGTTGCTGTACGATTTTGATACTTATTCCCTACGCCATAAGTATGTATGTACACAACGGCACCAAGTCAAGCTAAACAGTTGCTGTACGATTTTGATACTTATTCCTTACGCCATAAGTATGTATGTACACACGGCGCCAAGTTAAGCTAAACAGTTGCTGTACGATTTTGATACTTATTCCCTACGCCATAAGTATGTATGTACACACGGCGCCAAGTTAAGCTAAACAGTTGCTGTACGATTTTGATACTTATTCCCTACGCCATAAGAACGGTGCAAAGGACAAAGTGTATAAGCTTGACGAGTAGCAGGGTGTACACGAATATTAGGATATCGTTTGGGGATCGAACTCAAAACAATATAATGTAAGGTATATACTAATGGAAATTGAAATTCTATTACTATATTTATGAGAAAGAAGATATATCTACAATATACTTTTATAATACGGTAATGTATTTTTCATTAACATGACAATCATTATCACATAATCAATTGACAAGTGCATTTTCCCTAATTCAGGCAGAACGGCGTCGACAAAAACTGGCAACACTTACATATTTCTAGCACAAATACGAATTTTATCGAAATTAAATTAGGAAACAGTCAAATTATCAATAGTTACCTGTGAAAAGATATTCCATTTTCCTGTTTTTGTTTTTAGGAACAACTTTTACAGTGTTTAAGAACACAAGACGGCATTTTGAGAATTTAAAAGTTGAAGTGATCGTGACGCGTGAACTGTACGATGCTTCGTAGCGCACTGAGACGAGTTTGTATTCGCTTTTCAATTTTGTATTTGCTTTAGTGGCCGCACGCAACTGTGCCGCGCGTTCCATCTGACTAATTCTCATATCTGTGCCCGTGCATAACATTTTACCCAATATTAGTGGAAATGCTTCAAAAATTCAAATACTTGAAGCTCATGGCCGCAAAGTGGTTAGATTACCGCCATACCACTGCGAGCTAAACGCAATTGAACTTATGTGGAGTCTCATTAAAAGGCGAGTCACAAGCAAAAATTTAGGACAAGAGGCAACAAACATTGTGAATTTAGCTGAAGAAGCTTTTCAATCTATCACTGCAGAAGACTGACAAAAACAATGCAAACATGAGCGCCACATTGAAGACAAGCTTCGTGAAACAGATGGGTCTACGGATGCTGAAATAGACAGGTTCATAATAGAATTAAATTCTGAGTCTGATACAGAATATGACAGCAGTTACGAATCATCATAACATTGGCAGTCCACATGGATCATTCTTATAGACTCACGCCTGTTTCCATGCAGGGGTAGGCAGAGGTGTAATATGGCACCCACATCATTCTTATTCAAAATAAATATGAAAATTAAATTTACAGTTTTTGTATTTGATAATTAGAACCTCACGTTGGCGTAATTATGATGCGTTTACCTTTATATAATAAATAGACAACATTTTTATTATAACTACTTATCTTCATAGGAAATTAGTTATTTCGTAAGAAAATAAATGTACATGCATATAGCCATGCCAATATCAAGAGGTTTTGTTACATACATTACTTCCAAATATTTAATACGATCGCTTAGGCAATAAAAAAATAAGTACATTTTAGCAATAATGTATATTTTAAATGGTAGTATTATATACCCAATATAGCAACACAACGCCCAGGTTGGCCAATCTAACAGCTAGAGGTAAAATAACTGTGAACGGACTATACATGAAAAACGCGCAATTTTTTCAAAAGTGACGTTAATTTGATTCTGACGTTGACATTTGAAAGAGTGGGGTTATCAATTAAATAAATCAGTAACTAATCCAAGAATATATTTGGGGAAAAAATAGACTGGGGAGTTGCAATTTTAAAAATATACGACTGTTTATGACTCGGCTGTCGGGGTGGGAAAATACTTCCCTGTGCCCGATTAAGGGTTAAAACTAATAATTATTGTAACATCCCTACTAATATTAGGTATAAATGCAAAAATGTGTATGTATGTATGTACCGATTTCCCGCTAAACCGGCTGAACCAGCCATACTCAACCTTTTTTTACCCTGGGCCACATAATTGCTACTGTTTAATCTTGCGGGCCGCAGTAATTTACGTACGTACAGTCGAACAACTTCCCGCTACACCACCATAAGGGCGAGAAGCGCTCAAGAAGACATCGTCGCTTCCAGTGCTACTTTACACGCATATTGACACTCGTATACAAAACCAGTTTCTAGTGTGCCTCGACTCTATGAGCGAGCCAAGGGATTTTTTTTTTAAACTGGTCCACCGCCGACTTGTTTGATTGTACCTACATATGTCGCCTACGTCTTTTATCGAGCTATAATGGTCTATATAAGTACCAAATTTCATCAAAATCTTGCACCCATGGATAAGTAGGCATTGTGAACATTGCATGCGTGCACTTTTAATTGCGGTTTAAAAAATGTGCCAACTTCAAAAAGAGAGTTTGTTTCCCAGATATTATTTTTGCTTAGTATGACTTGGCATGATGTCCAAAACGAGTAGACTTCGGTTTGGTGATGGGTCTTGTATTCACCCTGTATATTAGACGGGCGCCCGCGCGCCACAGAGTACATTTTAAAATCCACGCGCACTCGCGTGATAACCGCTGAGCACATAGGTAGTATAATATGTACAGTACTCGCCAAAGTTTATGGCCGCTCCGAACGTAACCGCATTACGCTGCGCAGAACACAAAATCAGGTATCAGCGGGACGTACGCGGGGCGTGGAGGCAGGGCACGCCCGCGCGCGCTGTCTTCTACCCGCTAGCGGCCTGTCGCCTCCCGCGCGTTAGTGTGAGTGCTACGTTCGTACACGAATACATATACGCGGAGCTCTGACAGTATCGTCGCGTTCAGAATAGTTTCATTAGTGTTACTTTTTTGTTTCTTCTAGTTGCTATCGTTATTGTTTCTTGTTGTTATTTGTACTGATATATAGTTACCATTTTCTTTTACCTGCCTCGCCGTCGTTTTAATGGTTTACGTCGCCAAACACGAAAAATGGTGTATGACGTATTAACTTTTATAAAGAAGAATGCTGAGGAAGGCCTTCAGTACCTATACCTAACTAGAAGTCAGTCCAAAAGCGGACTGCAGCAGCTACAGGTGTGTCTGTTGCACCTTCCACCTTACCATCCCGATCTAAACCCAACAGAAATGGCTTGGGCAGCAATAAAAGGCTACGTAGCTAAGAAAAATGTTACCGGGAATATCAATAGTGTCATGAAATTTGTGGAGGAAAAGGTCGATGCAATGGGTGAACGTGAATGGATTGCGTTATGTGACAAAGTTAGACGAATTCAGGTGAAATATAAAATGAGCGATGTTGTGATAGCTGACTTCACCGATCAATTTATCATACATGTGAGCGAAAATGAATCGGAGGAAGAGGATGGAGTTGCCGAAGTGAAGAAAGTGACGAAGAAAGTTCTTCAGATGAGGTACCTTCTACGAGTATGGAAGATTTTTTTATGGAAGGTGTAGCCCCATTACAAATAAAGATTTTAAAAAAAATCTTTTGTCGCAACCAATGTGTTTTTTTTATTTAGAAGTCCCTTCACCAAACTGAATTTATATTAATCGAATTTGATTGTAATTAATATGTAATTAAACAATATAATATAGCTAATCTAACAACGCAACTGAAGATTTTAATTTTCAATAATTACAAATATTTTTTCTTGGTTATGAAATGTCCACCCGACTGTACCATGCGCAAGTTCGTACCGATGGCTACATTCAGAGCGGCCATAAAGATTGGCGAGTACTGTAGTGTTCTGTGTACCTACGCAATAAGGGAGAAAACATGAGTAAATGCGTGAATTCATTAATACGTTAATTTTACGTAATTTTGAACCCTTATCAGTAATACTACTGTAAAAATAAAAGTACTGGGCTATGCGGCGGCTTGGGCCGCACTAAAAAGGTTAGCGGGCCGCAGGTTGAGTATGGCTGGGCTGAACCAATATTTTCTACTCATAAATGCGAGTGTGTATAGAGATATATCGGACCATGGCTTTGACATTTGTCCGTATGCAAAGTGATCTTGTTGAGCACCTTTCGGTAGATAATGTCATGAATACTGACCAAGTTTCTTCGTACCCTATAGAGTTTCTGAACTCCTTACAATTATCAGGAGTACCTTCACGCAACTTGAGACTGAACGTTGGTGTTCCAGTCCTGTTAATGCGGAATCTTAATGCACCAAAGCTTTGTAATGGCAAGCGGCAACAAGTAACACCTAGGACGAAACATTATAAAAGCCATTCGCGATGAAGGGTTCCGTAGTGGAGGTATCCACTTATCATAGCCATTATCTTCGACTAACTATTAATAATAGTATTCGTATGAATGATAAAGCTATATTTGCGATTTTTAAGATGTACTTTATTTCAAAAACTGCCGACTACATATCGTTCAAACCAATTTTCGTTGGAGGTTTTTATAACGATCTACAGCATATATTTTTTTTAGATTTGTCACTCTCTTACTTACACACACACACATTTTACCACTTTAGAACCGTATATCTTTCAAACGATTGTCTTTGAGTAAAGGAACCTCAAAGTAATTTTGAATGACCCATTTTCCACATCAGTTCCATGTATACAGAGCCCCCCTTAATATTCAATATTTTTATTTTCTATAATGTCGTAAAGCAGTTCACAGAATATATCTACCTACCAATTTTCAAATGTGTAAACTGAAGTTTTGACATAAAGTGGCTATATGATATATGGATAGACTGACAGACATAGCACGTCTTTAAGGATTCCATAGGATACCATTTTTTACTACGGAACTCTAAAAATACTGTTTACAGAAATGTTTTAAATTCTTCTTGCAGTTATATTTTTAATTAGTCCCTATGAACAGAAGTAAAACGAAAATTACTATCTAACAATGAAGGAGTTTTGTGTTACTCCGAATTTAATGTGAGCGAAGCCACGGGCAAAAGCTAGTTATGTATATTTAAAAATGGGTATAAATAAAATTAAAGCTTACAAAAGACTGTGTATTTAGATATTATTTTGTTCATGTCATATAAATATTGAAACTTGGTATTAGAATTTAAAAAATACTAACATCCGTTTTATGAACTAAAGCTATATTTCCAACCAGTAAAACACTTTACACAGTGACAAAAATCAAAATAAAATAGTTATTGGTATCAGTGATTACATAGTGTAAATATCTCTTATTGCAATACCAATCCAATTTTATTAGGTGTCATACTTGGACATCTCCAGTTATATAAATAATATTGCAAATTCCCATCACCTATACCAAACTTCAGTGGTTCCAAGAACTCTTTATTATCCATTAGATCCAATGCATTAAAAACATCAAATCCTGAATTCTTTGCAGTAATTAATGCATCTAGCATTAAGTCTATCCATGGTGTTTTGGTAGATACATTATAGAATGAGTATGCAGCTTTAAGAGTTTTGTGTACAGGATGGTACACAACAGTAGATGGTAATGTATAATAACTAACAAAATCTGTTATGCTACCATCACCAGCTTCAACAACAAAGCTATCAATTATACCAACTTGTGGTAAAAACCAGTGTTTGAAATCTTCTTCTGAAAATATAGGAGCCAAATCAAACTTCTTCAAATACTCATTTATAAGTTTCACAACTTTCTCAGTATCCTGGACCTCCATTTTGCGAAAGCCTGGAGTTTTAGGATGGTCGGGCAGTTTGAATAACTTCAGAGTTCTTTGCATAGTCATATTCCTAGACAAATGGCTAAACTTAATATCAATTAACTTCTTTGGATTCAGGGACCTATGCCAATACCGGCAGCTGGCTATTGGCTTAGGTAAAACAATCCCAGCCGTATAAACACCTTGAAATATTCCTGTCAAGTTAACTCTGCGAGTTATTTCTCTAATTAACACTGGAGCTACTCTTTTAGCTCTTAGTTTTTTATGCACACATAAAAAGTTGATTTCAACAACTGTTTGCACATGGTCATATATTCTCAATTGAGCTGGTATAGCTGATATAAAACCAACCAATCTTCCAGACTTAACTACTCTTACTCCACAATGCCATTCCATTTTCCAGCCTGGGGGTTGTAATGCCCACTTCAGAAACTCAGTTTGATAATCAAACCTGAACATACAATCATCATCCTCAACATAGTTCTCATTCAGCAGAGTGTACAGTTCTTTTAACACCAATGGCTCATTCAGATTTAGGGTGTCCCACTGAAATCCATCAGGCAAAGTATATGGTTCTGATCTTATTTCTTCAGGGGTCTTCGGAGGCTCAATGGGTTCGTTAGAAATAATCTTTTCATCCATTTTTGGCACTGGTTGAGTTGACCAAAATTGATATGATTTGTGTAAAGCTTCTTCAGTTGTCTTTGCAGGTTTCTGTTGAAGATTCAGCACTTCCATGGCCATTTTCAAGTCTTTTAAAGAAATGTTCTGATGAACATCACTAGAATTAGGCGCGGTGACTAAATTATCGGGCAAGGTGGAAACGCCGTGGTCGCCATCTCCACCGCTACGCTTCTTTTTGTTTTTACTTTTCTTCTTTTGATGTTTCTCTTCATTGTCTTTATTATAGTCACTAGATTGAGTTGCTTTGGTGTCTTCCATTGTAATTCCAATTATTCAACTAGATTCTATGTATAATTTACCTACCTAAAATTTCAAGAACCAAGAATTTTAGTTCACACTACGAAATGAGTCTATCTTAGTCTATGGTAATGGATGTCTATTATTGTCCATGATTTTTATATATTTTATGGTTTTGTTTGACTCGGCATCTGGGTTTTTATGACACTGGGTCCCATCACAGATGTAGATTACTTTAGCTCAATTAATGCATTTTGTCTATTAGTATTTTGAATGATAAAAACATGTACGTCGGTTGAAAACTCTACAATTTATTTTTTTCTCAATACTTTTCTTATTTTCTATATCAACCTGCATATGGGGATCGAACCCAAAAAATCCTGATCCATAAATACCTATATCTTCAAATTGTATAGTAAATATTTAAGTAAATAAATAAGATCATAATAACCCTAGAGATATAAAGGATAGAGTGCCACCAAAATTGCACTTGCTAACTGTCTTCTATTACCCATTATTGATTATGCAGATGTCAGCTATACAGATCTCGCCGAAAACCAACTAGACAAACTTGAGCGCCTTCAAAATCTCTGTATACGATTCATATTTGGATTACGCAAATACGATCATGTCTCACAATTTCGAACACAACTCAAGTGGTTGCCCATACGATTTCGCCGGAATACTCGCATACTTTCTCTACTATACAACATATTGTTTAACCCTTCAACTCCCTCCTATCTTAAAGGAAGATTCGAATTCCTACATGATACGCATAACCGTAATTTAAGGTCATCAGAAAATTTAAAGCTGAAGATGCCGGCTCATTGCACGGATTTTATTGATAAATCGTTTTGTGTCACTGCTGTTCGCCTATGGAACGCACTCCCGTTACATATAAGACAGGCTCAGACGGTAACAAAGTTCAAATCCTTAGTCAAGGATCACTATACCTATCACTATGATATTTCCCGTTCTAATATTATTTTAAGTATTATTTATTACTTATGTATGTGTATGTATTTATGTTGTATGTATGTATGTATGCATGTATGTATTTATGTTTGTATGTATAAGTATTTATATATGTGTAGTATATTATTATAATAAGGTAAGTGCACCGGTAATGGACAGCGTACCAGTTATGAACATTATTGATTGAGTCCTAAAAAATAAGGATTCTACAACGCTTTTGTTACCTGGCAATGCTTTACCACAGAGAAAAGGGATTAAAGTGTCAAAATATTGACAGCTGATGTATGTCTGTGGTTCAGTTTCAAACTGGTGGAAAGAGAAACAGCGCGTGTCACCAGTGATATCGTTTTTTAAGTGAGTTTGATAGCGAGGTAACTTGCTGATGAGTTTTTTTGTCAATTCAATTAAGGTAATAATGAATAAATAATAAGTTTGTGGCTGAATTAACGTCTTTTCCAAACAATCTTAATTAAATGTATTGCAAACAACAACGTGGTTTGCTTTTTTTTTGCTATGTCCATGACTAGTACCTGTTATTATGACATGTCCTAGTTATGGACATTGTGTCGATTACTAGTGCAGGGCATTTTTTTAAAGATTTTAGTCGATTCTAGATTTATTTCTCGAAGTCAATGAAATATCTTTTTCCCATGACTTTATAAAGCTTTTTACCAGTAATGGACAGACGTGTTCATTACTGGGGTGTCCATCACTGGTTCATTGCATTACTGTAGGTACTACAAACAAGATCTTTCATACAGTACTTTATTTTATGATTAATAAGAACTTTTATTTTAGAATACGTAATAGCAAATAAAATTTGTTTCGAAACTAACAATATTTTTATTTATTTGTATCTATCAAGTGTCTATTACTAGGTGTCCAATACCGGAACACTGTCCATAACTAGGTGTCAATCATTGGTGTATGACTTGTCCATTACTAGATAATTTTAAGCCAATTTTATTCGTAATTTTATTTTTATGGAAATTACTAGAATTAATGTAGTATTCTCTTATTAGATGCTAAAAAACCATAACCAACTTTATCTACAGCCATTGCAAGAATCGGCACGCAACTTTTTTTTTTTGGAAATTTTATACGTACTTCATCGACCTTAAACCGTCCATCACTGGTACAGGTACCTTATTACATAAATGTATATATTTAAAGTATTATCATCTTATTACTGGTACACTTACAACTACCATTTCTTTCCTACCAATAATATCTCCATCCAAAGGTTGCCTGGTAGAAATCGCTGTTAGCGATAAGGCCGCCCTTTGTACTCTATTTAATATAAAATTCCTGTACATATGTTCTTAAAAGTGTACAATAAAGTATTAAATAAATAAATAAATAATAGTACCTAACTCAATACTGTGTCGTGTCCGCCGGTGGGAGAGAGAACGCAACAGTTAAAGGCCCCCTGCATCCTGCATCTCTCTATAACAACGCATGCAGGGCCGTCTTAAGCCGTGCCAGGGCCAGTGGGCACAAAAGTATTGGGGGCCCTCGGGCACACAAAAATGCCTAATAAAAATAGGGAAAATGGGTGATATAAGCAGATTTTTATTACGAATTTATTTTTACAATATTCATAGTGAATTGACTGTCTGTAATTTAATTCAAATATTGCGATTTTTTTATTGAGGTACCAGGTGATTTGATGTGTACACATGCCGCGTTTGTTTAAGACAGTTTTGACCGAGATCCTAGCATCTAGGAGGACAAGCGGAAGATCAACAGCGCTTTCAGACCCACTAAGAAGTCTATTGCATTAGCCAAAGCAGAACACATTTGCAAAATTTGATGAGCAACATAGAAATGCTTGGAAGATATCTCATGTTGTGCTTTCTCGTCGCTGGCCAGAGCTGTCCAAAGAAATGCCTGCCTGATCTATTTGTCGCGATTGAGGAAGTCCTATGACGTCTGGCCCATAGTCCAAAGACAAGGCTAGTCTTGAACCAACTATTTGCCTCGAATTCGACTTTGGATAATAATGGAGCCCCCCCCCAAACCAACTCCTATGGTGTGGGAGCTCTCTGCCCAAAATTATTATGCAACGCATAGCCAGGCGCAAGCTAAAACTCTTGGACCTCCACTGGTGGGCCGGATGTCATCCCAGCAAAAGACCTGAAGATGTGCGCCCTTGAGTTGTCTTCCATTCTATCGCGCCTGTACCGTATTTTGTACGCAATCCAAAAAGTTACAATGAAATTAGGTTTTATTAGTCAGGCTCATCCACTCATAGGTCCATTAGTAGTCACTTCTCTGCTTTCTAAGCTGATGAAGTGAATAATAAATACAAGACTCCTTAAATACCTACTTATGCGGGTCAGCTTGCGTCGGGGTCGTACAGCTGGTAGTTTTCTAATGTGTATTACGCACCGGTGGCCAGGAAGTAGATACCTTGGAGAGCGTAAGCGAAACTCTATGTGTTAGCCTCGTCATAGCCAAGGCTTCTGATAGGGTCTAGCACAGACCACTTCTATTGAAGCTACCATCCTATGGAGACCACTCGACTGCAAATTGCCAGCGGCGGAAGTATCATAGTCAGAAGTAGACGGCAGCTACTCCAAAATGAAATCCATTAGTACTGGCATCAAACAAAGCTCAATGCTGTCCCCGTCGCTGTTCATCCTGTATATAAATGACAGGTCGATTGAGAACATGTATTGCTATGTTGATGACAGTTCGCGTGATGCGCGGTACCCTAGCCTCCAGCATATCCCTCAAAGCCAATTACAAGTTAAACGGTTCAACTTATATCTGTAGTGGAAAATTCCCCAGGTCTCCAAATGAGGGCGAAGAGAACGTTCTTCTTTGTATTTAATGACAAGTCAGGGACTTAAGCTTTATGAAGCGTAGCTTTGGCCATATGTAGAGAATTGATCTCTGGGCTGAGGCGCCAAAACATCCGCTAGGTCTACTTGACTCTCCAGATACAGACGAGTGCGATTCGCATCGTCAATGATGCCAATCGAACAGCTAGATTAGAGTAATTGGAGCAGCGGAGAGACTTTTCGTATCTTTCTTGATTAGGGAGGGCGCCGAGGAACTGTTTGACTCGTAAAATATATATCTATAAGGAGACTTAATTACTAAAAGTATATGTATAAAAAAATAGTCTCCTTATCTGCCGACTGTCTGTATGAGCGCGATAAACTCAAAAACTTTCGAACAGATGACTCGGGCAAAATCTAGTTTTAAATAATTCAGCAAAGTCTTTCATAAAGGGGGGTCACCAATGTCAAAGATGTTGTGTTGCGTGAAGAAAGAAAGATACGAACAGAAGAAATATAAACTTTACTGTGGTACCACAAAATATACTTTAGGACTACATAATAACGACCTAACTGAATGGGTGAAGGGAGGCGACTACTGCGCCGCGCTTACACAATAGCGCGCCTTGTATATTTTGTAGCCGCTACATCTGTGCCGCTACATAGGTACTTATATAAACGACATAATCTAAATATTGAAGGAAATTACATTAAAATGATTGCAATTTAAAAATATCACACTATTTACAATTCTGTTTCTGGAAAATTGTACTGTCTGTGACAAAAATGTTATAAAATAAATTTGGAAGGAATTTGTTGATCCTTCGGGGGCCCCCCAGGGAAAGGGGGCCCTGGGCCTGTGCCCCTTGTGCCCTTATGGTAAAGACGGTACTGAACGCATGCTCTACATTCTACAATGGGGTTTGCAACTGTCAAAGTGTGTTGTCGTTACCTATGTCCCCAAACATTGAATTTGTATTAGTGTCAATTTTTTACAATATATACACTTTTTTGTCATTTCAAACTATCTTCGTGTATCAATAAAAACAACTTTTAAACTATTGATTACTGATAAACTATCTATATTAGTTACAGGTAGAACGCCATTGCGCAATGTTGATTTTGTGCATGTACTGTTAGAGAGAGATGCAGGGGGCCTTTAACTGTAGCGTTCTCTCTCGCACCGACAGACACTCAATGGCCCCTCTCTGTCACTCTATCCCTTTGAGAAAAGAATATAATATGGAGTGGACCATAGATGTGTAAATAACATGGATTGGACGTACCTACGAAGTTAGCGTGCATACCTACGAAACGTATGCAAATAAAATGGCGTCCATTAGGGTTGGGCGCATATTAGGCAACTCAAAGCATATATCGACAAGTTTTTTGTTATCGACAAAGTATAGCACCTTTAGACATTCGCACGAGGATTTAAAAAACGATTGCGTTGAACTCTGGCGTAAGCACTTTAAAAAGCTTGCGATGAGAGCGTTCATACCAGCGTTAAAATCACTGTTGTCTCGGTTCAGTAAGAAGTCGAAATGATTAAAGCTAACGTACTAGCAAATGCGATTTGTGTTGCTAAAAGATGAAAAAGAAAACTATTTTTTTTTTTAGTTTTTGAAGGGTTCTTACTTTTTCTAGTAATAAACCACAGATCTGTGAATAACATGGATTGGACGTACCTACGAAATTAGCGCGTATACCTACGAAATGATGTGGAAAATAAAATGACTGCCGTTGGGTTGGACTCCAGAATATAATCGATATCGACATTGAGCCGGTTAGAAGTAAATAATACATTACTGTAGATTTAGAAAAAATATGTAAATTTATATTTGTAGTAAGTTACTTTAGATCTTTTGCCAAATTAGTTTATTCCATAATGCAAATGCGTGCGAACATGGTAAAGTGAAAAACGTCCCTTGTATCATATAACAAAATATTCTCTGGTAGCCAATATCGATACGGTGTCGCTGTGAATGACAGTACCGGACATGAAAGGCACCATACATCATCATCATCATATCAGCCAAACGATGTCCACTGCTGGACATAGGCCTCCCCCAAGGACCTCAAGACCGGTCTGTGTGGAGAACCACACAGACCGGTCTTGAACCGCCTGCATCCAACCGCCTCCCGCGATCTTGACTAGATCGTCGGTCCACCTTGCGGGGGGCTCTGCTGCGTCGTCCGGTACGTGGCCGCCATTCCAGAACCTTTCTGCCCCAACGGCCATCGCTTATTCGAGCTATGTCCCCTGCCTACTGCCACTTCAGCTTGGCTATCTGGATAGCTAATGGCCGGCGCCGACTGAAGGGCATGGCATAGCACGGCGCGGAACGGCATGTTTCGTTAGCCCGAAGGACGCTTCGGCACGTCGCAGCATGCCGCGGCATGCCGCGTCATACCGAGGCGTCCAATTGACTGGAATTTAATATCAATAGCACTTCTTGCTGAAGATGAAGAACGTCAAATACAAACTGATATGTCGAAGAGAAAACAATTCTGGATACATTATTTATGAGAACAAGATTTACTAACGGTGAATTCAGGAACTTATTTACCTACTGATTACGTCGTGGCACACTACAAGACGCCATGGCATGCCGCGGCGTCCAAGTATGGCGCCGATGCCGCGACGTGCCGCGACGCGCCCCGAGGCATGCCACGGCGGGCTGCGGTACGATTGTATCGAAATAAAGTAATATGAATTCTAAACTCATTGAAATAAGAATGAAAATGACTTGATCAGTAATAAAATCCTTTGCCATGCCGCGACGTCAGTGCGCGCCGGCCTTATGTCGGTGATTTCTGATTTGCACCATACATACCGTAATGAAACACACAGCTACACTGAAATATCATAAGGGGGTAAGAAAAATCATAATTGATTAATACATGTTATTTATTTGTTTTTTATGTGTATAATATATAAAATCCTTGCATTACTGATTGCCTGACAGATAAGCTACAGCCAAAATTATAAGGTGCAGGAAGCTGAAATTTGGCATGTATGTTCTTTGGGGATCGCA
Organism: Euclidia mi; assembly: GCA_944739405.2. Lineage (NCBI taxonomy): Eukaryota > Metazoa > Arthropoda > Insecta > Lepidoptera > Erebidae > Euclidia > Euclidia mi. Next base: position 57,375,097 of record OX123189.2, on the reverse strand, counting down.
GGAGTGCACTAAAAACTTTCTGAAATTCCCACGGGATCGGACAGAAACAGTCGAAAAAATGTGCAGGTGTAGCAGCGGGCGTCCTCTTGTTTATAAATAAAATTATTTTCTTCAACGTTTCATTGCTAGGAATTCTCGCATACAGTTGCTGTTCATGTTATCTGTTGGCAAAAAACATAATATAACTATTTTAACTGCTTATTTTCCTCAACATAGAGCAGGATGCAGCGGTTTTGGGTTTTATGTAATCAGGGCTAAGTAAAGTAAGTTTGTCAAATATCGCTTTTCCTTTACTAGGTACAGACAAAATTGGTGCAATGTTTCATTTATTTCCATTTACAGACACGAGATATTTTTAACAATGTTATCGTTTGTGGAAGTATCTATACATTATGGATATATCGATAACCCATATCGACATTAGCGGTAACATCACTACTAACCTCTAATACGTAAATATGGAACATTCCAAACTACGAAAATAACAACATTTAGGCCATAACGAAGCTAAAACCTGTTAAATTAACTATAAAAAGAACCTCTTGTAACAATATTTTGTACAAATACTAATCCTATTCAACAATATAAATCATGACTTGTAACTTACTTGTGAAGAGTACATTTGTGTTGATTATAGCTTTATCTTGCACTGCACAGTTCAAATCAATACTTAGGCATGATTTTACGATCTCTAGGAAAGCCTGAAGCACTGATTCATCTGGTTTTTATACATATTATACACAAAATCAAAATTATTATGTTCGATGCACAACGATTTGACAGCAGATGTACCAAAAACACTTGGAAAACAATATGGCGATACTGGCACGATTGACATTTCTGATAAAAAATCACTTTGATCAGTGTATTCAGTAACCTATGGCTATCTCTTTTTTCTAACAGAGATATCGCTAAGTAAAAACGAGACAACACTATGTTTGGTGGCTTTATGTCGATTTCATATATATTTCTATAATGTAAAGTATCCATATGTATTATTTGTCCACTCCATATTATATTCTTTTCTCAAGTCTAAAAACCAGATGAATCAGTGCTTCAGGCTTTCCTAGAGATCGTAAAATCATGCCTAAGTGTTGATTTGAACTGTGCAGTGCAAGATAAAGCTATAATCAACACAAATGTACTCTTCACAAGTAAGTAACAAGTCATCATTTATATTGTTGAATAGGATTAGTATTTGTACAAAATATTGTAACAAGAGGTTCTTTTTATAGTTAATTTAACAGGTTTTAGCTTCGTTATGGCCTAAGTGTTGTTATTTTCGTAGTTTGGAATTTTCCATATTTACGTATTAGAGGTTAGTAGTGTTGTTACTGCTAATGTCGATATGGTTTATCGATATGTCGATAATGTATAGATACTTCCACAAACGATAACATTGTTAAAAATATCTCGTGTCTGTAAATGGAAATAAATGAAACATTGCACCAATTTTGTCTGTACCTAGTAAAGGAAAAGCGATATTTGACAAACTTACTTTACTTAGCCCTGATTACATAAAACCCAAAACCGCTGCATCCTGCTCTATGTTGAGGAAAATAAGCAGTTAAAATAATTAAGGCCTTGCCACACGGCACAATTTTACGTCCAACTTGACTAAATCACTTGATGAAATCGTGACGTGTAGACGCCAGTCGTCCAACTCAAGTTCATCGGGTGGGCGGTACCACCAGATTTTAACCAATCGGGTGGACGGAATGCAAATCAGTGATTTGATTGTGTCATGTAGACGGGCAAAGCCAATTCGATTGAAAATTTGATCGGTTGTAAAATTGTATCGTGTGGCAAGGCCTTTATATTATGTTTTTTGCCAACAGATAACATGAACAGCAACTGTATGCGAGAATTCCTAGCAATGAAACGTTGAAGAAAATAATTTTATTTATAAACAAGAGGACGCCCGCTGCTACACCTGCACATTTTTTCGACTGTTTCTGTCCGATCCCGTGGGAATTTCAAGAAAGTCCTTAGTGCACTCCTGCGATCCCCAAAGAACATACATGCCAAATTTCAGCTTCCTGCACCTTATAATTTTGGCTGTAGCTTATCTGTCAGGCAATCAGTAACGCAAGGATTTTATATATTATACAGATAAAAAACAAATAAATAACATGTATTAATCAATTATGATTTTTCTTACCCCCTTATGATATTTCAGTGTAGCTGTGTGTTTCATTATGGTATGTGTGGTGCAAATCAGAAATCGCCGACATACGAGGGGAGTTCAATGTATTCTCGGTATAGGTATGAAGGAAAAGGCGGAAAATTCTGAATAAATTATATGTTTCAATATCGCTCACCTAGCAGTATATTGGCACATTTACAAAAAAAGCGAAATTGAGTTTTTACGGCCTAAGTGTTTAAAAGTGTATAATTTATAGAGTGGTAAAACGGCACGGTGTTAGTTTTCCTATTTGTTGAGAAAGGGCGTTCAGTGTCAGTCAATGTACTTGGTAATTTCCCCCCGCTTACGCGCATAATAACGGCTTATTTGTCACTTGTGCGGGGCGCTCCGCGAGGTGCCTAAATTTGTGTTGGCGTAAGTGGCAAATGTGACATTTTATTAACTTAATAAGTTAGTAGAAATAAAAAAAATGTCAAAACACATGTGTCAAAACGGCACATTTGACAAATGTGACATCGCTATTTTACTTAAACGCGAGTATTCCATGCGCAAATCTAACTCACAGCTAACTACAAAGAGACAAAGATCCTTGGCGAATAGTTACGTAGGTATACTTAGTTACGAAGATTTAAACTTCTTTCATTACCTACTTAAAAGCTTTACGTAGGTATTTAAACAGAGTTCAAAAAAGGCGAAGTTATGCATCACAAGCGTGAGTTTTTCATGCACAAATTCATCCAGGTGTTAATTTCACGAAGAAAAAGGTCCGTGTCGAATTTTAAAGGTCAAAATCATGAACCTACTGTGCAAGTACCTTTTTTTTTTTGACGTGGTGGAAAATCCCTTCGGATCTCCGACTCTTACGGAAATGAGAGCCGGAGTATGTGGTGTTATCACTAAAAACCACTTCGACTGCCAACCAAAGACGCCCTACGGGAGGAACACTGGGTACAGGAGCTGTCCAGTCTTCCTACCATGGCGCCATGTTCAGCTTAACCCGTTCTCAGGGAAGGCTAAACGCCCTCATCTGCCCCTACTGGCGCCTTACCGGAGCAACAAATTCTAACGGTAAGTATCTGTTTTCGGCCTGCGGCCCCGTTGGCGGCTCTCTGCGACGCCGCCCTTGTCTTCGGACAGGATCGGCCCTCTCCCGATCCCGCTCAGCAGCCTCTTTTTGGAGCATAACAGCTTCACAAAAGGAGGCCACTGCTTGCCAGCCCTCCTCGCTAGCCAGCATGGCAGCAACAACTGCTGGCGGGGACAGATCGCGTCCGATCTGGTCCACAAGGACTTCACGCTCGGACACCCATGCCGTGCACACATACTGTGCAAGTACCTAATCTTGCCTAAATGCTTATAGTTTTGTTTACTGCTTAGTCAATTAATAAATATACTTAAAGATAAAGTAAACTTCCTTAAAATTTCGGAGTGGTAAGGTAAAATTTGATTTGAATCTGGATTTCATTATTGTACTTATCATCATCATCAGCCCCTTACAGTCCACTGCTGGACTAGGCCTCTCCTTTGAAAGGAGGAATTGGCCTACTATACCACGCTGGCCAAACGGGTTGGTATAGGGTTTGTTTCAAGTTTTCCTTCTCTTACAGTGCTGTTCTCTGCATAGTATGGTCCCTCTGTCGGCTCTTACGACACCCACGGGATGATATGGGGTGGTGACATTCCTATTCTTAATCCGTCACCACACGGAAAATTTGTATTTATAACTAAACTTAAACTGCCAGTGCTTTTGTTTTTAGAACGGAGAGTAACTATCTCACATTAATTCTGACCCATAATTTTAAAAATGTATGATGATTACCTACCTCTACAATTAAGAGAAGATACGTGATTATACTTTATTTTATTTATTATAGTTTGATGATGACTATTTCTTAACTATTCACGAGCCAAATATAGGTTATTATAATATTTTAGTTAAAATTTTTATGGTTGTTGAATTCAAATAGAAACTTTTGTTTTCTATTAACCAATTGTCTTTATTTCTTGGTTTTCACATCCTATATAATTATGGCTTTGGCTATATATGACATTTTTGGAAGTTGTTAAAAGTATAACGGCACAATTGCATGGCTCTTCTTCTTCTTTAACTGTTATGAAGCAACTCCTGGAAACCTGAAGTGGATTTTTTTATCCCTAAATATTTATTAAGGTCTATACTAGTTGCTAAAACCATAAAATCCATAATAAAATGTAAAATGAAGTCATAACTTCGTTTCAAACATTTGTGAAATCTTTGCCCCTCATTTCTGTAAAATACGAAAAAAGTAGATGTGTCATTATACTGCTAGGTGTGCGATATACTCCTCTAACATCTCAATACATTTATTTGTTCGTGAAAGTAACTTTTCAATTCCCTCTGAAAAATATTTTTCTTCATGGCCCGAAAAAGATTAGGGAATAGATAATAATCACTAGGGGCCAGGTCCGGGACTGTAGGGTGGATGATTGATTTCTTCAAATCCGTACTCCCGCACAGCAGCCTGGGCAAGGCGCGCCTTGTGAACCGGCGCGTTGTCGTGAAGCAGCAACACACCTGCGGTTAATTTTTCACGTCTTTTTCTTAAATTGCCTCCTTTAAATTACGCAGGGTGGTTGCGTGTGATGCAGCAGTAATACTTTGACCTTTTTTTGTGTACTCGATTAGCAAGATTCCCTTAGAATCCCAAAATACCGTGGCCATGAGCTTTCCTGGGGACGGAGTGACTTGGAACTTCTTCGGCGGGTCTGATCCTTTTTTGTGCCACTGCATAGACTCTTGCTTGCTCTCAGGGTCATAGTGATGAACCCACGTTTCATCACCAGTAACAATCCGATCGAAAATACTTCGCGGATTTTCACCACCGAGGTCCAAAAACTCCTTACAACAGTCAACTCGCACTTGTTTCTGTAGCGCGGTGAGCATTCGCGGCACCCATCTTGCACTGACCTTTGACAAATTCAGGCGCTCATGAAGGATTGTATGAATGGTACCCACGGATAGCTTAGTCATTTCTGCTAATGTTTTCACTCTTACACGGGCACCTTCAAGTACAAGTTTTTCGAATAATTTGACGTTTTCTTCAGTAGCGGCACAAATTGGCCCACCAGCGCGAGGGTCGTCTTCAATGCTCTCTCTACTCCGTTTGAATTCACTTGACCACTTCTGAATTGTAGATAATGAAGGCGCAGAATCTTGGTAAATAGCCACCATTTCTTCATGGATAATTATTTGAGTTTTTCCTTGTTTTGTGAGGAATTTTATCACTGCACGATGCTCGATTTTTTTCATCATTGTCGAATCAGTCATCATAGTTGTCTTTTCGCAATGATATCTTGAATACTAATGGTGGCAATTAAATGAAATTTTGTATTTATACTCTCAAAGAGTGTCATTAACTAATGAAATAATTAAATTACCCTTATCATTAGTATATCACCTCGATACCGAGAATACATTGAACTTCCCTCGTAAGGCCGGCGCGCACTGACGTCGCGGCATGGCAAAGGATTTTATTACTGATCAAGTCATTTTCATTCTTATTTCAATGAGTTTAGAATTCATATTACTTTATTTCGATACAATCGTACCGCAGCCCGCCGTGGCATGCCGCGGGACGTCGGGGCGCGTCGCGGCACGTCGCGGCATCGGCGGCATACTTGGACGCCGCGGCATGCCATGGCGTCTTGCAGTGTGCCACGACGTAATCAGTAGGTAAATAAGTTCCTGAATTCACCGTTAGTAAATCTTGTTCTCATAAATAATGTATCCAGAATTGTTTTCCCTTCGACATATCAGTTTGTATTTGTCGTTCTTCATCTTCAGCAAGAAGTGCTATTGATACTAAATTCCAGTCAATTGGACGCCTTGGTGTGACGCGGCATGCCACGGCATGCTGCGACATGCCGAAGAGTCCTTCGGGCTAACGAAACATGCCGTTCCGCGCCGTGCCATGCCATGCCGTCAGTCGGCGCCGGCCATTAGCTATCCGGATAGCCAAGCTGAAGTGGCAGTGGGCAGGGGACATAGCTCGAAGAAGCGATGGCCGTTGGGGCAGAAAGGTTCTGGAATAGCGGCCACGTACCGGACGACCCAGCAGAGGTAGGCCCTCCGCAAGGTGGACCGACGATCTAGTCAAGGTCGCGGGAGGCGGTTAGATGCGGGCGGTTCAAGACCGGTCTGTGTGAAGAACCTTGGGGGAGGCCTATGTCCAGCAGTGGACGTCGTTTGGCTGATATGATGATGATGATGTATGGTGCCATTCATGTCCGGTACTTTCATTCACAGCGACACAGTATCGATATTGGCTACCAGAGAATATTTTGTTATATGATACAAGGGACGTTTTTCGCTTTACCATGTTCGCCCGCATTTGCATTATGGAATAAACTAATTTGGCAAAAGATCTAAAGTAACTTACTACAAAATATCAATTTACATATTTTTTCTAAATCTACAGTAATGTATTATTTACCTCTAACCGGCTCAATGTCGATATCGATTATATTCTGGAGTCCAAACCAGCGGCAGTCATTTTATTTTCCACATAATTTCGTTGGTATGAGCGCTAATTTCGTAGGTACGTCCAATCCATGTTATTCACAGATCTGTGGTTTATTACTAGAAAAAGTAAGAACCCTTCAAAAACTTAAAAAAAGATAGTTATCTTTTTCATCTTTTAGCAACACAAATCGCATTTGCTAGTACGTTAGCTTTAATCATTTCGACTTCTTACTGAACCGAGACAACAGTGATTTTAGCGCTGGTATGTACGCTCTCATCGCAAGCTGTGCATCGCAAGTGCTTACGCCAGAGTTCAACGCAATCGTTTTTTAAATCCTCGTGCGAATGATGCCTAAAGGTGCTATACTTTGTCGATAACAAAAAAACTTGTCGGTATATGCTTTGCGTTGCCTAATATGCGCCCAACCCTAATGGATGCCATTTTATTTGCATAGGTACGTTTCGTAGGTATGCACGCTAACTTCGTAGGTACGTCCAATCCATGTTATTCACACATCTATGCTCTATCCTTTATATCTCTATGGTAATAATAATAACAGTAGTCACAGTGTTGCCAGAAGGTTACATTTCTTACATTTTTCGTAACTTTTGCCCCCTTCGTGTAACAAGTAAGTAATTTTTATATTTAATGCAATTATCGTAACTTTTGAGTAAGTACAACGAGACTTATTACTAGATTTTTATAGCAACAAGTTTACGAAGGCATTTCAATTCAACGCATCCAAAATGAACTCACCCAAAATTGCCGCGTACTAAGAAAAGTACCTATTTCAAAGTACTTAATAATAATCTGTGTATCTCACTCCGAGATGGCTCTGAATGGAAAGCTCGTGGATATATTAATACCTACATGATTTTGCTAGAGCGAGCGTTTGCGAGAGCATTGAGTAGTACAAGTAGGTACCTATGTTAAGAAAATTCTATACATATCGAATATTAGTTGCTAGTTCAGAGTTAAAATAACAGTCGTTTTGGTTCTTACTAATACAATAAGTTTATTAACTATCAGATTTAAACATAACTACTTAAGTTTTAAAATACTATACAAAGAAATATATACAGAACATACCAATAAATATATACAGAACGAAAAGAAAATAATTTAGAGGGCGTCATGAAATTCATCCACATCGCCGTCAACTGGAAGCGTGCCTAGAACGCTGGCAGCATTGTCACGTTGTATGGCGATACTTAACTTCTAGGAAAAATACAACCCAGCCTTCTGGTCTCGCGAGGCCTCGACAACTCTCTTTGCGAGGTCTTTAGAAAGAGATCTCGCACTTGGACCGCATGGAATAAGTTAGGTGCATGACTAGATACCATCAACAGTGAAAATGGCGCTGCGAACAAATGAAACTAGTGTCTGTTTTATCCTAAGGTTAAATATATGAGACATCCCCCACTACATTAGGACCTAAACATCACTGGCGAAATGTGGGTGTGTAATACACCTCTGCCTACCCCTTCGGGGATAAAAGGCGTGAAGTTATGTTATGTTACTAGATTCCTTTATCTTTCGCCATTTTGCTGACACATTTCCCTTCGACCACAAAACACGAAAATGAAAAAAAAAGCAATATTGTAACTTTTGTAGCTAAATGCACCTACATTTCAGGAAACAAAATGTAACTTACGACTTAAGGCCCTGGCAACAAAACAATACAGTTTGTGCGTCAAGATGGAGACCAAGCGGACCAAGTCCCCGATTTGAAATTTAGCGCAATACCGGGTTTTATTTTATCGCTCAATTCTTATGAAAATCGTTAGAAACCATGCAAAAACACATGTGGCACTCTAGTACGTCTTAAGTACATGAACGTAATTTTCACATTAAATATACTAATTACATCAAAAGTTATCTGTCATTCATCGTTATCTTGGACCAGGAACATTTTGACGTACTCCCTTCACCTTTTGATGTACAAATATCGCGTTAAATAAACAAATAGTAGGTACATACATAATTATGTAATACGAAGAGCGTGGTAGTTATGGCACTAGCCCGTTCATTTGTAGGTAAAAGTCTTGATTGGACTCATTTAAGTCGAAATTTTTGCATACCCACACCACTGGCTTCTAGTTTCTGTAGTAATATCAGGCTCCCGTCACTGGCTCAAATTCGCGCGATAAACACCTACCATTTCGTGTATCCATATGGATACAAATGACAGAGGGCCGCCGCACGCCCGCCAGAGCGTAGGCGCGGCACGTTTCCTGCGCTTGCTTATAAAAATGCCGAGGAATTATTGTGCAGTGGATGGATGTAAAAGCCAAAAAACAAACAAAAAGTTGTCGTTCTTTTCACTGCCGAAAGACGAACAAAATTAAGTAGTTACTTACTTATATTAAATCTTATCTACTAATTTTATTGACACTTCTTTATCCGCCACAATTTTTTTTTGTTCGTGGGTACATACAAATTCAAAGATGAAATTCGAAATATAAGAGACAGATCAAAACGACGCAACTCGTAAGGCAATGACGCGATAAAGTACTTTATCTGTTACGATATAAGGTTGATATTACACTAAGGGCCTGTTTACCACACCTCTAACTAAGCATTACCTTCCAAATAAATTCAAAATTAGAACGAAATTTGTATGAATTTATTTGCCGAGTACTTGGACATGGTGAAACCGGCACTTAATATTGTTTAACATACATCTTTTCATTTCTATGTGACAGGAATGATTTATTGATCACCTAGTTTTTTGTAACGACTCAGACGACTGGTCGTAAGAAATATATAGGTAGGTATCTTTTTACGCTTTGTGACTTTATTGCTAGGTGTCATGGTTGTAATTAGGTTGAACTTAAAACTGTGTATGTGTATGTTAAAGCCATAGTGATTAATATAAAATTATACATAATGACTGGTCAATATATATAATTACTAAATTACCTAGAAGATTCGATAAATTAATTACATCATTTAGATGTTATTCATAAAGGCAGGCCAAAAAAGTCAAAGTAATAAATAAATACAATACAAATTACTTGCCTTACCACCCAGATATACAAATAACAAATAAATCGATACTCATGTTAAGCAAAGATTTCCAGGAAAAGGGGATAAACTTTATATATACACGACGTCTCAACCAAGACTGCCTGTAAAACTTCTTCGGCGCTGTCAGACAACAGGGAGGAAACTGCAGAGACTCTACCCCTATCCAGTTCACAAGAGCGTTTTCTAAATTATTCCTTAGAAATATGCTGCAAAATTCACGTCATAGTAACTGTCAAGAAGACATTTGTGACTTGCTTCAGAGGTCAGATGCTACCACTCTTCTTGGACGGCCCATACCTGGCCAAAACTGTAAGGCAGGAACACCTTCAGCAGTTGCCTTAAACGGCGAAACCGACTGCAGATTCGATTTGCCTGCAAAAAATGCGTTGACCTATGTGTCAGGGTATTTATTGTTTAAGTGTAGCAAGAAACATAACTGCACTAGCTTTAATGCTTTATTACAGGCGAAATGTTGACGAATCAACACTATATACTCATTTTAAAGCCTATAATAAAGATACGTGTTTTTATGATAGCCTAAAAGTTCCACCAGAAACTTTTATAAATTATATTGAAAAATTTTAAATATTATTCGTGAATAATTTTGACAACGTGCTTATAAATCGACCGGGTAGCACCGTGTTGGAAATTCTAAATAAAGTCGATTTGCCTGCTGTTTGCTCATGTTTTCCGCATAATTACCTATTAAAATTATTTACAAGATTAAGGATATTTTCAACATTGAAATTTAATAACCGCGAATTTAGACAAGGAACAAAATATGTTAATAATTTCATAAAACTCAAACATATTTAACTTTAACAGCAAAACTCAAATATATTTACAAATATTAATATGGTTATTTCGCAACATTAGTTTTATTTCCAAAATCATTATAGGAACAACCCTAGCGCCTTCGTTCGATGACGCGCTTGTACGTAAGTCAAACAATCTACGACTCTTTGCCTGTGTAGTTAAGGTACATTTCTGTTCACTGCGAAAATCGGCTATTATTATTAAGATTTTGTAGGTGATTATAGCGTAGGTATTTTCGGTTTTGTATGGGAGTGATGTATCTGTTACGAAGTAACTATTTAGAATAATCAACTAGGCCTATCTTCCCAACAAGAGTATTTTCTTTCACCAAACGATTACGTAGAAAGCCCAGAACTCAACTCCCAAGTAACTACAACACAAAGTACATTGCACTTAGACCATACATCCACTACTCAGACCTGTCATATATCTACACAAACAACGTTAACACATGATTTGCTACTAGAGTCAGAATTACAAATATTGAAAAAGGGTTTCCTTGCGATGAATTAGTAAAAAATCTTACTGACGTACTTGAATGCAAGTTACTTGAATATAGCGGGATGGACCCAGTTATGAGACCGAGACTCCCTAAACTATACTACTGCAAACGATTAACCGATTTACTTACATTATTTAATAATAACATTCTGAACCGATTTCTGTCTGAGAGTTTACTCCTAACAGACATACACACGTTGACGTACTGCACTGCAATGGTAATCACACAAGAGTTAGGCTACAAAATATACACTGACACTAATCGAACTACACAAAAACAATATACCGAACCACCTTGGCAAATTCGATTACAAAAAGATATCGCTAGATTAAGAGCAGATATAGGCAGGCTTTCGCAATACATTAGGGGCAATAGGTCATCAAGGCTAGAAAATATGGTTGAACAAATCTTAAAAAATAGTAGGATACACACGAAGCATGAATGTGACAATAAAACGCTAGAAGAACATCTTGACACGCTTAAACAGAAGTTAGTACTAAAATCAAAAAGATTAGCCAGATATAAAAAAGCTTTTAAAAGGAAACAAGAAAACAAATTATTTGCAACTAATGAAAAGACTTTCTATAGACAAATGAAGATTAATAAAACAGAAAATACAAATAGTAATGATACAGAAACAACAGCGACGAAAGATCAAATCGAAGAATTTTGGTCAGACGTATGGGAAAAGGAAAGTAAGCACAACGAAAATGCAGATTGGATAAAAGAAGAAGAAAACAGATGGAATGCAATAGATGAAATGGCTTTTTATGAGATAGGAGAAGACGAAATCAAGACAGTTACTGCCAAACTCCACAACTGGAAATCACCGGGTATCGATAAACTTCATAACTTCTGGTTTAAGCATTTACACATACTACACAAACCGATAGCCAACTGTTTTACTAATATTATTTTAAATAAGCATCCTATACCATCATTTTTAGCGCAGGGAATAACTTATTTAATACCTAAAGGAAATAAAAGCGACCCATCTCAATATAGACCGATCACATGCCTTCCGACAATTTATAAAATTCTCACAGCTGTTATTTCCAATAGAATTTATTCACACGCCGAAAATAATAATTTAATATCGGAGGAACAAAAAGGATGCAGACAAAACCACATGGGGTGTAAAGAGCTTCTAATTATAGATCTGTCATTCACAAACACGCAAATCTAAACAAAAGGAACTTACACTGCACCTACATAGATTATCGCAAAGCATTCGATAGTGTTCCACACACCTGGCTCCTAAAAATTCTAAAAATGTACAAAATTGACCCGCAACTACAACAACTATTTGTGATAAAAAGTCTATACTTTTTATCACAAATAATGACATTTTGGAAAACGAACATACATCTCCGCGACAGTCACACTTCCATTGTAACTCGAGAAATTCTGATCAAAAAAGGCATCTATCAAGGTGATTCTCTTAGTCCTCTGTGGTTTTGCCTGGCCCTTAACCCATTGTCACAAATGATTAACAAAGTAAACATTGGTTACCGATTCAAACAAGCCTCTAATACAACATCCATCGGCCACCTGATTTACATGGATGACATAAAACTCTACAGCAACACAGCAAAGAACATGAAAAAACTAATAGACATAACAGCTACATTCAGTAAAGACATAAAAATGCAATTTGGCTTAGATAAGTGCAGGATCTTAAATATTAAAAAAGGCAAAATTGAACCAGGTGACTATACGCTTGAGGAAGGCCAAACTATAACATCCATGGCCATTGAGGATCTATACAAATACCTAGGATACCAACAATCTAAACAGTTAGACCACACAACTATAAAGAAAGCGTTAGTTGAAGAATATAAAAACAGAGTAGTTAGAATTTGCAAAACACAGCTAACAGGCAAAAGACTAATAAAAGCGATTAATACCTACGCAATTCCGATTCTAACTTATTCGTTTGGCGCAATTAAGTGGTCAAAAACTGATCTTAATAGCCTAGAAATAAAAACCCGCACTCTACTAACAAAAAATAATTATCTGCATCCCAAATCGGCTAAAGAGAGGATGTCATTGAAACGGATAAATGGCGGTAGAGGTCTTATTGATATATCTTGCCTTTGGGAAGCCCAGCTAAACAATCTCAGGTCGTTCTTCTACAAAAAAGCAGCCACCAGTGAACTTCATGCTAATATTATTAATAACGATAACAAATTTACTCCTCTTAACTTGTCAACTCTAACCAGTGATTCACATACTACATCCAATCTGACTAACAGGGAAAGCAATAAGATAAACCAATGGAAATCAAAAATATTGCATGGACGTCATCCACACGATTTGCAGCAACCGCACATTGATCAACAAGCATCAAATACATGGCTAACGGCCGCAAATTTATTCCCAGAAACGGAAGGCTTTATCATCGCCATTCAAGATCAAGTAATAAACACCAAAGAGTATACAAATACTACGTAAGAAGAGGCGGATGTGCCATAGATCAACCGAGACTTTCAGTTTTGTATGAAACGTGCAGGGAGAACTCGTACCAACATAAAGATACTAATTGACATCGTTTTTATGTTGTCAGCATTGTCATATTTGTCAATATAGGGATGTACCCTCTAGTGATTAACGAAATATCGATATCGATAATATTCGGTAAGAAATAATTATAATTATGTTTCGACTAGAATTATACTTTTCCAAAACAAATAAAAGATGTATTTAATATTTATGTGTTTATTCAAACAAAGTAGCCTATTCTATAAATCTATTCTAGATTAGCGAAGAAAAATACGCAGAACTAAAAGATATATGTATTTACATGTAATGGAAAGGTTTTCAGCATTTCTTCTGTAATAGGATTTAAATAAATGTCTATAGATACAAGGCACAGCTGTTTTTCTGACTTGAGTTCCCTTTTTTTTTAAGTCTTTCCGCTTAAAATGCTTGCCACACACATAGTTCAACTGATGTATTTTTTCAATGGGCACATAAATCAAGTCTTGGTTTCCAGTTGCAGCTACCCTTTTTTACATCTAAAACGAAAAAATGAATAGAATTTTTAGTCCTTGTGCCAATTTCTAATAACAGATTATCGATAACTGACAGGCAGCACTATTGTTTACCTACAAAGTACTAGGATATGAAACTTTAGAATATTTCCTTATTTTTTATGTTTCATTGAAATATATCACATTATATAACATTATAAATATTCATTGATCTTTATCTAGGGACATTTTGCCATAAATACCTACCCTTTTTTCATTGCCTGACCGGCATGTTGTTGTATGTCATATTTCGCACGTTGCTTGTTTTCATTGCGCTCCTTTCAATGCTAATCAAATAAATATAGTAACACTAACACTACAAGTGTAAAATCACATTTATTTGGTATACACAAAGCACTTTTACAGTATGTTTTTTACGTTTTATAAACAAACTACATAACGCGGCAAAGTTCAATCTGGATAATAATGTGACAGTTGTGACATTTGACTCTATTGACAGCCAAGGCGGTGATGTACGTATAACCCGTCTAACTTTGAAAGAATACTGTTCCAAGGGTACATAGTGAAGGATGCTATCTTCACGTTTTATACATATAATAGTAGCCATTAAAAAGATACATGGAAGAATAACTAAAGCATGGAATGAACGATACTTTTATGAACAAATTGAATATAGCTACACTCTTCACTCATATGACAAATTAGAGTTGCCAGAAGAAGATGGCACTATGTTTGTCAGTTAGGGCTAAAGACAATTTGAACACAAATTTCGTAACTTTTTATTTTTTTAGTGATTGAGCAAATCCGCTATCGATATCGATCAAAGTTTCAATAATATAGGTTCAAAATCAAACAGACTTGTAAAAGTAAGTATGTACATGTTATACATTCCGTAAGTTTGTGTCCACAGCAGTCAGAACGCTAGTTACATACATACATACATAACGTCACGCCTTTTATCCCCGAAGGGGTAGGCAGAGGTGTATTTCTACACCCACTTTTCGCCAGATATACTTTAGTCCCACGTAATAAGGGGCGAGCCTATTGCCGTACCGGGCACATTTCCAGACTCCGTGCTGCTACTGAGATTTTCGTGAAAGAAAAACCCAATAACACTGCCCGACCCAGGAATCGAACCCGGGATCTCCCGATCCCACGCGCACATTTATGCCGCGAGACCAACGAGTCAGTCGTATAGGGTTTGATGTCGAGTTTTCCGTCTATACGTAAAGATGGTATTTGCATCGTGTTATCCCTTAGTCGCCTCTTACGACACCCACGGGAAGATAGGGGGTGGTGACACTTGTATTCTATGCCGTCAACCACACGGCGAGTTACAGAACGCTAGTTAATGGATAGTATTTATATAATTATTACACAAACTTGCATTTTTAAACGGAATCTATATTTTTTTGTTTCAAATGGGTACTCAGTAGCACATAATAATGAAGCGTCACAGCATTTTTTTAACTTCAAGCTAATCTCACGTGTTTTGTCACCAGCCGCGCGTGAAAGGTATTTTTTAATAACACTGTTATTTTTCACGTGATCTAAAATTATCAAATCCTTCTTCACGATATTTTCGTTTTGCAAACTATCAAGTATATATGGGCGCAAATTAATATATAATGATTATATTGTTACGAAAATGTTAATAATATTTAAGATTGATATTTAAATAACTATTTGTGAACACAGAACTGAGAACTGCACTACTTTAGAATATTAGACACTGTATTGACTGCTTCACTGTTTTATAAATCTTGGGTATTTAATTTATCGCTTAATAATTAAGATAACTCCAGAAACTTTCAAAGTAAAATCAATTAGTACTAAATAACATTATTCTGATACTTTTATGTTAACGGTAATAAATAACCTGCGCTTATATTTACATCCTGTTGATAGCATCCCATCACCATCTGTTGCGAATGTTGTAAAGCAGCGTTTAATTATTACAATAGATTTGTTATTCGTATAAAATAGATCATATGGTGTTGTGCAATATTCATAACAATATTAATCTTGATTTTTGATAATTAACTGTACAGTAATTTCAATTATATGTTGAAAAGGAAGTGGCAGTTGTTAACATTAAGTGTAATGACGGTTAGTTTATAAAAAGGATTGTAGGTCACATTTTAATTTAATTCTGTGCTAGAAATCGTCTGAAAATAAACCAAGTAATATTACGTGAGTCTTTTTATTATAATGGAGTCTGGACTGGACACGATAACCCTGGCGTATCGCCGACATATACGTGAATTCATAGCAAAGTTCTTTTTCATCAGACGTTTAGAACGTTGTCTTAAATAGGTAGGTAATTAATTTTTAACGTCTTTTAACAAGCTGCTCAAGGTGAAAAACTTCTTTTTGTAGTTTTTCTATTGTACGTAAGTGTTTAGCGCACACGATTTTCATCGCTTCTGTACCTACTGGCGGAGAAATTGTAACTAACGTAGGCGCTTTAGTGCTGGTTGTCGGAGAAACAGAAGATGTCTCATTTATGGAAGGCGCACGCGTACACTAAAGAAAGAAAAAAGCCACGTTTTAATGCAAAGCAGTATATTAAAATAAATAAGCATAGAGGAAAGGGACCGAATATGGAATACTTAAATATATTCGTAAAAAAAACAGTAAAGAAGTCTTATTTTAATCAGTTTCATGGGTTACAATTAAATGTAGACATATTCACTCTTGAAAAATAATAATTAAATCAACAAATAATAAACACTTTCCGTAATATTATCAACTAAAGTAAATTAATCAAAAATGGGCCTCTCCAAAAAGTGACCCTATTATGGAATAGGGTATTCCACAATAGGGATAGAGAGATTTCCACGTAGAGATATTTTAGATTTAATGTTTCTATTCAAACTATTTAATAATAAAATTGATTGCCCGTCACTTCTAAGCAAGTTCAACATTAGAGTTCCTCGTAGACAACCTAGGTACCCTATCACTCCAATGTGTCCCCCCTTTCGTAGAACAGTACTAGGGACAAGCTCGCCAATACCCAGACTATGCAAAATTTTAAATAATTTAAGTGGAACAGTTGATATCCATGCGGATTCAATAAATAAATTCCGCTGTACTATTAGTGATCAGTAATATATTTTATGCTCCTTACTATGTTTACTGATTTGTGCGTGTGTATAATAATTATGTAACCTGTTTTAGTATATTGCCATGAAGGTAACTATTTTTAAGTAAAATTGCATACGTAATTGTCATTACCTACATTCTTTTGTTTTTAAATGCTGTGTTTACTTATAAGTGATCGCTGTACTTAGATTTAAGTTATATAAAAGTGTTTGTTATATATCAGTGTAATAGTAGAAGCGATTGTTAGTGAACCTTAAATAAATAAATAAATAAATAAATAATAGGGCCATGTCACGTTAATGAAAACAAAAGATTAAAATTAGCACTGCACGCAAAAATCACAAATAAAATCTGCATATTCTGCTCCGGAACATAAAACGTGACACCATTGTCTACAGGCAATGCACTGGATCCACTCTTCTCCCCTTTTTATCTTCACTGAAAAGCCCAGAGCAATACATGCACACAGCATCAGCATCTGGATCGTTAGGTTGAAGAACAGAGGGTTAATCTCTTTATGCCTTGCCAGAAAGCCTTTTAACAATTTACGCGCAGCTGTTCTATTGTTAAAAGGATGTTTTAAGTTATTTCTTACCGCCAATGATAAGCCAATCTCTTCACATCATTTCGTATAAGCCCAAAATACCGTTCTTCGATTTGCTTGACATACTGTAGTAGGTAACATATTTTCAATAATTATCAGGTCCCAAAAGGCGCCAGTCAATATTTAGCTCGTTGGTATGAAAAAACTGAAAGAGGGTAGTCTGAGGTACATTATAGACCTGTGCAGCCTTCTTGGAACCCGTTTTTGGGTTTTCACAGCTTCAATAGCATTTTTCATATTGGTTTTGTCCCATACTTTTCGTTTTTTACTGGTGTTCAACATGGCCCCCATGTTGATCACAAATATATCTAAAAAGAGAGAAATAGTAATCAGTTAACAGATAAAAAGTTGAGATTACTTTATAATATCGTCTAGGTCCTAATATGGAATACTATTCCATATTAGGACCTAGACGGTATTCCATATTACGAACAATGTGATGGCAGAAGGAAACTTAAAGTAACTTTGTTTAAAATTAAATATTCGTAATATCACCAAAAAAGAACACACCTTAGTTAGATACTTTGCAACTTATTTTGAGATATTCGTGTAAGAATAATAAGAGAACATATACCTAGGTAAAACTTACGTAAATATCCGATTGATTTTGCGTTAACAGTGTCGCACACTCTCACTCGCGTCTATTGCCGCTGAACGCCGCACATGCAATGGCCGTCGAATGAGGGTAGCGGGAGGGGCAACATGACACAAGTTTGGAATATTTGTGGCGTTTAGTTTCAGAAATATTACAGTATTCCATATTAGGGACGTATTCCATAATTGGTACCTTTCCTCTACCCTTTGTGTTTGCCACCCTAGCAATCACTGATGATACCTGAAGCTTGATTTATAGGCCAAAGCCGATTGATAAAAAGTACCTTACACCTTTTCTGTACTCCCATTACTCCCAGCAACGTGCATTGAACTTTTTATGATCGATTGAGTAGTCAAAATGTGAAAGCTTAACAAATAAATAAATTCACTTACATTTATAATAGGTATTAGTAAGGATATAGTAAAACTATGAAATGAGTGGATGTCGTCTAACAGCCTGGCCACGAACGGCCGCGACACGCTGAGCGACAAGCGATTTCAATGTTCATACCGCTCTCTATTCTGCCGCCGGCGCTGTCACCTCAGTGCAGAACTAAACTGCACAAATAAACATCGAAATCGCTTGTCGCTTAGCGTGTCGTGGCTTTTCGTGGCAACAGTGTAACTGCAGGTAGCTGGCTGAATATTGTTTATAACATACATACATAGGCTCACGCCTGTTTCCCCGAAGGGGTAGACAGGCATATTAAACGCCCACTTTTTGCCAGACTTTTGATCCCTCGTAATAGGTGGCGAGCCTAATGTTTTGTTTGCCAGAGCCTCATCCGTTGATAAGCAGGTGCACCACTTGCAGGTGAGGTTGGCTTGGGACCCTACGTTCTTGGTGGGAACCCTATGCACTGATAATAAAATTGTAGAAAATATTAAAATTAAATTATTCCTTTGGTCGAGACATCGAATGGAGCCCAAGATCCGACTCCTGTTTGGCGCTGCTACCCTAATAAAAGTAAAAGCAAGTAATTATCTAAACACTCACACCGATACGTTTAGAATGGAGGAGTAATGTTGGTACAGAATTTTCTTTTAGTCTGCGCCATCTGTCATTACTATAAAAACATTCCGCAGTAAAATGCTTGGAACAAATTCTATGGTGCTTTCTAGGCACCCAATTTTCTCCACGACATACGTACTGCAGCAATCCACTTATTTTATAAATCTTTATGACGTGCACAAATAATCTAAAAAATAACGAGTTAAAAATATACGGTGGATAGACATATCGATAAGATTTCTTACAACACTTGAAAAGTCGATATAAATATTATACGGCTAAATTCAAAATCATGATAGAACTGTCATAAAAGATGAATCACTAAAGTTATATAATTTGATGGCATTAAATTGTCTAAATTGTATCTTATACGTCAGTTGACTGTGTTAAATTTTTCAGTACTAGGGCTACCTCTATGTATTATATATCCAATCTCTTTGAAAAGATAGCACGTTTCATACATTCGGTTTTTTCTTAGGAACTTGCGCCAGACTGATAAACACCAGAAATTACAGAAACCATATAATTATGTAAAGATGCTAACATGACGGATGATAAATGTCGTAAATGCCATAGACAACCGGAAACAATACAACATATTACAGGCACATGCGCAACACTCACACAAACTGACTATACACACCGACACAATCAAATAGTAAATATTGTCCATCAGAAACTTGCTGTAAAATATAAGCTCATACAAGACACACATATACCGTACTATAATTATCGCCCTGATCCTGTATTAGAAAATAACACTCACAAAATGTATTACGACCGTGCCATACTAACCGATAAGACAATACATTACAATAGACCAGATATCACCATCCACAACAAATCAGACAATACAGCTTTCATAATTGACATAGCGGTCCCGAATACACACAATATTATGAAGACCATAACAGAAATAGTTATTTGTGCAACAAGAGAGCAAAGTTGTTTTTTGTTTCGAGTGCTGATTTTGAGTCCCGAGCAAGCGAAGGATTCTATGATTGATTCACGAGCGTAGCGAGTGAATCAAAGTTAGAATCATGAGCGTGGTGAGGGACTCAACAGCACGAGATACAAAAAACTTTGCTCTCGTGTAGCACACATAACTTTTCACCACAGCAGTGAGAACACATATTACTTAGGAGACATAGAAATGAACAGGAATAGATTGAATTCTGCATAATCACTTGTTGATTTAACTCTTCTGGTGTTAAAGTACAGTCATCATCATCATCGCTAGTTTCACTCATCTTTTTAGATTATTTTATATATTAATATAATTTAACACGTTACGCTATACATATATACTGTATCAGCATCAGCGAAATTTTTATTCCCGCTACTTTTTTAAATCTAAATAAAAATGTATTGGTTAAATACTATTTTTATACTATTAATTAGACTTATTTTTATTAAATCCAATAATAAATTAAACATGTAAACAATAACATATAAAAAAGTACCTAATTTCTTTTTTACAAATATCTTTTTTTTTGCGTTGCCGTAGGTGTTTTCTTTGAGGTCGAATTCCAAAATCGAATTTCGAATTCGAAGGGGTTTGTTTTTTCACTCACTTTTTATATGCATGTGAAAGAGACAGAGCACAGTAAAATTCGAATGTTTCAAATTTGTGGCTGAACAATGTCAATTCGTGGCAGTGAATATTGAAAAATTAAAAAGCTACTTTGCCTCACGCTCGAATCAAAATCGCGTTTTGTTCACTGTTGTCTCGCAGCAAAAGCGGCATGTTTGAGCTGCTGTGGTGAAAAAATCAATAAATACTCTGATCTCAAGGAAGAAATAGCAAGAATCTGGAAAGTCAACAAAGTCTATATAATACCAATAGTAATATCAACCACAGGAGTCATACCTAAATATTTGCACCATAGCTTGAAAATGCTCGATTTACCACCAAAAATGTACATCAACATCCAAAAGGCAGCTATTTTAAATACTTGCAGGATAGTGCGGAAATGAAAATGAACCACAAATCATAGATCAAACCAACACAGATATTTCTTAAATGACTATTACTTGGTTATTAACCCGTAATAGTCATAAAAACACCGGTTTTAAACCGAGTATACTAAAATTTCTCAAATAATAATAATAATATTCTTTATTGTTCCAAAAATATCACACTTTAAAAACAGTAATAACAAGGCTTATTAAAAAAAACAATGCACATTTAAAGAAACTCTGTCCTCTGAACTAGGTGTATGTCCCTGTATTTCAGACGACAGCGCTCCTACCCGTATGTTAGCCTCAGTTTCATTTCTATTTTTTTAAATGGTACCTATAGCTATTTAAAAACAAAATAAGAAATTATGTTTAACAATACCATTTTAGTAAGAGTTTGTATTAACCTATAAGTATGTGGTGTGCTAATAGTCTCGGTTATATCTAATAGTCTCGGATCTTTTCCCCTACTTCAATAAAAACTATAAAATTTTATTTATTTCTTCTTTCTTCGTCTCATGTCATCAGCCCAGGGCCGGATTTAGAGGTCTGGAGGCTGGTTTCTAGTGTCCGTTTTAATTTTTCCTTTAAGTATTAAAAGAATACACTATCAGCAAATTAAACTCCGTTAAAAACAGAAAACAATATAAAATCTTTATAACGGCGCGGCGTTAATGTAATAGCACTTTGCGAATCTTTTTGGACGAAAAGTCGTCGATTATTTCACTGAAGTCTTGCTCGCGGAGTAAATCACTTTCAATACTAGTACTAGTAGTAGTAGTAGTAGTAGCAGGCCTCTGTCACTCGATGTGCTTGCGCGCGCTAACTACCTACCGCTAGCCGGGCCGCCGTTGGCCCTTACCGCAGTGGGTTGTCGACCGTCTCTCGCGTCGCGCGCGTACTTACCTATTATTGACTTGGTCCGAGTTTAAATCAGAGATGAATTAACATGACGTCGTCTGGCAGTCTACGTGCAGTCAATGGTTGCAGATCCAATAAAAGAAAAAAAAAGAAAATCTTTCTATTTTCAAGTTACCTAGCGATGATCCTTCGGCTGGCTGTAGCTTTAAAGAGCGCAACAGATTACCGATTTGACTTATCTACTCAAAATACCTTGGTATATATGGCGGGATATTTACTTTACAAATGCAACACGCAACATTCCTGTCTAAAATACGATTCCGCAGTAAATAAGTCTTTAACAGTCCACTGCTGGACTAGGCCTCTCCTTAGAAGGGAGGAATTGGCCTGCTATACCACGCTGGCCAAACGAGTTTGTATCAAGTTTTCCTACTCTTACAGTGCTGTTCTCTGCATAATATGCTTCCTCTGTCGGCTCTTACGACACCCATGGGATGATATGGGGGTGACAATCCGTATACACGGACTTTATACAGGGTATTTTTTTATGTAGTTCGGATATTTTTTTCTGTGGTTCTATATCAATAATAGAACACATTTCCATAAATAACTTTTTACTTTTTTATCCCACCAAATCCGAGTAAAAATATCCGAGAAACAAGGAAATCATAGACACAACGTTATTCATTGCAATAATACTATCAAACACGCGCGCGATGCGACAGGGGTAGGGGCGCGGGATGCAGGACGCAGGGTCCGGGGCGTGGTGGCGGACAAGCGGCCGCGCGCCAGTCAACTCGGCTCGGGCGCATTGAGAAAGTAGCACGTGTCGCACTTTCGCGCAAGCGCCGACGAACTCGCCGCCGGTCGTAAGTCGTTACAATGACGTCCCAACGATTTTCAAATCGCGAGTGCTACGAAATGGTACTATAATAGTTTATTTACTCAGTGGTGAAAGCCTTCGTGCAGCTAGGAACAATGTACGAACAAGAAAGTGTAGGTACCTCGTATGCGAGCTCAAGGAGTTCCAAGTGAACGGACTACTTTAGCGGCTAACCAACGGCTTTTCTAAGAGTGCTGGACTGATAGCCTGAACTTCGCGGCGGATATTTTCTTGTAAGGCGTTTATTGTTGATGGAGAATTGTTGTAAACGCGAGACTTAAGATATCCCCAGAGGAAAAAGTCGCAAGGGGTCAGATCTGGAGATCTAGGGGGCCAGGCTATGTCGCCGAATCGACTTAATTTTCCAGGAAAAAGCTCTCTCACTTTAATCATTGACTCCCGGGCGGTGTGTGCTGTGGCCCCATCCTGCTGAAAGTGAGTTCTCTTATTGTAACCGACGTGACGACAGGCGCGGTCCGAAGGGGGGGGTCACAGGGGACATGACCCCCCCCAAAATCTAAGGTCAAATTGAAAAATCTCAAAAATTTGCCAAATAATAAAAGGAAATTTCTAGCTATCCCCTAACAGCGATAAATTTATAGTTTGCTGACTCTATCTAGTGGTGTTTTTACGAACTACGTATGTACGATGGCCAAAATAACTTGGAAATTACATCTAGTTTAGAAACAAGGAACCGAACTACCTACGTAGTTTTGGTAATCCTAGCAAAATCGATATGCGTCGTTATGATAAAGATGTAATTTGTCGGTTTATTGTAAAGATTCCAACTTAGTTGTGAATTGTGATTCTTGTTGTTAAGTTTTGTGATTGAGGAAAAATTAAAATGTAACTTAATTGTCGAATACTTACTACATATAATTTAATTTGAAGAACAGTGCTTCATTTTATGATAATTTTATAATAATGTTAAGTCATAGTAAGTAATATCGAGCCTTTCCCGCCATTTTAGCGTAACCGACAAAAACTAAATTTTACAGGAGAAGGTCTTTTTTTAATATTTTTATACAGAAATGTGCTAATAAAGTAAAATTTTATGTAAGTACATTAATGATTTTTTAGATATTTTATGTATAATTAAAAAAACTACAAATATAATAAGTATTTTGGGTTGGATTTTAAAACGAGTCGCCTGAATTTGAGGGTATTTGGTGATGTAGGGGGCTTAAGGGAGTTAGTCTTAATCCCCTCAAAGTAATTTTGGCTGCCGGAGTTGCGTCTAAATATTTTTAAACAATTTCCAAAAATTCTTAAATACTTTGGCAATTATGCAAAACAGAATGTAATTTTGATGCTTTAGTACAGTTTTTCAAATGTAATTTTTAGGTTTTATGACAAAAACGTGAAACGAAATGCAACCCGCCATCTTGGATGGATGATATTGACAGCTGATGTCAAATTTGTGCGTCATTCCTTTGCTTTCGAGTGCCTAGGGTTAGGTAAGGTGCGACTGTAATTGAAGTAACTAAATAGGTTATGTAAGGTTCTCTCTTGACCGTTAATCCGAAATTAGGAGCCCTGCGAAGCAGGGCTCCGTCAACCTCAGTTTATTAAACTAGTGTGAAGAATGTGGAAGTTGGTACCACCATACACACTGATGTTTGGAGAGCATATAATTTTTATTTTTTCTAAAGGAACCAAGTATTTCCGGCGGGTGAAAATGGTGAGAGGGGGGCCCGAACCCTCCCCCCTACTCCCCCCAACCACTCACAATCCTTTAAAATGGCGACGTATTTCGAAATTTTTACCAGTATTTACGCTATAAATGGCGATCCAGATACCTATTTTTTATTAGTGTAGTGAGTGACCCCCTCCAAAATTTCAGGCTGCGACCGCGCCTGCGTGACGATGCAGCTCGGGTATAAAAAAAATATCCAACATAGCGCGGTACCGCTCTGCGGTAACAGTTTCACCTTTTAAAAGAAATAGCTGACAATTAAGGTGCACTCGGGTAATTACGAAAGGATTTATGACTAGTTAAAGGGATGTTTGAATTTTCATTATTTTTTTAAAATTGGTAGTTCTTATGATATTAACTTGGGTCACTCTATTTACTGCAATATACAGCCTAAAATCCTACATCAAAGAATTTCTTAAATAGCGTTGGTTATAAAAGCTACAACTGTTTCAAACCCAAGTTAATTTTGCATTGTAAGAGTACAATTCCGAAGTATGTTCGGATAATTCCGAATCACTCTTAAAAGTGAGCTTTACGTAATCTTAATATATTAAATCCTTGCGTTACTGACTGACTGACAGACACGCTACAGTTGAAACTATGAGGCGCAGGAAGCTGAAATTTGGCAGGTATGTTCCTTGAGTACCGTAGGGGTGCACTAAGAAGGGATTTCCCGAAATTCCCACGGGATCGGCCAAAACGGGTAAATTTAAAAAAATGCAGGCGTAGCTGCTGGCGTCTTTTAGTTCAATCATAAGGAACATACTTCTTTTTCCTTCATCTTTACCGTAAATAAAAAATATTTGTCAAATTTGGCCTCTCCCTTACTAGGTAGAAATCCTGTAACGTGGCGGACATGACAAATATTCAATGAACGGTCACTAAGAACACACACAAAAAACAAAAAGAAAAGAGATTTTTCTTTGTGTTATATTTGTATTTCGGAATTAGCCGACAAACGGTCTACGGTTGTCAAACTTTAAACCACTTTCACGAGTTGAAAACGCGTTTCAAATAAAAGTAAAAAAAAAACAAAAAACTAAGTTTAATTAAGCTGAGGTAGGCAACATATTCAACACCTCCTTTGAAAGACCAAATCCCCATTTTCCAACGTTTTTATAACGTCGGCCAATCGATGTTCTTCTTGCTGTGGAATAGCTACGGTCTACTTAAGACATCCGAGCTATAATTTACTTTTATTTTATCATAAAGGGTTGTTGAGGGTATTCCATTCCTTTTCGCCGCAGCGTAGGTAGTGTAGGTACATAGATAACCCACTTTTAACTCCTTGAACGGCATTGAATAAGCCATCTTTATGACGTTCATAAGTGTTGCTTTTGTAACCTATATGAATAAATGAGTTTGAATTTGAATCTTGCGTGTACCGGGGTATTTTCCTTTTTAGATATTTACTGGGCACGTTCCTGAAGTAATAAAAATATATTCAGTAAGACATAGTTATTATATTATAGCCTACTGGTGTATATAAAGGGTTACCTATGTTAAACTTGATCTTGATTAAATCTTTATTAGTATAATGTCAACATAGAAAAAATGATAGTCGATTTTAAACAAAGGTATTTATACCTTAAATTCATTAAATATCGCGAGTAAAATCGACGGTAGAAGACCCTTGCTGATTTCAGCATGAATGGGCCGGCTCGACCGCGGAAGGACTCACAGAAAATCGACGTAAAGTGATAGTACTTAAACTGTTGCGTTTCGTTTGGTGAGTGAGAGTGCCGAAGGGCCTATCCCCTATTCCTTCTCCCTCATCCTATCCCTTTTCCCATCCCCAAGGGGCTACAACGCACTATCATTTCTATGTAGATTGTAGTACTCAACAGATTATTTTATTTAACTACTTAGTAGAAAATTAGAAACAGCTTAATGTGCCTATATTAATCAGATGACACTTTAAAATTCGAATATGAAAACAATATAATCTATTTCTGAAAATAATAACTTTGAGATTGGGAACCACTGTCCATTTTCTTAAGAGACTCGATATCGGGCAATTCTGAATGGAACATGATTCAGAATTACCCTAGTCGGCTAATTCCGAAAAAAAGAATGAACGTAGTCCTATTGTTTTTTAAGCCTCATAAATAGTACACAAAAACGAAAAAGTATTGAATAAAAAAACAACCAGTCAAATAACTTACCAGATTTCGTAATTATAGATCTTCGAGTAAATCCGATAACAGCAAAAATGCGCGAAGTAGACAATGTTCACAAAAACGTCACGTTACACACGAACGCTCGCTCATAGCTCCAGGAGCCAGTTAAAGGGCGGGAGGGGATTAAAATGCCGGCTACGGGCTAGGTAAATATGGCTGGTGCAACATACCTTATTAAGGAGATATTTGCAATTATTGGAATATCCCGATTTTCGGAGTTACCCGAATACACCTTATAAATTATTTCTATCATATAATAAAACTGCGCTAAATTATTATAAATAGTCGTTGTTATCCTGAAAAGTATTGTTACGAGCTGGGGTTCGACGATAAATTATAACTCACTATGCCACTTAAACTGAACTTTATTTATACACAAACACTGGATACACACACTTAATTTTCACTTCACTAATAAAACACACTATTCACACCACTAGAACAACACTAAACACTTCCGACTTATTTCCTTCGCTTCTTGTTGATCGCTTCGATATTAAATTGTTACTGTGTCCGTTCCGTTCGGTCGCGCTCTATTTATACTGGCCGGATAACATCACTAGCGCATTCTAGATGCTTCTACAAAACTGTCGAAATAATCTCGAACAGTCGATTACTCGATACAGCAACGCCATCTAGTACAGAGTAGCTGAATTACCTTTAAACCACCGATACATTCAATCTCTTCTCACCGATAGATGGCGTAACACTGCCCCCCTCTTAAACGTGTTCGTCTCGAACATAGTTGGACCCATGGTAACGAGCCAACCGGTCCACATGAACTATCTTCGGTGCACCTCGCGACCCCTTCTGGATTCGATAGGTGACGTCGTTATTCCTGGTAATTATGCGATATGGCCCGTCCCATCTGGCTTGTAACTTAGGCGATTTGCTTTTGCTTCGTACTGGGTTATGAAGCCACACCAATGATCCCTCATCGAAGCCTTTGTTGTTTGCCTTCCGGTCGTAGCGAGTCTTCATCTTTTCAGACATCTGTTGTCCTGACTCCTTGATGTGCTCGTATACGTCGTTCATCTTGTTGCGTAGCTCGGTCGCGTAATCCGTTATATTGCGTGGAGATTCTGGCGGAATACCGGTGATTAAGTCTGCTGGTAAACGTAATTCTCTGCCGAAATTGGCAAAAGCTGGTGTTAGTCCTGTGGTTTCGTGGACCGCACTGCGATATGACAGAAGGAATGGTTGGATGTGCTTGTCCCAATCTCTTTGTTAACTCTCCACGACCTTCGCCAGGTACCTTTCCAGTGATTGGTTAAATCGTTCAACCATGCCATCTGATTGCGGGTGATAAGCCGTGGTCCTGGTTTTATGTGCACCCATCACGCGACAAGTCTCCTTGAACACCTCGGATTCGAAGTTCCGGCCTTGATCGCTGTGGATTTCCAAGGGTACCCCGAATCGACAAAAGACTTCATGCACCAGCTTGTCGGCCACTGTGGTAGCTTCTTGATTTGGGATTGCAAACACTTCAGGCCACTTCGTGAAGTAATCCATCACAACCAAGAAGTATTTGTTTCCATCCTGGCTCTCGGGAAACGGCCCAGCGACATCCAAGGCTATGCGCTCCCATGGGGCTCCCACATTGTACACCTTTAATGCACCTCTGCTTCGAGTATGTGGCCCCTTGACAGCCGCACAACTTGTGCATTTGCGGCACCAATCCTCGACGTCATCCCGACAGTGGAGCCAATAAAACCGCTCCCGGATCTTAGTAAGGGTCTTCTTAACTCCCATGTGACCTCCCGAAGCACCATTGTGATAGAGCTGCAAGACTTCCGGCACCTTCGTTTTGGGCGCTACCATTTGCAAATGGCACTGGTCACCGCGAGCGTTTTCCCATTTGCGGCACAGAACTCCATCCTGGACGACCAAGCTTTCCCACTGTGCCCAATAACTCTTGGTGATAGGGCTCATTGCTGCGATATCACTCCATTTGGGCCTAGGAGCGCCTGATTTCTTCCATTCAAGAATCGGCTGTACATCCTTGTCATCTTGCTGAGTACTCTGCAAAGCTTCTCTCCATTCGTCGCTTAGATCCGTCTTTAACATCCTCACTAGCGCTGCCTGCTTTGCTTCCTGTCGGCTACAGTGCTTGCACTGGTCGGGACACGGCCTACGCGATAGGGCATCTGCGTTACCATGGGACTTGCCGCTGCGATGTTGTATTACAAAATCAAACTCTTGCAGTAGTTCAATCCATCTAGCTACTTGTCCTTCTGGGTCCCTAAATTGAAGTAGCCATTTCAGCGCTGCATGGTCGGTTCGCATGTGGAATTTACGGCCCAACAAGTATTTGTTGAAATGCTGCAACGTCTTTACTACAGCCAAGAGTTCCCGCCTGGTGACGCAGTAGTTTCTTTCGGGTTTGGATAAGGTCTTGCTGAAGTATGCTATAACAACTTCTTGATCACCCTTCTTCTGTGACAGCACGCCGCCAATTCCGGTGTTACTGGCATCTGTGTCAACTATGAATTCATGCTCATTGTCAGGGTAGCCTAGAATAGGTGCAGTACACAGATGTTCCTTAAGCTTCTGGAATGCAACGTCACAGCTCTCATTCCAACAGAACTGCACTCTGTCTTCGGTGAGCTTATGAAGAGGTCGAGCAATGTCAGCAAAGTTCTTCACAAATCGTCGATAGTAGGAGCATAATCCTGCGTTTTGTTCTCTGGAACTGGCCATTCCTTCACGGCAATGATCTTATCCGGGTCAGTTTGAATACCGTTCTCCGAGACCAGATGTCCTAGAAAGTTCACTTGCCGTCTGAATAACGCGTATTTCTTCGGACTCAGCTTCAAATTAGCTCCTCGTATCTTTGACAGCACTTGCTCCAAGTTTCGAAGGTGATCCTGGAAGGTGCGCCCCACGATGATGATGTCATCCAAGTAGACCAGGCAGGCGTCTCCAATCAGTCCCATAAGCACTCGCTCCATCAGTCTCTCAAAAGTAGCCGGAGCGTTGCACAATCCAAAGGGCATGACGTTAAATTGCCACAATCCTTTGCCTGTGGAGAATGCTGTCTTCTCCTTGTCTCGAGGATCTATTTCCACCTGCCAGTAGCCACTTTTTAGATCTAATGTAGAAAACCACTTCATCCCCGTCAGCGTATCCAGTGTGTCATCGATCCTTGGCCGTGGGTAGCTGTCCTTCTTCGTGATGTCATTTAATCGGCGGTAGTCTACACAGAAGCGCATGCTGCCATCCTTCTTCTTAACTAACACCACCGGAGAGCACCACGGGCTGGACGAAGGCTCGATTACGCCTTCTTTCACCATACCGTCGATCATCGCTTCCACTTCACGTTCCCGTGCCACTGGCACACGTCTTGGTCGCTGGCGAATCGGTGCTTCACTTCCTGTGTTTATTTTGTGCTGGACTAGTGCTGTCTTCCCTATGTCGGCATCACTGGTCGAGAAAATATCGGCGAACCGGTTTAACATCTTCTTAGCCTTGGTCTTCTCTTCTTCTGACAGGGTACTTTGGCAGTCCTCCAAAAGTGAAGGCACGTCGAATCGTGCACCCTGAACCTTGGCGCTGGTAGGTTGCTCTTGACATCTACGCATCCAAGCCACTCCTTCATAGGTGCCCAATTCCGTCCCTTTCTTGAGCGACACTTCCTTGTCACTTGCATTCAGTGCGCGTACTGATGAAACTTTGGTACCCCTTACCAAGGTTCGTGCAATCTTCCACGAGGCCTCTTTCTCTAGGCCTTCGATTAGTACGCAGCGGTTCCCTCGACCAGAATTCCCTGGTAGACAAACTGGTACAACCGTTTCCGACCGCGGGTGAAGAATGACATTCTTTAGGCAGTACACTTTTCCTGAAGTTGCACCTTCCATGAAGACTTCTTCCGAGCCACACTTCAAGACTCCCTGGTTAACATCGATCTCGCAGCGATACTTCCGCATGAAGTCTAGGCCCAAGATGCAGTCGTCCACTTTATCGGCCACGATGACTTTGTGATGGTAAATTTTGTTGCCTGGCTTCAGATCCACCACCATTTCACCTCGGACGGTTATGTGCTGACGGGTAGCTGTTCTCAGATTCACATATTCATTGTTCCTGAAGCAGCCCCGAAGAACCCGTCTTGCCAGATGGAAACCGATGACTGTCCGAGAAGCACCCGTGTCCAATGTCAGCATGCATGGTGTTCTGTTAATTTCGCCTTCGATGATCAGGCTGTTCCCGTCGCATGATTGCGAGCTCGAGATACTTGGGGCTCTTCCATTACCAGCCAGCAACCGCCCCGCAGTCCTGGCTTCTACTCGTTTCCCTGCTCTCGCTGCCTGGCAGGCACATCAGGTGACCCCTTTGGTGGAGACAGGGTGTCACCAGGCTGCCTACGCTTTGGGCAGCTCAAGCAGATATGGCCTCTTTCTCCGCAGTTGTAGCACCGAGGTGACGACAAAACTTCCCTGATGCGGTGACCTCGGTCGTCGCATCGCACTGCTTCCACCTCCAGAGCGTGGGCTAAGGCGTCCTTGAGGTCCTTGAAGTGCCCAAGCCTCACTGCTGCTTTCCCTGAACAATATCCATGAGACCGTCCATGCTACGTAACATTGCCGACATGCGGTACTTCCATGATACCCAATTTTCACCGTCAAGTTTCGAAATTTGAATTTTCGATAGCTCCATTATTTACAACAATAATTTTCTCGTGTAGGGCGCATAACCACTTAAAGTTGAAACAATAATTCCCCTGTGCTGGGCCCATAACCACTTAAAGTTTGACGAGTGGAAAATTAATAAACCATGTTAGTTTTGCAGACATGAAAATATATGTAATCTGGTTACCATGCTTCTTGACAAGACAGTAAAAAAACTATGACATTCTTGACTAAAGTAAACAACAGTGGCATTCTACATTTAAAATAAAAAATCATAGTATAAAAGCCACGAAGAAAAAGAAACATATTATCGGCCTAGAAACACAAAGAGGTTTCATATCGTTACTTCAACAGATACCTGAGTGGAACGTATAATTAGAGCGCAATCTGCTGATGATGTGCGCGAAATAAGAAATTAGTGCGGTTTATAGTTTTGGAAAAAAAATAAAAAAAAATCCTTCCTGGTGGGGTAACGTTCTTCCAGCAGGAAGATTCTAAACGAATTATCAGAGAGAGAAACATTGTACATGGACAGATAGCTTAGGTATATTAGTTGGACAATGTGCGCCGAAAATAAAATTAGTGCGGCTTCAGGTTTTCGAGATATTAGAATTCTTGCTAGGGTAACGTTTTGCAGAATCGTGTATCTCTAAAACGGTTGCATGTGCGGTTATAAAATAAACATACACGAGTTGCTCTTAATTTGTGCGAATTGGTGAAATAATAAAATTTAAGAAAATACATGTAATTTTCAAGTAATTGGCCTTCTTTGAAAACCCAAAAAAACATCGCAGCGTCAAAATAAGAAAAGGTATAGGCTCACTGAAAACTGTTTTCGGTTCTTCTTGACACATAGATTAACCATAAAAAGTTTCAAAACTATACATACATGTGTTAATGAGATATATTACTAAAAGTCATAACGACGAAGTCGTTACTTTGAGGACAACGCTCAAGAAACCGGCTCAACCCAAGGTGTGTAGAAGTAAACTAGCAATTAGAGCGATAGTCCAGTAATATATAGTGAAATTATCCAGCTTTGAATGTCTCGCATGTAATAAATAATTAACAAAAACTAAAACATCAAACAACGATTGGTTATCCGACCAAATTCGAATGACTACAAAAAAGCGACGGATTCATACATATCAATGACCATCTTAACTTGACCCTTTAATCGGTTAAAGCGTGTTGTGTCCGAGTACACTGAAGCAGAAAAGTAACAAAATAAACTTGTTCTACTAACCATTTTCGTGAATTATTGAGATATGATTTTTAAACAAATAAAATCCTTAAATTTTATTTTAGGTATTAAAATAATACATAAATTATTAAATTTTTGCGTGTACACAGTGACTTTTTAGTCGTCTTACAACGGCAACCAACTTCATGTATATAATAATTTGTATAGGTACAAATAATAGGTATTTATGAGATAAGAATAATTTAAAAATAAAAATATTATGGAGTAGTTAGAAGAAACATCCTGTTGCGAGTGCGGTGCCCATAGAGATATTAGAATAGAGTGGCAGAACAGTACCTAACTCAATACTGTGTCGTGTCCGTCGGTGCGAGAGAGAACACAACATTAAAGGCCCCCTGCATCTCTCTCTAACAATACATGCACAACATCAACATTACGCAGTGGCGTGCTACCTGTAACTATTATTTATATCAGTTTATCAGTAATCAATAGTTTAAAAATATATAAACATTTTTGTCACTTCAAACTATCTTCGTACATACAGACATACATACATATCGTCACGCCTTTTATCCCCGAAGGCCGCTTTTTTGTAGCTATCCGAACTTGGTCGGGTTATGTAGGTTTTCGATGCTTCGTCAGTATTATAATTGTTTTTCTTTAATTACTGAATTTAATGACATGAAATTTTGCATGTGAATCGTTGAATGAATACACTAATTATTGGCATACATTTTACCATGCAATTCCTTTAGAACGTCGTGATATTTGACTGCTTTGTAAACAGTGATCTATTCATGGTAAATTGTCCTATAACTCTTTAATTACTAACGGAACATCATTGATACTAGGCAACATGTTGCAGACACTTACAAGGTTTGTATAAACGTGAAAATCTAGACCCCAAAGTGCATACTTTAAGAACTAAGACCTAATAAGCGTATTTTACGTTTATATTTTTATCTTTTAAGCCCTACGATTTTTTCTAAATCTGTTTTTTAAACAAATATAAACAAATTCAAAACAACGTATGTAAAAATCTACAGCTCTCTATGTAAACGCTTAATATGAAAACTAGCTAATGGCCAAACTTCGCGTAGCGGAAACTTGAATTTCTCCGAAGTTTATGCATGCACCAATTTTATTCATACATACACAATTACACACAAATACACACTAATTTTTGGAAACATCTCTTTTCTTCTAAAGTCAATGGATTAAAAAAAGTTCCGCCAGGACAACGTTCGCCCAGCGGAATCAGTTTTTGGTGAATTTCTCCACAATGGCTGCGTGCACAAATTTTTTTTTACCATACACAATTATACGACGTCATACACTAAATATCTGCATAATTAAAATCTTTAAATTCAACAACATTCCGCTGCGCGAACGCACACAGCGCTCGCCGCCCCGCGCTAAGCCGCCGCTCAGAGCGGCAAGGTCGTGACAGGGCCGTCACATTTATCTGATGTAATCTGTCGTGACGGCGTCTGTCGTATCGCGACAGACAATATCCCGGTCTGCGACAGAGAGGGCGGGGGGGAGGTCGGTACAGCGCGAATTAAGAGATTGGACTCAGATTAACCCTTAATTTGATACAGTCCGGCGTGGCGGACATACATTTAATAGAAATCATGTAAGTTTTTTATTTGATATTCATCAATTGATAATTGACTAAATGTTTATGTATACTATAAAGTAATAGTAAAAAAATATATAATGGTGGTTGGAACACTGCATATGTCAATTTTGACACAATATGTCTACGAAACGGCGACCACCTGTTTTGCTCAAGGTATTTATGATTATTTTTCCTCTTTTGGCGAATATAAAATTTAGGCTTATTAAATAAAATATTATAGATTATAATACAAGACAAAATAATATACCCTTATATTCATTTTCATTGTGTTTTTGTGACTAAAGTGTTCTGTCCGTCACTGCGAACATTGCCAATTGCATAGAAAAATAGTATATTATTACTATGTCCGCTGTAGCGAACAACGCCAAATTGAGTTTGCTTTTGCTTGTTTGGGTTTGGTGCTGAATTTGTTTATTTTTTCTTTGTTAACAGCCTAATTGCACTAGTCAAATTATAACATTAGTGCCGAATGAACATGATCCTTCCGATGTAGCGAAATATCCGATTTGGAAACTGAACTGCATGATGAGCGTGCTAATTCTTCCACCCCGCAAATTTATCCTGCATGCTAATCTAACTATAGATACATCTCATAACCAAGAATCAAACACCGAAGACGCTGATATTATACCAGATTCTATCGTGCGTGAAATTAAAGTATCAAATTATTAAAATGTTTCCTCCTTATCTGGTATACCTATATTACCTTCAACGCCTGTAGCTGCAACACCGATAATTTCTTCATTAGCATCTCAAAAAACAAGATTTAGGAGACTACCAACAGTAACCGTTAAAAGAGCAAAGAAAAGTAAAAATTTCCAGGTGACTTATAACAGGAAAATAGATCGATTCCGCCACAATGCTACAGCAGAAGACGATGAGGAAGATGATTACGTGAACCTACCAGAAGATGAATGTCATTGACAATATAGTGGAACAAACAAATTT
Organism: Euclidia mi; assembly: GCA_944739405.2. Lineage (NCBI taxonomy): Eukaryota > Metazoa > Arthropoda > Insecta > Lepidoptera > Erebidae > Euclidia > Euclidia mi. Next base: position 57,339,795 of record OX123189.2, on the reverse strand, counting down.
ATATTCTGTTCAAAACCCGGCATTTCAGTAAGACTTACAAAAGAAGAATTTCAGGATTTATTAGCTATCCACGTAATTATAAGTATTGTAGTAATACCTGGGCCTCAAGTCTGCTATTTTAAACACATTCGTCATTCCAACACGATCCCATTGTCATTTTGACAAAAGTTCGTAGTCTGGTAATTCATTATGATAGTTCAGTGATCGATCAGTGGTCTCGTAATTGAATGGTGGCAGAATGGCAGTGTTGCCAGATGATGATCTAGCATTCTCCCCAAATCTCACCCAAAATCCCCCCAAAATGTTAGTGTTTTGAGAAAAAACCCCCCAGTAATTAGAAAAATATTTATTTATTTAAATACAATCAAATTAAATGTATAATAATTCAGCAATTGCTTCCATGACTGGATCAGCATCTCCACTTGCGTCGTATGCAGTTCCATCATCGTCGTATGAATATCCTATTCTCAAAATGGATTCGGCCGTGTTGATGGCTAATCTGTTTCTCAGTTTGTCTTTAATAATCGCAACTTGCGAAAAGGCTCTTTCCACAACCGCGTTAGAAAAAGGTAACGACAAAATTGCTAATGCCAATTTGCTTACATGTCCGTAACTTCTATCACCTACTGCATTTTTGACGCCATATAATATACACTTCAACCCAGAACTCTTCGGTCTTTACTCTTTTGTGTGGATTTTCAGGTTGTTCGATATAAAGCATTCCACTCTTGTACCACCGAGTCAACATCATTGCAGACGGTCTTAAAAGATTTGGCTTAATTGGTGCGCCGCAGCATTGTTGTGCTAGTGTGTGTGTTTGTCTTCGTTTCTATGGTGCGTTCAAATTAAGTTGTGAGTGGTTTGGTCACGTATAAAACTTTTTCAAAAAAATCCTCCAATTACCTCCAAGCCAATTTTTTCCCCCCCGCAGAACCCCCCAAAGGATTTGTCCCCCCAAAAATCCCCCCGTGGTCTGAAAATACCCCCAAATTTGGGGGGAATCCGCCCCATCTGGCAACAGTGCAGAATGGCATCGTTGTATTGCCATAGATAAAAAAAACCATTAGAAGAAATGATTTTTGAAAAACTACCATGAAATTTGATTATTTTTCATGCCAGATTTAATTTATATATTTTTTAAATATTCATTACTAGTGTTATAAGCACTCTACAATAGTAGTAAAGTTCGTAAATAGCAAAAAAACAATGAATTTAACCATTCAACTCAATAATATTTGTTCTGTTTAGCTGTCAAAGTCAAATCATGTTTTGAAGTAAGAACTGTCAAAAGTTCAAAATTCATACCTTTTTGTAAACAAAGTCCTAGTTTGTTATATTTCTCAATAATCTCAATGCACTGCGTTGAATTGTTAAATACCGAGTAGCTCGTATGTTTCTCTTAGAGCCAAAACGAAGATATCAATGGAAAATGCTCTATGGATAACAAATTCCAAAGGAAATGATACAGCAAGGTTATGCAGTTTACACCTCAAAGAAAAGTGATTATATCGACAGGAGTAAATACTATAATTACAGATAGCGAGTTAACTACTAAAGGTGTTTATATTCGAAGAAGAATTGGCATAACCAAAACATAAAATATTGAAGATTGAGTTAGATCATAGATACATTCCTATTACAATTAAAATATTATTTGTGTTTCATGTGTTGTAACTGTATCAAGAAGGAAAATAAAACTCATAATTGGACGTAGTTAAGCAGAAAGGACTCAATCCACACTTTGGCCAAAATTGAGTTAAGTATGCCATCGTACTCCCGAGGGTCAAATCTATCATGTAGTAAAACCCTTTTTGGAAAATGTACACTGCAACTAGTTTTTTTTCGCTACCTCGACTCAACCCACAGTATGAAGAGCACACAAAAATATTTGCAGAATGAACTCAGTCCGCTTGAATTGTTTCTGAGTAATGTATTTCTATGAGTATGTTCTTAAGGTCGATAAAGCAGAATAAACTCAAACAGCTTGGATCCTTTCTAAGAATAAGTTTTATTATACAAATATCATTATATCAAATAACTAAAACGACTTAAACAGTTTGAGTCGTTTCTGTGTTATAGGTTTACTGAAACAAAATATTTCTTTTTATTTATCAGAAACAACTCAAAGCACTTAGGATATTTCAGGAAAACTGCTTTAAATGAACAGCGCATTTAATATCAAATAAACTAAATCGACTCAAATAGGCTGAGTCGTTTCTAAGGAATAGATGTAATGACTGATAGAAATACTTTCAAATGAACTGAAGCGACTTACAACATTAGATTTATAAAATAATATTAATAATAAAATTAAATAGATTTTATTAATATTAAATACCTAATAATAAAATCTATGCGTGGTCGAATCGCATCAGGCGGTACAAAAAAAGGATTGACCGATATTCCCAAAATCGCGCAAGAGATGAGAAGCTGGTTTATAGGAATTGGGAGCGACCTGAACCAGGTGTGGCTGATGGGAGTCGACCAGATGATGCGAACACGATTGCGTTCTGGCGCAGTTTATGGTCGACTCCCGTCAGCCATACCTCTGTACTGTGGTGGTGGTGACTGGATTAGGGATATTGAGCGATCATGTGAGATTATACCTCATATGGAGCCTGTAGCCATAGACGCCAGCGATGTAAATTGTGCAGTCCGTCCGTTAGCCAATTGGAAAACTGCGGGACCGGACGGGTTGCACAATTTCTGGTTAAAATGGCTACGCAGTGAACATGTTCGCTTGTCATCCCAATTCCAGTCATCTCTGGACTCAGGATCGCTGCCAAGTTTTATGACCACTGGCGTGACTCACCTGCTCTTCAAGTCTAGTAGTACCACAGCGCCTACGAACTATAGGCCTATAACTTGCCTGCCTACAGTTTATAAAGTTTTCACATCCATTTTGAGAACAAAATTGGCATTACATATATTCAATAATAAAATCTTATCTGAGTCTCAAAATGGATGTAGAAGCCGGGCACGTGGTACTTAAGGCCATTAGCCAACAGGTGCACCGTAGTGGAAAGAATCTGGCGACATGCCTGATAGACTATAAAAAGGCCTATGACTCTGTGCCACATACATGGCTTTTGAGGGTGTTGGAGTTGTACAAAGTAGATGCAACACAAGGGTGTCAACAGCCTTGCGTGTATGGCGTACCCATAAAGATCAAACGGGGTATTTTCCAAGGCGACAGTTTGAGTCCACTATGGTTTTGCCTAGCACTGAACCCGCTGAGCACTTTGCTCGAAAGTTCAGGGCTAGGCTATCGGTTGCAGACTAGAGGTCAGGTTATTTCTCACCTCCTTTTCATGGATGACCTCAAACTATTTGCCCCCACTGACCTCCAATTAATTGAGTTACTAAAGATAACTGAAAGCTTTAGTAAATCAATTAAGATGGTGTTCGGTGTGGATAAATGTGCGGTCATGCATGTAAAGAGAGACAGGAGTGTGGAATCTGATGGTATAGAGCTCTCAGATTTCTCACAACTCAGATCTCTCTCTGCAACGGCAACTTACAAATATCTGGGTATGTCGCAGGCATTAGGCATTGATGACGCTGGCATCAAACAGGCGTTGCAGGGACGTTTCTTTGGCCGCCTGAAGAAAGTTTTAAAAAGCTTTTTATCGGGCGGAAATGAGGTGCGTGCCTGTAATGGTTGGACTATGCTCGTCTAAATGTACTCCTTCGGTATACTCAGATGGACTCAAACAGAATTGGACGCCTTGGATAGGAAAGTTCGCTGCCTACTTACCACATACCGGATGCATCACCAGCGTTCGTCGGTGATGAGATTGTACATCCCGCGCAAGTGTGGGGGTCGTGGCTTCTTGAGTGCCAAGACCCTCCACAATCGCGAGGTGTGCAATCACAGAGAATATTTTCTCCACAGCACACCGACGCGGGTGTGCACCGAGTTATGGTCGCTGTGGATAGAGGGCTTACCCCGCTGGGTCTGGCCAAAGAGAACTGGCGCAAGCCTACCGTACTTGGTGTAGAGGAGCGCAGGGAAGTATGGAAAGGTAAAGAGCTGCATTTAAAGCAACGTTTTTACCGGGCCTTGCATGGGCTCGACATAGATATTCCAGCGTTGGTGTCCTAGCTGCGTTTTGACAATCTTTTCGCCGAAACAGACGGTTTTGTCTTTGCGATTATGGACGAAGTTGTCATGACAAACAACTACCGGATCCGGAAGTATATTCTGAGGGATGAGACGGTCGACATATGTCGGGCATGTCATCAGCCTGGTGAATCGCTTAGACATATAGTATCCGGTCGTTCTCATCTTGCCAACGGTAAATATTTGCATAGACAGAACCAAGTAGCCAGGATTGTCCACCAGCAACTTGCCTTAAAGTACCAACTTGTCGACTCTGAAATACCGTACTACAGGTATGTGCCCGACCCAGTTCTTGAAAATGGTCGTGCTACTCTGTATTGGGATCGGTCTATCGTTACTGACAGAACTATTGTGGCTAACAAGCCGGACATAGTGGTGACAGACCGATTAGATCGCCTTGCAATGATCATCGACGTCACCATACACCATGACGAGAATCTCGTGAAAGCCGAAAAAGATAAACAAATTAAGTATTTGGAACTGGCTCAGGAGATGGTCGACATGTGGGATGTTGACTCGGCGATCATTGTGCCGATAGTCGTGACCGTAAATGGTCTTATTGCCAAGAGTCTCGACCACCACCTCAAGAGGCTCTCGTTAGACGACTGGATCTTGAAACCATTGCCCTTATGTTCTGGCAACAGATACCTACTGCCTCACAATATCGACCGCTTCACTTGTTGGCCTGAGGTGTATCCACTCCAGGATATGACTCCTGAAACCTGCGCTGCAGCCCTTGTCAATGGTTGGATTTCGCGGTTTGTCTGTCCAGAACACATTACCACCGACCGCGGCAGACAGTTCCTATTGCACACATTCAAGGAACTCGCCGCACTGATAGGCGCAAACCATCACACTACCACCTCGTACCACCCAGCAGTTAATGGCCTTGTGGAGAGATTGCACCGACAACTAAAGTCAGCCATCACCTGCCATGCATCATCCAACTAGGTTGAAGTCCTACCTTGGGTTCTCCTTGGCATACGAAGCGCATGGAAGGAAGACCTACAATCGTCTACAGCAGAAATTGTGTACGGTGAATCACTCCGTTTAACTGGACAATTCCTCTCACCAGCCTCCGAAGCTGAGACAGATATTACAACTCTGGCTGCTAGACTACGTGCTCACGTTAGCAAACTCACGCCGCTACCTACGTCATGGCACAATAGTTCCAGTAGAACGTTTTACGTACCTACCCAAGGACCTGCCAACAGCAACCCACGTCATCGTTCGTCAGGGTCCGGCAAGAAGACCACTTGAAGCACCGTACACCTGTGTACGGTGCTTCAAGTGGTCTTCTTGGCGCTCTAATCGGTCTGTCACCACTATGCCCGGCTTGTTAGCCACAATAGTTCAGTCAGTAACGATAGACCGATCCCAATACAGAGTAGCACAACCATTTTCAAGAACTGGGTCGGGCACATACCTATAGTACGGTATTTCAGAGTCGACAAGTTGGTACTTTAAGGCAAGTTGCTGGTGGACAATCCTGGCTACTTGGTTCTGTCTATGTAAATATTTACCATTGGCAAGATGAGAACAACCGGATACTATATGCCTACAAGGTTTTACACCGAGACCAGAAGACCTTTGACGTGGACATCCGGTGCCACAGAAATGACTTGGAGGATGTAAGAAATTAACATGCGACCTCATTTTTGGCCTGTTTTATCTATTTTTTTTTAATGTTAATGGTTGTGTTTTATGTGATTTCACTAGCTTTGTGTTTAAGGTCAATTAATGTAAAACTTTTTAGTACTTTTACTATTTCGTTTTATTTTTATAAATAATTTTCTAGTACAAGGGTAGTTTTGAGTCCATTTTGAGAAATAAAAAATTGAAATCTGTCTTAACAATCTTAAGTTTAATGGTAAGGACTCAACCCACATTTAACTTAATATCTCGAAATGTATTGCAAAATATATCACAAACTTGATGGACAAATACAATATAAACTATTCTTTTGATGATAAGAGCCATTTAAAAAAAAATAATAACTTTTTGTCAGAGAAATTACAGCTCAAACTTCAAACGCCCATAACTCAAAAGTGACTTTGTGTGGATTGAGTCCTTTCTGCTTAACTACGTCCAATTATGTGTTATTATTAACAATGTTGTTTTATTAAAGATAAATAATTTCTGTACATGAATTTATTAAGAATTATTGGTTCCAATTATAGACACAAATATTGAACACTATTCTCATATACTAACTATCACAAATCTTCACTTTTGCATCTACTAGCAAAGCAACTTTCTTCATACTGGCTTTGCAGAATCCTCACATATATGTATGTCTCAAACAGATGGATATGAGCGGTCACAAAACTCATAAAGAAGTTGCCCGTTTGCTTGAATTTTGTATCTGTAAGAGAGATAAGTAAATATTTATAAACACACCACTCATTACATCATATTCTTTTATACTAAGATCTTCTATACTATGCAATTAATTTAAAAACACTTTTCATCATAATTCAGACATTATTTAATTGAATTATGTAGGTACTTAAATTCTTTACAGGACTCCATAAAAAGTAGGTAGAATATATTGATAAATTAGGAACATTATATAAAGCATCATTAACATAACTGTTCCTGTCATTTAGGTATGGCAATATTAAAAAGAGATCAGGAAGATCTTATTGTACTAATACTTCAAACTATCACATAGGTATGACATTATCATTTATTTAAGTACCAAACCACTGCTGGTCACTATCTATAGTCATATCATTATCTACTACTAACACTTCCATTCCCAATGTGTAAAAACATTACTCTTTCTTTTTAGCTCCGTCACTCAGATGAACTAAGTTCATCTGAGCTCTGCCATAGTTGGGTTAAAAGCACAGCTACAACATTTGAAAATATTATTTAATTTCCTGTTTCTTATGTTTGGAATATGAGTATTTAGCTTTGATGTTCTTGTATATTTCGGAAGGCAGAATGTACATGTATAATTTGATGTTCAAGTAGACACTTGAACATCAAATTTGGAAAACCACAAACTGAACTAGGCGAACTATGATATTCCTTTCCATTTAATACATTGATGGTATATTTTATATAATGCCTCTGTAACTTCTTTAGTGGGCTGCGACACAGTAATTGGCGAAATGTCATGGAGGGCACCCTGTCCAATCAAGGTCTGGTAAGATCCTGATGCGTAAAATGAGTGCTACCAGAATCAGCAATAAAAATATAACATTAATTAATAAATTTCTTCTTTATAGGAATAGAATAATAAATCAATATTAACTTCAGTTTTCTCACCTTTATTTCTGCCGATACGCTATCGTTTTGACGCGGGCCTTAAGGGGAATTAGTTTTTGAAATAACTCCCTTACTGAATCCTTTCCTCTCTAAGATGAAACGTTTTCACAAATTTCGCCTCGGGAATATCCGTAAAAGGGTTTGTAGTCATCCTCGATAAGCGACTGGCTTATTAGTTAGCTCGAGAATATTAGTTCGCAGTTAATACATTATCTCTTTTTTGTAGTACATTAAACTTTTTGATTGTCTATCACTATGTTTCACAAGCAAACACTAGACAAAAGCAATGATTGCACGATGGCGTTACGATGGTAGGTCACTGATCAAAAGAACTGTCAAAATATTACCAGACTACCGCATACGTCAGTCATCGATTTGTCATTATAGATACCTGAGTGGAACGTATAATTAGAGCGCAATCTGCTGATGATGTGCGCGAAATAAGAAATTAGTGCGGTTTATAGTTTTGGAAAAAAAATAAAAAAAAATCCTTCCTGGTGGGGTAACGTTCTTCCAGCAGGAAGATTCTAAACGAATTATCAGAGAGAGAAACATTGTACATGGACAGATAGCTTAGGTATATTAGTTGGACAATGTGCGCCGAAAATAAAATTAGTGCGGCTTCAGGTTTTCGAGATATTAGAATTCTTGCTAGGGTAACGTTTTGCAGAATCGTGTATCTCTAAAACGGTTGCATGTGCGGTTATAAAATAAACATACACGAGTTGCTCTTAATTTGTGCGAATTGGTGAAATAATAAAATTTAAGAAAATACATGTAATTTTCAAGTAATTGGCCTTCTTTGAAAACCCAAAAAAACATCGCAGCGTCAAAATAAGAAAAGGTATAGGCTCACTGAAAACTGTTTTCGGTTCTTCTTGACACATAGATTAACCATAAAAAGTTTCAAAACTATACATACATGTGTTAATGAGATATATTACTAAAAGTCATAACGACGAAGTCGTTACTTTGAGGACAACGCTCAAGAAACCGGCTCAACCCAAGGTGTGTAGAAGTAAACTAGCAATTAGAGCGATAGTCCAGTAATATATAGTGAAATTATCCAGCTTTGAATGTCTCGCATGTAATAAATAATTAACAAAAACTAAAACATCAAACAACGATTGGTTATCCGACCAAATTCGAATGACTACAAAAAAGCGACGGATTCATACATATCAATGACCATCTTAACTTGACCCTTTAATCGGTTAAAGCGTGTTGTGTCCGAGTACACTGAAGCAGAAAAGTAACAAAATAAACTTGTTCTACTAACCATTTTCGTGAATTATTGAGATATGATTTTTAAACAAATAAAATCCTTAAATTTTATTTTAGGTATTAAAATAATACATAAATTATTAAATTTTTGCGTGTACACAGTGACTTTTTAGTCGTCTTACAACGGCAACCAACTTCATGTATATAATAATTTGTATAGGTACAAATAATAGGTATTTATGAGATAAGAATAATTTAAAAATAAAAATATTATGGAGTAGTTAGAAGAAACATCCTGTTGCGAGTGCGGTGCCCATAGAGATATTAGAATAGAGTGGCAGAACAGTACCTAACTCAATACTGTGTCGTGTCCGTCGGTGCGAGAGAGAACACAACATTAAAGGCCCCCTGCATCTCTCTCTAACAATACATGCACAACATCAACATTACGCAGTGGCGTGCTACCTGTAACTATTATTTATATCAGTTTATCAGTAATCAATAGTTTAAAAATATATAAACATTTTTGTCACTTCAAACTATCTTCGTACATACAGACATACATACATATCGTCACCGCAGCCGCACCCGAAGGGGTAGGCAGAGGCGTATTTTTACACCCACTCTTCGCCAGATATACTTTAGTCCCACGTAATAAGGGGCGAGCCTATTGCCGTACCGGGCACATTTCCAGACTCCGTGCTGCTACTGAGAATTTCGTGACAGAAAAACCCAATAACACTGCCCGACCCAGGAATCGAACCCGGGACCTCCCGATCCCACGCGCACATTTATGCCGCGAGACCAACGAGGCAGTCGTATAGGGTTTGATGTCGAGTTTTCCGTCTCTACGCAAAGATGGTATTTGCATCGTGTTATCCCTTAGTCGCCTTTTACGACACCCACGGGAAGATAGGGGGTGGTGACACTTGTATTCTATGCCGTCGACCACACAGCAGACTATCTTCGTGTATCAATAAAAACAACTTTTACACTATTGATTACTAATAAACTGATTTAAATAATAGTTACAGGTAGCACGCCACTGCGTAATGTTGATGTTGTGCATATATTGTTAGAGAGAGATGCAGGGGGCCCTTAATGTTGCGTTCTCTCTCGCACCGGCGGACACGAATAGGCCCCACTCTGCCACTCTATTCTTAATATCTCTATGGCGGTGCCATTAAGATATTCATTGAGCGGATGAAAGGCGTCGCACGCCACGCTATATTATATTCTCATTGGATGACTATTTATGTTTCTTTGTGCAATAGGTTTGTAAAAAAATCTCTACCACATATATTTTATGTTGGATAGGTACATATACCTACTTATCTTACGGACCACTATTTTTTCTAAAATAAAATATAGCCTATGTTACTCGCAGATAATGTAGCTTTTTAATGGTGAAAGAATTTTAAAATCGGTCTTGTAGTTTTTGAGTTTTTCATTACAAACAAACAAAAATACAAATATTTCCTCTTTATAATATTAGTGTAGACAAGACTGCTAAAAAGTTACAGACTTAGGTTTAATAACTCTGTGATTATGCGATTTTACTGTTTGTATTTTGGTAATGAAAAACTGATCTGTGATTTTGATGCCAATTATATTTTAAGAGTCGAAATGAACAGAATAAAAATAATAATTTACACGTCAACAAGTTCTTTTATTTCAAATAGTAAAAAATAACATTATAGTTGCCGACAAACGCTTTTTGCGCGACTGTACGGACAACAGCATGGGTATAATACGATTAAAAAAGTAGGACGTCGGTATGTATAAGTCCGTCGCTTTTTTGTAGTCATTCGAATTTGGTCGGATAACCAATCGTTGTTTGATGTTTTAGTTTTTGTTAATTATTTAATACATGCGAGACATTCCAAGCTGGATAATTTCACTATATATTACTGGACTATCGCTCTAATTGCTAGTTTACTCCTACACACCTTGGGTTGAGCCGGTTTCTTGTGCGTTGTCCTCAAAGTTACGACTTTGTCGTTATGACTTTAAGTAATATATCTCATTAACGCATGTATGAATACTTTTGAAACTTTTTATGGTTAATCTATGTGTCAAGAAGAACCGAAAACAGTTTTCAGTGAGCCTATACCTTTTCTTATTTTGACGCTCGATGTTTTTTTGGGTTTTCAAAGAAGGTCAATTACTTGAAAATTACATGTATTTTCTTAAATTTTATTATTTCACCAATTCGCACAAACTCGTGTATGTTTATTTTATAACCGCACATGCAACCGTTTTAGAGATACACGATTCTGCAAAACGGTGTCCGTTTCGATGGCGCGGCCACGACGCTTTTTTTTTTTTAAATCTTTACAAGATTTTGTAAAAATTTGTAAAAGTAGACTCCCAAAACCATAAATTTGTCAAAGCTATGGTTAAAAAGTTACAAGGATTTGAACGTGGCCGCGCCATTGAAACGCTCCGAACCGCGCGGCCACGGAGATCTTTAAAACTAAGCATTGCAGAGACCTGAAATTTTGATAAGTAACAGATTGAATTTGTAAAAAAATTGTAAAAATATAGAAAAAAAATCCTGAACTTATATTTTAGGAGCTGTAAGACTAAATAGCCATGGCCGCGCCATTGAAACGGTGGAAAAACACATTTTCGCCGATATCTCGCTGAAAAAACAACGCAGACGTCTGAAGTTTTTTGTAAAACCCAGATTTGAATTTGTCAAAATCAGTAAAAATAAAACATAAAATCCTAGGTTTATATTTCTGGAGCTATAAGACTAATACGCCATATGGCCGCGCCATTGAAACGGTGAAAATCACGTTTTCGCCGATATCTCACTGAAAAAGCTTCGCAGACGTCTGAAGTTTTTTGTAAAACCCAGATTTGAATTTGTCAAAACCAGTAAAAATAAAACAAAATATCCTAGGTTTATATTTCTGGAGCTATAAGACTAATACGCCATGGCCGCGCCATTGAAACGGTGAAAAAACACATTTTCACCGATATCTCGCTGAAAAAGCAACGCAGACTTCTGAAGTTTTTGGTAAAACCTGGATTTGAATTTGTCAAAACTAGTAAAAATAAAACAAAAGATCCTAGGTTTATATTTCTGGAGATATAAGACTAATACGCCATGGCCGCGCCATTGAAATGGTGATAAAATACATAATCGCCGAAATCTCGCTGAAAAAAGCATCACAGAGGTCTGAAGTTTTTTGAAAACCTAGATCTGAATTTGTCAAAACAGGTAAAAATGCACATAAAAACCCTAGGCTCACATTTCAGGAGCTGTAGATTACGCATTTTTTCACGAATATTGTACGAATAATAAATCCTTCAGTCTGTGCTTCGGTTACAGTATCCTTGCCTACAGACATTCATTTCCTATAATTCATTCTATATTTTTTCCATGTCTACCTATTCCATCCTTTAGGTATAACAATAATCGACGACCGGTTGGCAAAGCGGGAGTGTAAGCGACTACAACGCCGAAGGTCGCAGGTTCGATTCCCGCTCATGTCAAACATTTGTGTGCATGAACATGAATGTTTTGTCTTGGTCTGGGTGTTTCTATGTATATATTTAAGTACAATAAAAGTAAGTATAAGTAAATATGTATATTATGGCCCATTATTACCATTGTCTAGTACCCAAAGTAGGCGTCAGTCAGGCAGCCGGCTAGTAAAAACACATGCCACAACCCTATTGCAGTATGACCATTTCCAAGTACTATATTTATAAACAACATTTAAAAATAAGAGAGAGGAGAGACCAACGATCTCACATTAATACGTAGTCCGATAGATGGCAAATGTACTATTTCACTCTAATTCACAAGTCGACAATTTGATAACGCGCAATAGATTTTCAACTATATTTTCATGTTCTGAATTCAAACTTTATGACATCTACAATTTTGATTTTTTCCTAGTTTCCTACGGTGCCGAGGCTGCCGCGCTCTAGGCCGCGTTCAGGGCCTGTTCACGAGATCGGTCTAAGCGGCGCGCGTCGCGGCAGAGCGTCGAGCACGCCACGACCCTACAGCAGCGGTAAACGCAGCGGCAAATGTGGACGTATTTGGGCCGACGGAGTTACCCATAAATATGGCGATAACCAAAATATCTTTGTGTAACTATACGGTATACCTACAAAATTGTCGACATTGGATCTTCATTTCTTACAAGTATTTTATATCAAAGGAATAATACATATTCGCAATTAATGAGGCGTTGACTAGGTACCTACACAACGTAGATTACTTTAAATAGGTAGGTAAATCACCTTTTAACTTTCATAGTAGCTGTGTCTGTACCTAAATAGGTACATATGTACATTACACAATTGTTTTAATGTTTGCGATTTATATTAAAACCTACCATTACATTCTGTAAAACATTGTTTCATTACATCTCGCAACGTTTTATTAACATTTTTGTATTTATACAGCGGATGTGTTGCTATCCATACACGCGACTGTTTTAAAATTTCGACTTTAAAATAAATGTCTCCGTATTCATTACCGCCACAAAATATTTAAAAAATAGTTTAACCGCCTAGTTCGTCCCTCGCGTAACGCTGTCTGTGCTGCTCGGAGTCGTGGCGTCGGGACTCGGTCGCAGTACATTTGTTCCCGCCGCGCAGCCATTCGCGCCAAAAAAAACGCGCGCGTTATCGCTGTGCGCGGCGGCTCGTGGCGTGCTTCGAACGTCTTCCGGTCTTCATACATTTGATCTTAGCGCTCGCGTGTGCGTTCGCGCAGCGGAATGTTGTGAATTTAAAGATTTTAATTATGCAGATATTTAGTGTATGACGTCGTATAATTGTGTATGGTAAAAAAAAAATTGTGCACGCAGCCATTGTGGAGAAATTCACCAAAAACTGATTCCGCTGGGCGAACGTTGTCCTGGCGGAACTTTTTTTAATCCATTGACTTTAGAAGAAAAGAGATGTGTCCAAAAATTAGTGTGTATTTGTGTGTAATTGTGTATGTCATGAATAAAATTGGTGCATGCATAAACTTCGGAGAAATTCAAGTTTCCGCTACGCGAACGTTTGGCCATTAGCTAGTTTTCATATAAAGCGCTTACATAGAGAGCTGTAGATTTTTACATACGTTGTTTTGAATTTGTTTATATTTGTTTGAAAAACAGATTTAGAAAAAATCGTAGGGCTTAAAAGATAAAATTATAAACGTAAAATATGCTTATTAGGTCTTAGTTCTTAAAGTATGCACTTTGGGGTCTAGATTTTCACGTTTATACAAACCTTGTAAGTGTCTGCAACATGTTGCCAAGTATCAATGATGTTCCGTTAGTAATTAAAGAGTTATAGGACAATTTACCATGAATAGATCACTGTTTACAAAGCAGTCAAATATCACGACGTTCTAAAGGAATTGCATGGTAAAATATATGCCAATAATTAGTGTATTCATTCAACTATTCACATGCAAAATTTCATGTCATTAAATTCAGTAATTAAAGAAAAACAATTATAATACTGACGAAGCATCGAAAACCTACATAACCCGACCAAGTTCGGATGGCTACAAAAAAGCGGCCGTGCCATATATCTAAGAAACGTTCTTAAACTTCCAATATAGTATTTATTAATATGGTACAGTTGCGTACACAAGCGTTAGGAAAAAATAAAAACAATTGCATTTCTTGAATTAAAAATATTTTTTAAATAATAGCGCCACTATCTACGATAAAAATAAATCTTCAATTAACAAGTATTTAAGTATCCGTGTACAATTAACCAAAGGACTACCGAACCGCTTTGAACAAAATAAATCTGCATATTTTGGTGGGGTGCGGGGGAACACGCTCTCGTACATAAGTCACTACCAGTACAACGGTATACATCAATTAAAAAATCGATTCAAGAAGTAGTTTTTTTAAGTTATTACATTGTTTGATCCACTAAAGTTGCAAAGGGAAACGCTGGTGCATACCTAGTCCATTGGTTAAATAGTGTAATAAGCTACAATATGATAAATATTTACATAAACAGTAGTATTTACATGTGGTAATTATTTAATTTCCCTAAGAGGTCTATAGTTAGAATTCTGATCCGTGAACTATTCAATAGAAATTAGCTGTATGAATTTTATTTGTCTTAAATTTTAATAATATATCTAGATTATATCTCAAATCTCAAGCGCATACTTAAATAAAGTACCTACGTAAATAGTCTGTCATAGTCAAATACATTTAAAAAAGTAGGTGTACAAAAGTAAATTACCTATAAATTATATCGAAACAACAATTGTGTTATCGCCTATACCAATTCAATACCGGTATTATACTGTAAATTTTGGGATGTTACCTAAATATATTGCACGGCCGCTTTTTTGTAGCTATCCGAACTTGGTCGGGTTATGTAGGTTTTCGATGCTTCGTCAGTATTATAATTGTTTTTCTTTAATTACTGAATTTAATGACATGAAATTTTGCATGTGAATCGTTGAATGAATACACTAATTATTGGCATACATTTTACCATGCAATTCCTTTAGAACGTCGTGATATTTGACTGCTTTGTAAACAGTGATCTATTCATGGTAAATTGTCCTATAACTCTTTAATTACTAACGGAACATCATTGATACTAGGCAACATGTTGCAGACACTTACAAGGTTTGTATAAACGTGAAAATCTAGACCCCAAAGTGCATACTTTAAGAACTAAGACCTAATAAGCGTATTTTACGTTTATATTTTTATCTTTTAAGCCCTACGATTTTTTCTAAATCTGTTTTTTAAACAAATATAAACAAATTCAAAACAACGTATGTAAAAATCTACAGCTCTCTATGTAAACGCTTAATATGAAAACTAGCTAATGGCCAAACTTCGCGTAGCGGAAACTTGAATTTCTCCGAAGTTTATGCATGCACCAATTTTATTCATACATACACAATTACACACAAATACACACTAATTTTTGGAAACATCTCTTTTCTTCTAAAGTCAATGGATTAAAAAAAGTTCCGCCAGGACAACGTTCGCCCAGCGGAATCAGTTTTTGGTGAATTTCTCCACAATGGCTGCGTGCACAAATTTTTTTTTACCATACACAATTATACGACGTCATACACTAAATATCTGCATAATTAAAATCTTTAAATTCAACAACATTCCGCTGCGCGAACGCACACAGCGCTCGCCGCCCCGCGCTAAGCCGCCGCTCAGAGCGGCAAGGTCGTGACAGGGCCGTCACATTTATCTGATGTAATCTGTCGTGACGGCGTCTGTCGTATCGCGACAGACAATATCCCGGTCTGCGACAGAGAGGGCGGGGGGGAGGTCGGTACAGCGCGAATTAAGAGATTGGACTCAGATTAACCCTTAATTTGATACAGTCCGGCGTGGCGGACATACATTTAATAGAAATCATGTAAGTTTTTTATTTGATATTCATCAATTGATAATTGACTAAATGTTTATGTATACTATAAAGTAATAGTAAAAAAATATATAATGGTGGTTGGAACACTGCATATGTCAATTTTGACACAATATGTCTACGAAACGGCGACCACCTGTTTTGCTCAAGGTATTTATGATTATTTTTCCTCTTTTGGCGAATATAAAATTTAGGCTTATTAAATAAAATATTATAGATTATAATACAAGACAAAATAATATACCCTTATATTCATTTTCATTGTGTTTTTGTGACTAAAGTGTTCTGTCCGTCACTGCGACCATTGCCAATTGCATAGAAAAATAGTATATTATTACTATGTCCGCTGTAGCGAACAACGCCAAATTGAGTTTGCTTTTGCTTGTTTGGGTTTGGTGCTGAATTTGTTTATTTTTTCTTTGTTAACAGCCTAATTGCACTAGTCAAATTATAACATTAGTGCCGAATGAACATGATCCTTCCGATGTAGCGAAATATCCGATTTGGAAACTGAACTGCATGATGAGCGTGCTAATTCTTCCACCCCGCAAATTTATCCTGCATGCTAATCTAACTATAGATACATCTCATAACCAAGAATCAAACACCGAAGACGCTGATATTATACCAGATTCTATCGTGCGTGAAATTAAAGTATCAAATTATTAAAATGTTTCCTCCTTATCTGGTATACCTATATTACCTTCAACGCCTGTAGCTGCAACACCGATAATTTCTTCATTAGCATCTCAAAAAACAAGATTTAGGAGACTACCAACAGTAACCGTTAAAAGAGCAAAGAAAAGTAAAAATTTCCAGGTGACTTATAACAGGAAAATAGATCGATTCCGCCACAATGCTACAGCAGAAGACGATGAGGAAGATGATTACGTGAACCTACCAGAAGATGAATGTCATTGACAATATAGTGGAACAAACAAATTTATATTCTGTTCAAAACCCGGCATTTCAGTAAGACTTACAAAAGAAGAATTTCAGGATTTATTAGCTATCCACGTAATTATAAGTATTGTAGTAATACCCAGGGCCTCAAGTCTGCTATTTTAAACACATTCGTCATTCCAACACGATCCCATTGTCATTTTGACAAAAGTTCGTAGTCTGGTAATTCATTATGATAGTTCAGTGATCGATCAGTGGTCTCGTAATTGAATGGTGGCAGAATGGCAGTGTTGCCAGATGATGATCTAGCATTCTCCCCAAATCTCACCCAAAATCCCCCCAAAATGTTAGTGTTTTGAGAAAAAACCCCCCAGTAATTAGAAAAATATTTATTTATTTAAATACAATCAAATTAAATGTATAATAATTCAGCAATTGCTTCCATGACTGGATCAGCATCTCCACTTGCGTCGTATGCAGTTCCATCATCGTCGTATGAATATCCTATTCTCAAAATGGATTCGGCCGTGTTGATGGCTAATCTGTTTCTCAGTTTGTCTTTAATAATCGCAACTTGCGAAAAGGCTCTTTCCACAACCGCGTTAGAAAAAGGTAACGACAAAATTGCTAATGCCAATTTGCTTACATGTCCGTAACTTCTATCACCTACTGCATTTTTGACGCCATATAATATACACTTCAACCCAGAACTCTTCGGTCTTTACTCTTTTGTGTGGATTTTCAGGTTGTTCGATATAAAGCATTCCACTCTTGTACCACCGAGTCAACATCATTGCAGACGGTCTTAAAAGATTTGGCTTAATTGGTGCGCCGCAGCATTGTTGTGCTAGTGTGTGTGTTTGTCTTCGTTTCTATGGTGCGTTCAAATTAAGTTGTGAGTGGTTTGGTCACGTATAAAACTTTTTCAAAAAAATCCTCCAATTACCTCCAAGCCAATTTTTTCCCCCCCGCAGAACCCCCCAAAGGATTTGTCCCCCCAAAAATCCCCCCGTGGTCTGAAAATACCCCCAAATTTGGGGGGAATCCGCCCCATCTGGCAACAGTGCAGAATGGCATCGTTGTATTGCCATAGATAAAAAAAACCATTAGAAGAAATGATTTTTGAAAAACTACCATGAAATTTGATTATTTTTCATGCCAGATTTAATTTATATATTTTTTAAATATTCATTACTAGTGTTATAAGCACTCTACAATAGTAGTAAAGTTCGTAAATAGCAAAAAAACAATGAATTTAACCATTCAACTCAATAATATTTGTTCTGTTTAGCTGTCAAAGTCAAATCATGTTTTGAAGTAAGAACTGTCAAAAGTTCAAAATTCATACCTTTTTGTAAACAAAGTCCTAGTTTGTTATATTTCTCAATAATCTCAATGCACTGCGTTGAATTGTTAAATACCGAGTAGCTCGTATGTTTCTCTTAGAGCCAAAACGAAGATATCAATGGAAAATGCTCTATGGATAACAAATTCCAAAGGAAATGATACAGCAAGGTTATGCAGTTTACACCTCAAAGAAAAGTGATTATATCGACAGGAGTAAATACTATAATTACAGATAGCGAGTTAACTACTAAAGGTGTTTATATTCGAAGAAGAATTGGCATAACCAAAACATAAAATATTGAAGATTGAGTTAGATCATAGATACATTCCTATTACAATTAAAATATTATTTGTGTTTCATGTGTTGTAACTGTATCAAGAAGGAAAATAAAACTCATAATTATGTGTTATTATTAACAATGTTGTTTTATTAAAGATAAATAATTTCTGTACATGAATTTATTAAGAATTATTGGTTCCAATTATAGACACAAATATTGAACACTATTCTCATATACTAACTATCACAAATCTTCACTTTTGCATCTACTAGCAAAGCAACTTTCTTCATACTGGCTTTGCAGAATCCTCACATATATGTATGTCTCAAACAGATGGATATGAGCGGTCACAAAACTCATAAAGAAGTTGCCCGTTTGCTTGAATTTTGTATCTGTAAGAGAGATAAGTAAATATTTATAAACACACCACTCATTACATCATATTCTTTTATACTAAGATCTTCTATACTATGCAATTAATTTAAAAACACTTTTCATCATAATTCAGACATTATTTAATTGAATTATGTAGGTACTTAAATTCTTTACAGGACTCCATAAAAAGTAGGTAGAATATATTGATAAATTAGGAACATTATATAAAGCATCATTAACATAACTGTTCCTGTCATTTAGGTATGGCAATATTAAAAAGAGATCAGGAAGATCTTATTGTACTAATACTTCAAACTATCACATAGGTATGACATTATCATTTATTTAAGTACCAAACCACTGCTGGTCACTATCTATAGTCATATCATTATCTACTACTAACACTTCCATTCCCAATGTGTAAAAACATTACTCTTTCTTTTTAGCTCCGTCACTCAGATGAACTAAGTTCATCTGAGCTCTGCCATAGTTGGGTTAAAAGCACAGCTACAACATTTGAAAATATTATTTAATTTCCTGTTTCTTATGTTTGGAATATGAGTATTTAGCTTTGATGTTCTTGTATATTTCGGAAGGCAGAATGTACATGTATAATTTGATGTTCAAGTAGACACTTGAACATCAAATTTGGAAAACCACAAACTGAACTAGGCGAACTATGATATTCCTTTCCATTTAATACATTGATGGTATATTTTATATAATGCCTCTGTAACTTCTTTAGTGGGCTGCGACACAGTAATTGGCGAAATGTCATGGAGGGCACCCTGTCCAATCAAGGTCTGGTAAGATCCTGATGCGTAAAATGAGTGCTACCAGAATCAGCAATAAAAATATAACATTAATTAATAAATTTCTTCTTTATAGGAATAGAATAATAAATCAATATTAACTTCAGTTTTCTCACCTTTATTTCTGCCGATACGCTATCGTTTTGACGCGGGCCTTAAGGGGAATTAGTTTTTGAAATAACTCCCTTACTGAATCCTTTCCTCTCTAAGATGAAACGTTTTCACAAATTTCGCCTCGGGAATATCCGTAAAAGGGTTTGTAGTCATCCTCGATAAGCGACTGGCTTATTAGTTAGCTCGAGAATATTAGTTCGCAGTTAATACATTATCTCTTTTTTGTAGTACATTAAACTTTTTGATTGTCTATCACTATGTTTCACAAGCAAACACTAGACAAAAGCAATGATTGCACGATGGCGTTACGATGGTAGGTCACTGATCAAAAGAACTGTCAAAATATTACCAGACTACCGCATACGTCAGTCATCGATTTGTCATTATGTACGAGACTACCAATCTATGCCATGTCTTTCAATGGAGTGTCAGTGGTCAAGACCATCGGAAAATCATAATGGCACCATTGTAACAGTAGACTACCAAACTTGTCAAAATCAACAATTATGAAGTCAGTGATTGACCATTTTGGCACTATTGTAATAACAGACTTGAGGCCCTGGACTATTGGTCAGATAAATTCAGGTATGCAAAAGTTGCACAAATAATGTATCTGCAAAGATATCAGCAGATATGACATAACATTTTGTCATTAATAATATGGATGGACATTAAATATAATGTAAATATGTTTAAATTGCTCATTTTTATTTTTGTATTATTTTATGAATAAAAAGCATGAAAATTATGTTTATTTAAATTTTGCCGTAATTTGGAAATGTCCGCTGCAGCGGACGTGAATTCACTGCCAAGTATTTGGCAACGTCCGCTGTGACGGACATTACTTTTCCCAGCTGTGGGCTATTATAATTTTTTATTAATATTTTTTAAGGACTTCCTAAAATGATCCAAAAACCTCACAATAATTAGATTTATCAATTTTGATTCTTTTTCTTGGTGCCAAATTAAGGGTTAATTGTAAAAAAAAATACTTTATTTAATTATAACAGCTTAACAGTATATTTAAAATATAAAATAGTAATCGCTAATGTTAGATCTACAAAGGTATTTATAATAAATTAATGCTAAGATGACAATAAGATTATCTAGATAATTTGGTGGGGAGAGATGTGCTGACGAAGCTAACATTGTTGGGTTCCGTACAGTTAACTTGCGCGTCACAACTCGTCAGACTAATGTGGACGCGCCACTGTCTGTCGTAAAGCGTCAGACGCGCGTATGCAATTGTGCGCAATGGACGACGAACTAATTGACTTCCTTTTTGTAATAATATTCTTATACAGTACCTATAGATGAGCTAATTGAATACGAAATAATATAATCCTATGTAAATAATTTATGGATATGATTGGATATCTACTTAATCTGAATCGGATAATTCATCAAAAACATTTCGAAAGTGTGAACTCCACGAGAGTCAAGACAAAACTGATTTAAAATTTCGGTTTATTCCCATCCAGTAACACCCTAAAGTGTAACACTGTTACTCGGTGGGAATTTTTTACCATATTAATATTTTAACAAGATACATACATACGACTGATTATACATAATTCCAATTGTAATTTTATTTTAACAAGTGATTTACCAACGTGCCGGTGATTTTATTACTTAAGTATTTTATTGTATATGTATTACAGCTATAACGTTTTTCTAAATTTTATTAAATCTGTTATAAAATGTTTAAATGTCTTTTCTTTATTTTTGGACCTTTTCAGACACGAAACAACTATTATTCATAGGGTATAGATTTTAAATAAGATGATGGATACCTGTTCTGACATTCATGGTGATATTGCTGGCAGATTTAATTATTCTTAAAGCTGCAGACATTTAATCAACTTGCAATATTGTGCAGGCCTAGTAATAACAAGCAAACAAAACAAATCTCTTTAGATGTTTTGTAGTCTTGGTACATCTTAAAATGTATCTTATACAAAACTTTGATTATGTATTATAACCATATTAATACTAATTAGACTAAAACATAATTATGATTAAATAATATGCAAAAGCAACTGAAGGTATTTATTACATAATGGGATGATTTACCCGCGTCTTTTGCCAACGAGTAGCACTGTTACTCGTTGGGATACTTTACCCGCGCGTTTTCCCAACAAGTAACATCTGTTACTCGATGCAACTTTTTATTCCCATCCAGTAACACATATACTTAGGGTGTTACTCGTTGGGATTTTTTTTCCCAACGAGTAACACGTGTTACTCGTTGGGAAAAAAAAATCCAACGAGTAGGTAACAGTGTTACACTTTAGGGTGTTACTGGATGGGAATAAACCAAAATTTCGTCAGATCGCGGCAGACGGCGACAGACAAATGTGAACTGTAAGTAATTACGAGTATTACGACAGAGACCGTCACGAGAGATCACGTCAGATAAATGTGAACGCAGCTTTATTCTACGGCCTCGCTCGTTCGGGCCTCGGGGACCGTTTCCTCGCGCGGCAAATGCCTCGCGAGGCTGCTCGCTCTGTGTGGACCCACCTGATTAGTAGTAGCGTTTCATTGTCAAGCAGTTCAAACGCGCCGCGTGTGAGACGCGCGCGCCGGCCGCGCTGCCGAAGCTTCATACATTGCAATGAGAAACGCGAACTCGTTTCACAGTGGTCCGCGCGCCAAACGCGCTGGCCGACGCACTGTGGTTCGTCTAGAACATGCTAGCTGGACAAAATTATTTATTGAGGTTTTTTAGTTCGTCCGGCTTTATTATGATATTCTAATGGGGTATTAGCGCATATAACACCAAAAAACAGGAGGTAGGGTCACGTGTGCCAACAAAAAAAAAATACAATAGCGATTAATCTTTTATTGTCAGACAGGTAAAAAATAGCAAAAGCCGCGTGGTTGACGGCATAGAATACAAGTGTCACCACCCCCTATCTTACCATGGGTGTCGTAAGAGGCGACTAAGGGATAACACGATGCAAATACCATCTTTGCGTAGAGACGGAAAACTCGACATCAAACCCTATACGACTGCCTCGTTGGTCTCGCGGCATAAATGTGCGCGTGGGATCGGGAGGTCCCGGGTTCGATTCCTGGGTCGGGCAGTGTTATTGGGTTTTTCTGTCACGAAATTCTCAGTAGCAGCACGGAGTCTGGAAATGTGCCCGGTACGGCAATAGGCTCGCCCCTTATTACGTGGGACTAAAGTATATCTGGCGAAAAGTGGGTGTAGAAATACACCTCTGCCTACCCCTTCGGGGATCAAAAGGCGTGACGATATGTATGTATGTATGTAGGTAAAAATAACAATGAAAAAAAATAACAATAGTCATAAAATATTGTGCTACTAAGGACTTGGCTTCTAATTACATAATAGGGCATTATTACTACCTACTCAATAACAATACTTTTTACTTAAAAAATATGCAGTTAAAAAACAATATGTTGACAACTAATAATAAAGTTAGATAAGGTACACAGCTTAAAAAAACATTAGTAAAATATTATTTACAACTTCTATTTATTCTGCATCACTAAATTCTTCTTCTGAAGAATCATCTACCATATAATCTGACATATTTTGATGAGAACTACAATGACTTACACTAGACCTTACATTTACAGGAGGGGGTATAATTAATTCTAAAACCTCAGAAGGAAGTTTACTCGTCGGTTTTTTCGGCACTTCCCTAAGGCCATTTATTACAGGATCAGATGTAATTAGAAACATATTAAGTAAATCCCTATTCGTGGCAATACGTGAATATTTTCGAGTATTGTGCTCCCGGAACCTCCTATAATCATTATTACGCGCTTCCTGAGCTTCTTCAGAAAGCTGCCCAATAGGTAAAAGAGCCGATCTCACAATTTCTACACTGTGCACAAGAATTTTGTGCACAGTAACAGGCATTTTATACCACGAATAGAGACTAATATACAATTTTTTTGTGGCCTGTGTAAAATAATTAAATTTAACAACATCAATATCGTAACCCGAAGCTAAAGTTCTAAGGATAGTGCCAAAGTTCTTAATTAGTGTCACATCTACACCTGTAATATCTGAAGCCTGTTCAGGATTCTCAAAAAACCGACGAGCAGTATTCCCATCATTCGTATTACCAAATCCTGGTTTTGGTTTATCTACAATTAAACCCATTTCAACCTTAAACCTTTCTTGGATACGAGCCGAACGTTGCTTCACATTTTCTTTGTCACTTTGACCTCGAAGTTGCCATTTCTTAACTTCAAGACGATAGCTTATGTGAAGCAAACATTCAAAAGACCGGATCCAAGCGTGAAGGGGAGATATACCAAAACCAAGAGTTTCCTTATTTACAACAAATTCCCTAGACTCATCATTCATAAATTTAGGAGTAGCTCCACAAATGTAACATTGAAGTGCTGACGAAGTTTCAGTCATAGCGTTGCACACTTTACCATCAATCATCGTGAACAGTAATTCGTGTTTGACCGATATCTCTTTACCATCTATATTACCTATTGTTGGCACCAATTGGTTTATTTCCTCCAAAATCTTATTGGTTTCTATTACAGTAAAATCTGTTGTTTCTTTGGAGAAAATAAACTTAATCGGTCGACAATACATGGTAGAAGATGGTCGAGGATTCTGCCAAGCAACTCTACCACTATTGTCACGTAACTGAAGTGGCACGAATGAGAACATAAACAAAAACTCATCTGTGTCTTCACTGTTTGAGAATTTTTGTTTGTAAGTGCTATGACCGGAACTTCCATCACACCCCACTTGCTAACAAGGGAGAGTGATGAGCCAGAATCTACAGATTTTAAAACTTCACGCTGTGCACAAATTAGACGTTCAGCTGTTTTATTTGAAACCGCCTGAAGTTAAATTTCTGCACGCGTTTCGCTTATAAAAATCTGTTCCTCGGGAGGGTAGCATTCAATTTTTGCCTGCCTAACACTATAAAATGATGGGAATACCTGGTGTCCTGCTTTGATGCTCCATTTCCTCGTTTGTTTATAAGAGTGGCTCGTGGATTTGGCATCCACATAATATGCCAAAGCCTCCTCTTTGGACAAACATCTTGGTTGTTCGCGTACCTTTTCACCCAATTATCTTTTCATTTCTTGGCACTTTTCCGGACTATGGCTTGCTTCTTTAATCACAGTAGCCAAATTCCGATGTCCGGATAATCGTGCCGATATTTCAGCAGCGGCTACTAGCTGGTTTACATCTCGCGTGTGTAGTAGGTCCTCCACGCGTCTCCTTTTCGTTTTTTCACTTGCTTCAGGAAAATCTATTGATGGACGTCCACGAATCGAACTCTTACTTGATGATGATGGTGTTGAGAGGTGGACAGATGCTTTGAATGTAAAATCCCCAGACAACCACTCAGAATTCTTAGTCAGGAAGCGATTACGGCATTTCCCACATTTTTCTGTGTATTTGGATGACAATCTTCCAATTGTCATTTTAATTTCCCGCTCAGATGCTTCCGTGATATTAACAAGATCATGTTTCATCACTATAAACTCACACAGTCTACTGTTGCGGTTCTCTTTAGCATGTTTCTGCCATTCATCAAAAAACTCCATTTTCGAGACTGAGAATTCGTATTCTAGAAAACGGACAAAATGACAAAGTTGTACTCAAGTGTGCAGGCTAAGATGACTAAAATTTAAAAGCTAACAGATATGGCTATGCTAATATATAAAATCTAGCCCGGGTACAAGAGGGTACAAGTAGTTTCTAGTCCAATGAATTCAGAAAATCATCAGAATTTGACAAACTTCTTTAAACTCGAGCTATTTAAAAAAAATGGGGAAATGTAAATCTATTTTCTTATTAGAAATAAAAAGAACATACCTTTAACTTGAAGATCCATCACTAACACTTTTGAAAAAACTTAAACTCACTGACATAGGATGTTACTTCCGTACACGCAAAAATGCAATTAATAAGTGGTTTTCTTACCCTTTCCTTATATACCTACTAACCTCATTACCTTATCAGTAGTTGACACGTGTCCAAAACAATTCTCAGAATTGGGGCACCTGGGTATCTGGTAAAAGGCTCAGGTAATAAATTTCAGGTAATTAGACAATGACTTTTGTCCAGCTAGCATGTTCTAGACGAAACACAGTGCGACGGCGCGTGCCGCGCGCGTCACTCTGAAACCAGCCTTACCCTAGCAGGAATTCCAATATCTCGAAAACCTGAAGCCGCACTAATTTTATTTTCGGCGCACATTGTCCCACTAATATAAGCTATCTGCCCATGTACAATGTTTCTCTCTCCGATAATTCGTTTAGAATCTTCCTGCTGGAAGAACGTTATCACACCAGGAATGATTTCTTTTTATTTTTTTCCAAAACTATAACCCGCACTAATTTTTTATTTCGCGCACATCATCAGCGTGTGCGTTCGCGCAGCGGAATGTTGTTGAATTTAAAGATTTTAATTATGCAGATATTTAGTGTATGATGTCGTATAATTGTGTATGGTAAAAAAAAATTTGTGCACGCAGCCATTGTGGAGAAATTCACCAAAAACTGATTCCGCTGGGCGAACGTTGTCCTGGCGGAACTTTTTTTAATCCATTGACTTTAGAAGAAAAGAGATGTGTCCAAAAATTAGTGTGTATTTGTGTGTAATTGTGTATGTATGAAAAAAATTAGTGCATGCATAAACTTCGGAGAAATTCAGGTTTCCGCTACGCGAACGTTTGGCCATTAGCTAGTTTTCATATAAAGCGCTTACATAGAGAGCTGTAGATTTTTACATACGTTGTTTTGAATTTGTTTATATTTGTTTAAAAAACACATTTAGAAAAAATCGAAGAGCTTAAAAGATAAAAATATAAACGTAAAATACGCTTATTAGGTCTTAGTTCTTAAAGTATGCACTTTGGGGTCTAGATTTTCACGTTTATACAAACCTTGTAAGTGTCTGCAACATGTTGCCAAGTATCAATGATATTCCGTTAGTAATTAAAGAGTTATAGGACAATTTACCATGAATAGATCACTGTTTACAAAGCAGTCAAATATCACGACGTCCTAAAGGAATTGCATGGCAAAATGTATGCCAATAATTAGTGTATTCATTCAACTATTCACATGCAAAATTTCATGTCATTAAATTCAGTAATTAAAGAAAAACAATTATAATACTGACGAAGCATCGAAAACCTACATAACCCGACAAAGTTCGGATAGCTACAAAAAAGCGGCCGTGCAATATATTTAGATAACATCCCAAAATTTACAGTATAATACCGGTATTGAATTGGTATAGGTGATAACACAATTGTTGTTTCGATATAATTTATAGGTCATTTACTTTTGTACACCTACTTTTTTAAATGTATTTGACTATGACAGAAAGTAGGTAGGTACTATTTACGTAAATAGGTACTTTATTGCATGCGCTTGAGACTTGAGATATATTATTTAAGACAAATAAAATTCATACAGCTAATTTCTATTGAAGATATCACGGATCAGGATTCTAACTATAGACCCCTTAAGGAAATTAAATAATTACCACATGTAAGTACTACTGTTTAGGTAAATATTTATCATATTGTAGCTTATTACACTATTTAACCAATGGACTAGGCATGCACGAGCGTTCCCCTTTGCAACTTTAGTGGATTAAACAATCTAATAACTTAAAAAAAAACTATTTCTTGAGTCGAGATCTTAATTGATGTATACCGTTGTACTGGTAGTGACTTATGTATGTGAGCGTGTTCCCCCGCACCCCACCAAAATATGCAGAATTATTTTGTTCAAAGCGGTACGCTAGTCCTTTGGTTAAATAGTCTAAGTATTGTAGTTATGAATTGATCAAAAATATTCTAGTATGAAAAAATAGACAACGCGCAACGAGCGATAGGCGGCTTCCAGCTTGAAACGGTACTTTCATCCTTGAAGAAAAGTGAGGGCAATATGTTTATTAAACCTATTTTAGTTAAAACACATTTAAGTCTTGCAAGCGTTTGTTAACGTTATTATAATTACTTACATAATTAAGTATTATATAAGTATTATACGGATATTTAAATAGAGAAGTACTTGTTAATTGAAGATTTATTTTATCGTAGATAGTGGCGTTATTATTAAAAAAATATTTTTCATTCAAGTAATGCAATTGTTTTATTTTATCCTAACGCTTGTATACGCAACTGTACCATTTTAATAAATACTATATTGGAAGGTTAAGAACGTTTCTTAGATATATGGCACGGCCGCTTTTTTGTAGCCATCCGAACTTGGTCGGGTTATGTAGGTTTTCGATGCTTCGTCAGTGTACGTTACCCTAGCAGGAAAGTATCTCCTGGAGAGACATGAGTGGTACGTATAATTAGAGCACAATCTGCTGATGATGTGCGCGAAATAAAAAATTAGTGCGTGTTATAGTTTTGGAAGAAAATGAAAAAAATCATTCCTGCTGGGGTAACGTTCTTCCAGCAGGAAGATTCTAAACGAATTATCGGAGAGAGAAACATTGTACATGGGCAGATAGCTTTTATTAGTGGGGCAATGTGCGCCGAAAATAAAATTAGTGCGGCTTCAGGTTTTCGAGATATTGGAATTCCTGCTAGGGTAACGTTTTGCAGAATCGTGTATCTCTAAAACGGTTGCATGTGCGGTTATAAAATAAACATACACGAGTTGCTCTTAATTTGTGCGAATTGGTGAAATAATAAAATTTAAGAAAATACATGTAATTTTCAAGTAATTGGCCTTCTTTGAAAACCCAAAAAAACATCGCAGCGTCAAAATAAGAAAACGTATAGGCTCACTGAAAACTGTTTTCGGTTCTTCTTGACACATAGATTAACCATAAAAAGTTTCAAAAGTATTCATACATGCGTTAATGAGATATATTACTAAAAGTCATAACGACGAAGTCGTAACTTTGAGGACAACGCACAAGAAACCGGCTCAACCCAAGGTGTGTAGGAGTAAACTAGCAATTAGAGCGATAGTCCAGTAATATATAGTGAAATTATCCAGCTTGGAATGTCTCGCATGTAATAAATAATTAACAAAAACTAAAACATCAAACAACGATTGGTTATCCGACCAAATTCGAATGACTACAAAAAAGCGACGGATTCATACATATCAATGACCATCTTAACTTGACCCTCTAATCGGTTAAAACGTGTTGTGTCCGAGTACACTGAAGCAGAAAAGTAACAAAATAAACTTGTTCTACTAGCCATTTTCGTGAATTATTGAGATATGATTTTTAAACAAATAAAATCCTTGAATTTTACTTTAGGTATTAAAATAATACATAAATTATTAAATATTTGTGTGTACACAGTGACTTTTTAGTCGTCTTACAACGGCAACCAACTTCATGTATATAATAACTTGCATACAAATAATAGGTATTTATGAGATAAGAATAATTTAAAAATAAAAATATTATGGAGTAGTAAGAACTATTTATGTTTCTTTGTGCAATAGGTTTGTAAAAAAAATCTCTACCACATATATTTTATGTTGGATACATATACCTACTTAGTAGACTAGCCGTTACCCGCGTCCTGAGGGAACTACCTCGCGTACCCGTAAAACTCAAATATCTTACGGACCACTATTTTTTCTAAAATAAAATATAGCCTATGTTACTCGCAGATAATGTAGCTTTTTAATGGTGAAAGAATTTTAAAATCGGTCTAGTAGTTTTTGAGTTTTCATTACAAACAAACAAAAATACAAATATTTCCTCTTTATAATATTAGTGTAGACAACCTTTCTAAGACTGCTAAAAAGTTACAGACTTAGGTTTAATTACTCTGTGATTATGCGATTATACTGTTTGTATTTTAGTAATGAAAAACTGATCTGTGATTTTGATGCCATTATATTTTAAGAGTCGAAATGAAGAGAATAAAAATAATAATTTACACGTCAACAAGTTCTTTTATTTCAAATAGTAAAAAAAAAAACATTATAGTTGCCGACAAACGCTTTTCGCGCGATTGTACGAACAACAGCATGGGTATAATACGATTAAAAAAGTAGGACGTCGGTATGTATAAGTCCGTCGCTTTTTTGTAGTCATTCGAATTTGGTCGGATAACCAATCGTTGTTTGATGTTTTAGTTTTTGTTAATTATTAATTACATGCGAGACATTCCAAGCTGGATAATTTCACTATATATTACTGGACTATCGCTCTAATTGCTAGTTTACTCCTACACACCTTGGGTTGAGCCGGTTTCTTGTGCGTTGTCCTCAAAGTTACGACTTTGTCGTTATGACTTTAAGTAATATATCTCATTAACGCATGTATGAATACTTTTGAAACTTTTTATGGTTAATCTATGTGTCAAGAAGAACCGAAAACAGTTTTCAGTGAGCCTATACCTTTTCTTATTTTGACGCTCGATGTTTTTTTGGGTTTTCAAAGAAGGTCAATTACTTGAAAATTACATGTATTTTCTTAAATTTTATTATTTCACCAATTCGCACAAACTCGTGTATGTTTATTTTATAACCGCACATGCAACCGTTTTAGAGATACACGATTCTGCAAAACGGTGTCCGTTTCGATGGCGCGGCCACGACGCTTTTTTTTTTTAAATCTGTTTTTTAAACAAATATAAACAAATTCAAAACAACGTATGTAAAAATCTACAGCTCTCTATGTAAGCGCTTTATATGAAAACTAGCTAATGGCCAAACGTTCGCGTAGCGGAAACTTGAATTTCTCCGAAGTTTATGCATGCACTAATTTTATTCATACATACACAATTACACACTAATTTTTGGACACATCTCTTTTCTTCTAAAGTCAACGGATTAAAAAAAGTTCCGCCAGGACAACGTTCGCCCAGCGGAATCAGTTTTTGGTGAATTTCTCCACAATGGCTGCGTGCACAATTTTTTTTTTACCATACACAATTCGACGGTCCCTACGTAAAACATCGAAAGTTAAAAATGGTACTTTTCAGGAGAGCGATTTAAAGTTTATTTTTTGCATAACTTTGTCATTTATGGCTAGATTTTTATAAAATTTTGGATTTACGGTTAAATTAGGATTACAAACTATTACATAGCAGCAAAAAATAATTATTATTAACAGTTTTGGAGTGAAATGAGTTACGATAGTATACCGCGGAACTGAACTCGCTTTATTTATCGAAACTGGCACTTTCGATTATTTACTGGGAAATGCATAAGCATAAATGTATCGAAACTAGCACTTTCGATCATTTACGTGACAAATTTTGTAAAGGTATTTAACGTAACTGGTAGTTTCAATGAGTTACGTCGTAAAATAGAATTGCTTACACCTGTTTCGATATAAATGAAAAACTGTATGTGGCATGTAATAATAAATAAACAAATAATTAGGTAATATTTAATGAAAAATCCGAATGTAATATAACTAACTTTATTAAAAATCAAATTTTTTTGTGGTTTGTTTGCATAATAAATGCAATATTATGGCACTAATCATCACATAGAATCACATTTCAATTAAATCTTATTCTTTCTCCTCCTTGTTCTTTCTTTTTAATTAAGTCTTATTCATTTTTCTACTTAAATTAGTTATAATCACATTTCCATAAAGTCTTATAATTCTTTTTCTCCTTACTTGTAATTGTAATAGGTACTCATGAACATAGTAATTACGAAACATTAATTTTAATCAGCTTCTAATAGAAAAAAATAATAAAAAGACTACAAATTTTAATAAACAACATAAAAAACTTCTAGTAGAAAAAAAAACTAAAACTCTTTGAGTTGAACTTAGTTAGATAAAAACATAAAAACAAAAATCTTTTTACTTAATCTTACCTATATTCTTCCGTCCTCTCTTTTATCAATATGATAACAAAATGGAAAAAAATAAGGTATAAAAATAACATCTTCTAAAAAATAAAACTTTTAACAACTGTTAAGCAAGAATAATCCTACGAATACAATATCTGAGATCAAAATAGTAGTAAAAATAACTCTTCTTATTGAACAATACCTATCTACTATAATGCTTTTAATCTGACTCATCTTCGTCTGTCTTTTTGTCATGCTTAATGTTTTTATAAAATCTATGATACTCCTTTGGTATCACCAATGTATCACATAAAGAAACAAGATCTTTGTATTTCGCTTCGGTAATACTAAGAGTATTAGCATAAGCCACTTTTAATTCGTCATTATTAATTTTCCTCCCACGTCTTCTCGTAACAACAAAGTTTAAACAATGTTGCTCACCCTTTAAATCATATTTAAAGAAAAGGCAGTTAGGAACATTCTTATCTATTCTGATTTCCTTAATTTTGTTCTATTTTACCTCACAGTTGTTAGTATCCTTCTTCCAATTTTTATTATCTAGAAAAGGTTTAAAATCAAAAATGTCTTCTTGAGTTAATTCAATGACATTATACGGTCTGCCAGTGGTTTTGGCCCATCGCACTAATGAATACCACTGGTCGCGCGTATAAATCAACTTCCTCTTTGACTCTTTCTCAATGAGAGCATGAACGCTATCACCCTCATTTTGGGTGTGGCCCTTTTCTAAGAAACGGTGAGTTATATCAACATTATATACTTTTGATAAATAAATATACATAGAATAGACAACTCTTTTTCTATTTTGTCCTGAACAGTTATCCGACCAAAATAGAAATTCCTTTGTACCTTTGTCAATAAGATTTTTCATAAACATCATCAAACAACTGCTGACTTCATTGGCTCCCCTCTTGCCTGTACATTCTGTCTACATATAGCAAAACCCTGCCTTATTTGCCATGTCAAAAACTGTAAAATTATACATGGACAGTTTACGTTTGTAATATAAAAGTCCTACATCTCCATGAGGCGAATTTAGAATTTTTTGGAAGTCAAATGTCGCACAAATCTCTTCACAAGAGTTCTGAGCTACTCGTTTATCATTATCTTTAAATTCTCTCGCAATTTTCTTGTTTTCAATGTGCTTAGTATAATCAGTTATTTGATCAAAAGTTGGGTTTGTAGAGTTTGAATATGAATGACATTTATCACAAATATGTTTTTTTGGTACAAAAAATGCAATATTCAAGTTTTCATTGACTATATTAGTGTACTGGCGTAACGAAAGAGCTTTGCTCTCGTAATTTTTTAGTTGGTCCCATTCTCTATATAAGGAGAACATTTTACTCATGTTCAAATTATTGTCTAGGTACACTTTGCTACTGCTGTGTCTTGTATAATGTGATGGAACTGGCTGGAATGATGCGACATTGTCACAGACAATTTTTATCATTTCAGTGGTACGTACAACAGGATGATTATGGTGTTTTCCTATCATCTGGAAAAGTAATTCCTTACTGATTTAATTTAGTATGAGCACTACGGATTATTTGATCGGTAATGCACAAAGTATTCAAATACATTTTGAGGCAAACTTGTATAGATTCATACGATGAAGCATCTGGATTTTCTTTGTTATTAGGAAGTTGTAAAACATATTTTGTTGTATATTTCCGCCTAGAAGGGCCTTCTACAGTGATGCTTTTCTTTGTACTTCTTAGACTAAATTTATTTATGTATTCCCATTGTGTGTTCGGTAAGTGGTTTTTGATGTTCCAGTTCTGTTAGCAGCGGTGTTACTGGACGCGGCGATGCAGGTGAGGATCTTGAGATGTTTTGGAAGGAGAATTCAGTTGGACTATCATCGAAATCCAGTCGTGGTGATGGTAAGGGCGTGTGCTCAGAGCTACCTAAAATAACCAAATCCTTATCACTGTCGATTGGAGTGGGTGATTCAGGTATTGTTTTCTCCAATATTGAAAAGTCTTCTGAGGGCCAGTTTTTGTCCGATGAAAGTGCTTCGTCAATAATTCCCTCTAAAACGTTCCATTCTCCTTCGCCAAATTGACAAGACACAGGCAGAGGTGAATCTAAACAAAATAAAAACAGTTGATATTGGCAAAATAGTTTTTACGTACATAATTATTTTAGGCAAATTGTATGGAAAATGTGAGAATAAATAGTTTAACATTGAAACTGTCAGTTTCGTATTATTACTAAACTTCAAATATTCACCGCAATTAAATGAGAACAGTAGTTTCGTTTTCTTGCTAAAATAAAAAACCGCAGTAAATAAATAAAACTGGTAGTTTCGTTTTCTTCCTAAAATAAAAAAACCGCAGTAAATAAATGAAAGTAGCAGTTTCGTTTTATTTATCTATTCAAATACCGCAGTAAATAAATGAAACTACCAGTTTCGACAAAAGGTTACTAGGTACTTAATTTCGAAATATAACATCGAAACTGTCAAATTCCATGTTTTACTATGTATTTGCATTGGAATTCAGAATTCTATACATATATCTATAATTCTATCAATAAAAAGTAATAACTAAATCACAATCTTCCTTAGAAACGTATAAAACTAATTATAAATAGTATTAAAATAGTATTACTTTACTAACTTACCGGGTTTAGGTGTTTCATCATGAATTACTTGCTGAGCGTCACTCTCCAAATTTATTAAATGAAAAATTTTGTTACACCTAGAGGATCTAAATTTGTATTTATTCATTGTTTTTATTAATTGAAACAGAAACTCTCGCGCAAGGACACCTCAAGGCCGGTCGGCCGCTAACTGCCGCTAACTGTCGTGCGTACGGCGTAAATACTCGAAAGTAATAGTTTCGCCTCACTCGCACGTCGCTCACTCCCGCGTATTTCATCGAATCACAATTTTCGACTGTCTACTTCGGAAAGTTTAGTTACATTCGAGGATTTACGATTATATTTTCTGCTTTATAGGACGATTTTAGTTATTTTCTTCAATGGTATGAATAAATAAGTATAAATGAAAACTATTTAACGAATAAAAAAAAAACGCGATTTTTGAGTTTCGATGAATTACGTAGGGACCGTCGAATTATACGACGTCATACACTAAATATCTGCATAATTAAAATCGTTAAATTCAACAACATTCCGCTGCGCGAACGCACACTCATCAGCAGATTGCGCTCTAATTATACGTACCACTCAGTCTCTCCAGGAGATACTTTCCTGCTAGGGTAACGTACAGTCGTAGGCTGGTTTCAGAGTCACGCCAGGCCTGGCGCACTTCGCATTTTAGGTACAAACTTACAAGTACCTCGGCCGACCACGTCGACGTGGTTGGATTTAGTGGGTTGCCGCGCGCCGCTCACATTAGACGTCACGCAACGCAACGAGTGCGACCGCTCCGTATTCTCACGCGCCGTGTTCATACACTGTTCAAATTATATACCTAAACGCCTTTGACAACGAAAATGTATCATCACAAGTCTAATGCAAAGTATTGCTCAATTAACTGTGTGTCGAAAACGACTTGTAAATTTGATTTTATTTTATTTATATTACGAGAGCAACTTGAAAATTTGATTTTTTGTTTGTTGAGATATCTTAACGATTATGGTGTCAAATTAAAGATCTAGTTCAAAAACCATTTTATCTGTTTGAATCATGTAAATCGGTCCACGCGTTTAGGAAATAACTAAGAATCAGTATAGTAAAAATGTAAACAACCAGAATTTTTGTGGTATTTGTTCTACGAGCTCAAATAGTGGGATAGGATACTTATATGATAATTATTTATTATTGGGTACGTGGTCAAGTAGGTAGATAGACGATGAATAAATATTATAGTTGCAGCGACAAGTCAACAACCCTAGCGCGCCACTCCGCGCCAGACAGTGACAGCGTTATGTGTTAGAAAAGAAAGGGAACGGTTAGGTTAATATCGCATTAGGCACTGAGTGCTTATGCGAGTTGAATTGCACTTTGTTGCTTAGTAGCAAGAGTCGCAAATTCAATAAATTGGTTTGACAAGTGAATTTTCTGTACGTTAGTACTATTCTTTATTCTGTGGTCACGCGTTTGACCGGCGCCGGCCACACGCGTGCGCTTACAAATTACACTAGATTAGTAGTAGCGTTTCATAGTCACGCAGTTCAAACGCGCCGCGTGTGAGACGCGCGCGCCGGCCGCGCTGCCAAAGCTTCATACATTGCAATGAGAAACGCGAACTCGTTTCACAATGGTCCGCGCGCCAAACGCGCTGGCCGACGGCGCGTGCCGCGCGCGTCACTCTGAAACCAGCCGTACACCATGCCACGACGTGCCGCGGCGGGCTGCGGTACGATTGTATCGAAACAAAGTAATATGAATCCTAAGCTCATTGAAATAATAATGAAAATGACTTGATCAGTAATAAAATCCTTCGGCCGTGCCATGCCGCGACGTCAGTGCGCGCCGGCCTTTAGTGGGTTACAGGTCAACGGCCAAATCACATTTTTAAGATAATTAAAAACAAGCAGCTCCATCGCGTATTGGTAATTTTTTACCAATGTCTTTGGTGGGATACGTTACCAATCGTAATTTCGGTCGCGCAAGCTGTGTGGTTACACAGCTTGCGCGACCGAAATTACGATTGGTCTCACCCTAATTTGTTACTAATGTAGGCATAGGGTACCTATGTGAAATAAAAAACCATTAGTTATTGTGAATATTCCACAGAATATATGTAACAAATCATAAAGGAATATTGAATCAGTTACATTAAAGACCTAGTTTACAATCCAAGGTATGTTAATGTGTATAACTGACATAGATAAAAGTAAGAATATTGAAAGAACTTAAGCCAACTCCCTTTTCTGAGATATAAGAAAGAAATAAAAGCTAATGACAAACTTAAACCAAACTTCTCAGTTAAATGTAAAAAGTCAGAGCTCAGAATACTCTCAAATATAGAAATGTTGACAGTTTCTTTATTTTTGTTTGCAGAAATGCACCCCTTATAATATATAATGTTATTATAATATTTTATTTGGAAAGAGTGCAATCCACTTTTTTTTTTTTTCAATTTTTATTTATGTATTTTTTATGAGCGGGATTAACAATATAAGGTGTTCAAAGCATAAAAATTGACAAGAACTTTACAGGTTCCTGTAACTTAAAAAGCTGGTCATATTCTTTATCTTATACTGGCTATGACACAAGTTATTATTCTTTTTTAGTAGCTTGCTGTTTAGCCTGGTGAGCTTGCAGAACAGCAACAGCTTCATCTACTTTAGCCTTTAGTGACTCCCCATGTTCTAACATATGAAGGAGTTCTGAATTATCAATTTCAAGAAGCATTCCAGTTATTTTTCCTGCTAAATCTGGATGCATGCGTTGGATTAGTGGGAACAAACGTTCACCAAGCATTTGCTTCTGCTCTTGAAGAGGTGCTGCTGCTAACATAGTAGCAGTTAAAGGCTCCTGGCCTTGAATATGTACTGCTGGCTGCGGAGCTGGAGGATTCCGCATGTTAGCTGTGTACTTGTAACCTGCTGGCCGTCCACTTTGAGTTACAAGTGGTGCACGGATTGAAGCTGCTGATGCAACACCTTGTTGACCTGTGATAGGCCTAGCACCTAGAGATGTACGGAGAGCTGCTTGAGTTGGAGCTCTAGGCGCTGGTCGGAAAGGCGCCTGCATATTAGGATAACCTGAAGCAGCAGTTTGAGTACTAGGCCTAACTGGGGGCTGAGCAGTCCAGCGAGGAGAAGGTCTAATTTGGGTCATCTGGGCTGGGCCATAGAATCTTTGAGCAGGAGGAATAGTTGGTACGAAATATCCTCCAGCGCCGCCTGGCTGGAATATTTGACCCATTTGTTGCATACGCATGCTAGCCATTCTTTGCATATATTGAGAGGTCAAATGAGCTTTACGATCTTCTTTGCGTTGAGCCAAAGCCACGTACAGTGGTTTAGTTCCAACTATACGTCCATTCATTTCAGTAACAGCTTTAGTAGCCTCTTCAGGGGATGAGAAACAAACAAATCCAAAGCCTTTGCTTCGGCCATCTTCCAGCATAACCTGAAATGAAAATTAATAATTATGTTACTTTTTCTGCATGTCATTTAACTGCTAATTTAAAAAGAACCGGGAGAATACGAGTCGCACTTGTCGACAGTTTCCATAAAAAAATTGAGATAAGGAAGGACTATTTTTTCATAGCCAAAAATTGCTAAAAACCGAATCCTGATAAATTCGATAATGTCTGTCTGGCTGTCCGAATGTCACAGCCACTTGATACCGAAACTATTGATACTACACATTTGGAAATTAGTAAGTAGATGTATTTGTGAACAGCTTCACGATTTTTATACAAAAAAAATATGATTATAAAGAGAACTGAAAAAAATATATATTTTTTATTCCATCTGTCATATACATATATGTATATAACAGATGGAATAAATGCGGCATCTATATCAATACATAAGTATTAACCTTCGAAGGATAGGGGGGGTGACTCATTACCCCAACCATTTAAAAAACAGGCGATAATTTTTTGTACAGTAACTGAGGATAGTTGTGTTTTTCTGTATTCTCATATCTAAGCGTACATGATTAGTAGCATATATCACTGATTGGCAGCTGGTCGTAGATTTTGTTATATTGACCTTGCTGGGGTGACTGACTACCGCACTATCCTTTTACGTTCGCGTTTTTTTTTTTCAAAGGATTTATCGAACCAGGAACCTTCTGGAAGTGAAACGCCATTAAAACTACAGAAATAAGCTCGGTGCTCAATATGTTCAAGAAAAATGGCAACAAAGTTAAGATTATTTGTGTAAAATGTCATTTGCCTGTGTGTTCCGATCACCGTAAAGTTATTTGTCTAACCTGCATTCAGTCTTAAATATATATTAATATACGCCCATAAACTCTAATATTTGTATCCATACTTTGATTTAAAACTGTATTATTGATTTCATTAAAATTAAAGAACTTTTTCTTTTATATATTTGTGTTTTTCTTCGTTAATAAGTTGTGGGGTGATGGGTCACCCCGCTATCCTTAAGTGTATGCAAGAAAAGCCTATCCTACCGAAGGTTAAAATGAGATTTAGGTTTCTAAAATCATTGTTTCTCAAAGTCAGTAATTTAAAAGACAGATGCTCCCAAAGTGGTAAAATGAATCTTATTGTTTAATGTTACTGTTAATGTAGAAGTTTTATTTCTACACATGTCTTGACAGACAGACAGGCAGACAACAGAGTAATCCTATAAGGGTATACGTTTTTTATTTTTAGCTACAGAATCCTAGAAAAGCAATGCAAC
Source organism: Euclidia mi (assembly GCA_944739405.2). NCBI lineage: Eukaryota > Metazoa > Arthropoda > Insecta > Lepidoptera > Erebidae > Euclidia > Euclidia mi. The sequence continues at coordinate 57,300,854 of OX123189.2, read as the reverse complement.
CTGTATCTCTTGGTATTCCATAGTTAAATCTGACCTGTATTAATCATTGTCAAGAGTCACATTCATTTAAATTATGCATTAGTCAGTGAAGCAAACATGAAAGAATATCCTTAAAATAGTGTTGAAATATACTTTATATCTATATATAGTACTAGCTGACCCGGCGCACTTCGTTACGCCATAATTATATATTTTCATTATTTTTTATATAAATATTTTTGACATAAAAACCGTCTCCTGACAAAAATGAAAACATTTCGGTGATTCATGTCTATTTATATAGATTATTATCTATATAAATAGACATGAATCACCGAAATGTTTTCACAGCAACAGCTAGTACTCTATAAACCCAAACTGGTATTCCAGTGTGGGTTTATAGAGTACTAGCTGTTTCAAACAGACAGACAGAAAAAATTAAAAAAAAAAAGACATTTTGGTACTTATATGTATGTTTTGGTATACATCCATATGTATTTAGTAAAAAGCAGTTATTTTAATATTACAAACAGGCACTCCAATTTTATTTATATGCATGTATAGACTAGATGAGCCCATGGTTACACCCACATTATTTATCTCTGGTGGCTCATAGCGTGATGTTATATAGCCTTCCTCGATAAATGGGCTATCTAACACTGAAATAATTTTTCAAATCAGACCAGTAGTTCCTGAGATTAGCGTGTTCAAGCAAACTCTTCAGCTTTATATAATTAGCATTAGATTTATCTCAGGTTAGTTCTTGTGTATATATCCATATTGTGAATTTAAACTTTCGTGGTAATTTAAACTTATTTTAAATTGCCTTTCAGGATATAATAAATAAAGGTATGTGGTATATATCCCGAAAGACAATTTAAAATAACATATTGTGAATATTGATGCATCAACATGAATGCCTCCGAGCTAAAGTGCTACAAATTGTTTCTATTACTAGTTGAGTCAGAAAACATTGTATTACTTCAAATTTGGAATACAGTTATATATTTTGTTATACCAAATCATAAAATAAGATATTTTCACTGAGTAATAAAAAATATAGTCAATAATTTGACACCTCCATGCAATAACATCGTAACTCATTTTTTTAATAAATTGTGTTACAATGATATAGCTGTGTTATAAAAAAATAGATTTTTTCTGTATAATCATTGTAACTCTGCTCCCATTAGTTTTTAAAATATACTAAAGTCAAAGAATGGTAACATTCCAATAAAAATAATTATTTTCAACAATATCATAGTAACTTGATTTACTATTTATAATAAATATTATGAGTAGCTAATCAATCAAATACAACAACATTGTAAAATTGTATACAATCTTTGTACAGTTCAAAATTGGGGTTTGGGAACACAAAATGTAATGCTACTGCATCATATGTCGACTATTAAATCTGTATAATTATTGCATATTTTTGATTTGTAACAAATTAAGAATCTAGGCCGACAATACAAAATTTCTTACAATAAATCCTATTCATTTTGGAATTTTACCCGGTTGCTTGCAGATATAAGCGTTAATCATATCACAGTAGGTACTATCAAGACATTTATTGAGTGTCCTTCATACATCATTAGGTATTACTTGTATCTGAACGATACCTTAAGAGGAAGCGCCGTATCTAAGTGCGTTACATGTTTGAGATTAATTCAATTTCGCTTCAATTGTTTGATATTTTCACGCGTAGGGGGTAAATAAGGGGGAAATCGAAACAAGGGTGGGGAGGGTTGTTTATGTTGTGTTAATTAAATATTTGATTACCGTTATTTAGTAAATGTAAATAGTTGCTTTAGTAACTTTATTAATGTTTTCCGCGTCTTGTGTACACCAATAAAGGAAATTGTCAAGGAAAGGTTAAACAGTAGCTGAAGGCGCTCTAACCACCTGTTTAAATAGACGTTTTTCGATTTTTATTAAAATAAAATGGCGGAGGAAGGACGTTCTAGAGTTTTATTTGAAACGAGGGCTCAGTCAGGATGAAAATTGGAAAATAAAATGCAATTAGTTGTTTCATCTTGTAAAACTTTCCCGGATAGCTAGGAATTAAACGCGCCGGTTTTACTTCAACCATCTTGTAAAGTATTATTATTTCTCAAAAGAAATTCCTCATAGTGAGAAATAAATAAAAAAGGTCTTCTAAATTCCTAAGTAACTAGATGTGCAAGTAAATCAAATCGTAGCTTGTGTTTGACCGGTTAACTCTGCCATTAAAAAACCGGAAATATCATCTTATCCTTCCGCTTTTTTGGTCTCATCAGATTGACAACATAGTGGCTTTTGCACAGAACGTCTGCCGTATGATTTACGCAACCAAAAGCGACATAAGTACCTTAGTTTGGACCAGTAACAGAAAATTCAAATGTGTTGACATTCTAAAACGACAGAGAGAGATCTTCATGAAACCGGTACCAACTGCTTAGCGTGATCTCCGAGACATGGGGTAAGCGATAACTAACAATTAAATACGCACATAACTTCAACACTCCCTTCGTGGTCCAGTGGATAGCATATGCAACTGCTGATCGAAGGTGTCGGGTTCGATTCCCGGGTCGGGCAAAAGTGTTACTGGATTTTTCCAAATTCTCAGTAGCAGCCCGGAGTCTGGTGATGTGCCCGGTTACGCCAATAGGCTCGCCCACTATTACGTGAGACCTAAAATTTCATGGCGAAAATTTCGCCATTAAGTATTCTTTGTGTTTGGGTGAAAATAATACTTAACTTTAACCATGAAGAAAGATTTTAGGTAACATAACACTTGGAGTTACAATCATCTGACAACAAAAAACAGAATCTTCCAATAAAAACTAAATTGTAACTCAGACATACAATGCTTGTCCTCGTAAGTTACATTACTTTTCTATGTATAGTTTTTCACGTAAGTCATGAAAAACCATGAAAACAACTTTTCTTTTTCTTTTTCTAACCTAACCGTACATAAATATAGTGCACCTAAAATGTATGAGATAGTGACAGCTTCAACAATAGGGTATTTGACAAAAAAAATCGAATTAGTCCGTCAGTTTGAATATCGAAAAATATTGGATACGTATTTTTTGTTTTATCGAATCAGTAAAAAATTACGAAGATAAAACGCATCAAAGATGGACAAACGCCTAAGAGTGGGGGCTTGTAACGTCATTTGCCAGTAAAAAGTGTACTGGCAAGTGACGTCACACGAGTTTTCAGCGAAGTTTGTCGTCTTAATTTTTTGTTTACGCGACTAAAGAAAATATACGTGTCCAATATTTTTTGGAAATCTATCTGACGGACTAATTCGATTTTTTTAGTCAAATACCCTATTGTATGTGTTGTTCCGAAAGCGGTACATTTTTTAAATTTTAAATTTTATCTCCTGGAAAGTCATAAAAAATGAGTTACGATTTTATTGCATGGAGGTGTCGAATTAGTCAAGCTATTTTGGACGTATCTAATAACAAACACTAGGCCATAGACATGAAATATATTTGACAAATCACTCAAATTAATTAATTAATAAAAATGATTATAATACACGATGTGCAAATATTAATGATTATTTAATTGGAACAATTTTATCATAACTTTGAGAAATATGTGCATATCATTTATTAAGTCAACATTTAATTATTAACATTATTATTTGACAAATGCTCATTGCCCAACATATACATATGACAGCATTAATACCTTCCTGATGTATGTGATAATATGATTTTACTCCACAAATTCAATTACAACAAAATATCTACTCATCAAGAGGCAGACTATTTTCTAATATCTTTTGAAACAATGTAGATAGTAATTGTTAGATAAATTCATAGAATTATGAAAATATTTATATTCTTGCTATTGTTATCAGTTTTCTAAGTAATTTATAGATAAGTAGAGGACGCCAGCAGCTACGCCTGCATTTTTTTTTAATTTACCCGTTTTGGCCGATCCCGTAGGAATTTCGAGAAATCCCTTCTTAGTGCACCCCTAAGGTCCCCAAGGAACATACATGCCAAATTTCAGCTTCCTGCGCCCAATAGTTTCGGCTGCAGCGTGTCTGTCAGTCAGTCAGTAACGCAAGGATTTTATATATTAAGATAAGATAGAGAATATACAATAATGGAAATACTTATATATTTTTTTAAATTAAGCCTATTTTCACATCTATAGTATAAAAATGAATCAATGAATGTGTTGCAAAGCCCAGATCTCAAGAGCAGCTGAACCGATTTCGCTAATTCCTTATTTTTATATTCCTTTAAGTATGAGGATGGTTATTATGGAACGGAAAATTTAAAAAATTGCCCTTAAAGTCTCAAAACAAAACTTTTTTATATTCCCATACAAAAGATTTGTAATAATACTTAACAAGTCAGGGTCAGCTAGTGTACAATAAAAACACTAAATCTAAATCTTACCTTTGCTGAAGTGATGGTTCCAAACGGTGCAAATTCTTTACGAAGTCGTTCATCATCGATGGTGTCATCCAAATTTTTGACATATAAATTAACACCTTGATAGCGTGTCAAGCGCTCAGATTTAAGTTGTTCAAATTTACGTTTCAACTCCTTTTGGCGTTCGGCCTTCTTTTGAGCACGTCCTACATATAATGGTTTTCCTTCTACAAGTTCTTTACCATTTAATTCCATGCAGGCTCTTTCTGCTGCATCTGGATCTTCAAATGCAACAAAGCCGAAGCCTCTTGAAGATCCGTCTTCTTTATACATTACTTTATGACTCGTAATGCGACCATATTTCTCAAACATATCTTTAAGCATCTCATCACTAAAATCTTCACCGAAATTCTTCACATAGACATTAGTGAAAAGCTTGGCTTTCTCACCCAGTTCCTTTTCACGTTCCTTACGAGGAATAAATCTACCTACATACACCTTTTTACCATTCAAAAGCATACCATTGACTTTTTCAATGGACTTATTAGCTGCTTCCTCAGTTTCAAAATGAACAAATCCATAGCCTTTAGAGGCTCCGGTCTCATCTTGGGCCACTTTGCAGCTTAAAATATTTCCAAAAGCAGAAAAAGTGTCAAACATAGCTTTGTTGTCAATTGTCTTGTCAAGATTTTTAATAAAGACATTCCCCACGCCAGACTTGCGCAGAGATGGATCTCTTTGGGACCACATGATTCTAATAGGTCTTCCTTTGATCATGTCAAAGTTCATCGTGTCCAGCGCCCGCTCCGCTATAAAAGAAAATAAGATATAATTTTAAAACTATATTCCGAGAACTGAGTTTGAATGTTAGAAACAAATTCTAGAATTTTGAACTTCAAGTACCTAAACTAAACTCTCTTTTCTAACAATATTGTTCAGTCATTTTGCTTTTATATTAACTTAGCATCAAGAGAATACTGTAACTATCCCACCTGAAACCCATTTCAAATCATTATGATTTATTATTCTGAATTCATTTTAAATTAAATCTCAATATAAGAATGTGATGAAATATCTCAAAAATAGCTAATATATCAAATATTAAAATTTCTGGGCAGCAGACCCCAATTACAAAAACTGTAGCAGAAAGAAAAACATTGTAGGGATAATAGGAACTAGTAAAATTATATAAATAGAATAATGGACGGTGATGGATAAGGACACTGATATTTATCAAGCAAAGCAGCTATGATGCAATCTATCTTTCAAAAGTATTATAATAGAGCATGTTCTAGATGATAATGAAATAAAAGAACAGTCTAGAAATTTTTGAGAAGTATTGACAATCTAATCTATCTAATGTGTTTATTTGAGAAGTTAAAAGTTAGCATATGTTTCAAATTGGATAAATAGTTTGACAATAAGTTGCACAATAAAACTTCCACTATGTGAATGCATACTCTGCAATAGTTTTTTGGTGAAAGTTTCACAATGTGCACATAATAAATGTAGATTTGTCATGTGATCAATGATGCACAACAAGTCGGACTTGGTTCTAGTTATCGAGTTTGAGTTGAGTAAGACATGTAATGTTAGTGCAGTGAAAGTAATGAAAATAGCTTGACACAATTTTCTAATCTATTCAATACGCCAACAATACCTTTGCTATAAAACATCAATGAATGATCTAATTTGAAAGCTAAATCAAGAAACAATAAAAATGTAAGCAGTCTGTGACCATGCAGCATTATGTTATATTACATATGTCCTTGAATTAGAAGTTACAACAATCTAAAAATTTAATAAAACGTACTCACCATCTGCGGGCTGCTGGAAATTTACATAAGCATAGCCTAGGGATCTACGAGTTATCATGTCGCGACAGACGCGTATAGAAAGAACCGGACCAGCGGTTGAAAATTTTTCAAACAACATGGCCTCAGTAATATCGGAGTGCAAATCTCCGACATACAGAGAGGCCATGGGGTAATTTGGTGGACCTGGATTCATTTTGTATATTTCACTGCGGCAGTTTTATGTAGACATTAACTTAACGGCAAAGACCAACTTCACTTTCTCTTTATAATGACTATCGCATTCCTCAGACCACGTTGCACGCTTACGTACACTAACTTAAAATCAAGTGATTCCCGTTATTTTTTAATTATTTTACTATTTTTTTGGATTTTATGAATTTTTTTGTTTTTTTTTTTATTTTACAAGAATATTTCACGAAATTCTGAGGATTGTGTGACCTATTTTCCAGGGAACACACAACCTCACGTGAACACACCTTGCTCACCAAAGGAAAAGGTGACGTTTGATAAAATCCAAGATGGCGAATGAGGTTGTATCACATCATGGCGTAAGCAGTTCTACCAACGCTCAGACATAATTTTATCTATGCATTTGGTTGGCCAAACCGGATCGGTGGGCCAAACTAGCACAATCTATTGAATCCACAAAAAAATATAATAATCCATGTACAAGGAATAAATATTCTTATTTTTGTACACACGGTGACAAGACAACCTTCAGTTGCAATACAATTTTTAAACCTATTTCCTACGTCGGTACCATGAAGTTATAGATAAACATGGAGACCGCACTCCGAATACCTACTTGAAGCTCAAATGATGTATCGCTATCTCGCTCACTGTGGTCATACCATCTCTTTTCAACCAACCACTGCCATACTGACAAGATTTACTTGACATATGGTGGCCAATGTTGCCACATTACCAAATCCTTAGGAAATGGGATTATAATTCACTATCTCGCCAACCATGATTATAACCGTTCGAGACCTACAATATTGGGAGTTTTAACAAGTGATTGGATTTCAACTCTTAATTTAAATACACATTAATTGACCGTGTAAACTTCTGATTTGCTTAATATGTCGGCTCTTTTTAAGAGCTTACTCGGAGATTTTAATAAGAAGATAGCAATACTAAATCCACGCTAAAATGAGAGGTCAGACCACAGAGAGTGAGAAAGAGAAATGTAGGTATTTGACTCAAGCCTTTGTTCCAGCTGTGGCCTCCATGTTTATCTATACCTTCATGGTCGGTACGCCCTATGAACGGTACAGAGGTCAACGCTATAATCTATGGGTCAACGTGTTTTAACAGTAGCCGTGTGTACCTTGTACCTACACAGCTTCCAACATTGTAGAACCCCCTTAATATCTTAAAACTAGAGGATGCCAGCAGTTACGCCTGCATTTTTTTTAAATTTACCCGTTTTGGCCGGTCCCGTGGCAATTTCGGGAAATCCCTTCTTAGTGCACCCCTACGGTCCACAAGGACATACATGCCAAATTTCAGCTTCCTGCGCCCAATAGTTTTCGGCTGTAGCGTGTCTGTCAGTCGGTAAGTAACGCAAGGATTTTATTTAAAGCATAGACGAACAATTTAAAGATGATTTCTCAGATAAAGTTGCAGTTTTGCATACGTCTGTGCAGTTCGTCTGTGTTGCAGTTACATAAATACGATGTTTTTTTTTTTAAATCCAAAGTAGTTATTTTATTTTAAATAATAATTTATTGTTGAAGTCAAGGATGCCTGGGATCGGCAAAATTATTTATTATGTAAATGGGCTAGATTTTGTATTTTGTGTTTCACATAACTAAAGCTCTAAAAATCACAAGGCGATTTCGTTGAACCAGTCATGTTAGCTTTTTTAATAATAAATGCCAGGTTTGTTATATGAGTACCTATATTTTTACACAATAAAATTTTAGAGCCAATTTTAGTAAACTATGTAAGTTTATAATAATCTACACGTTAAAACATTGATTGATGTGATTATAAGGGATTATACATATAATTATAATTATCTGTGGATTATACCGATTATTTATGTACTCAAATACCATATTGTAGAAAATATACTGTGATATTATCAATACACAGCATAGATACGATTTGCCATTAATTACGATCAAGTAATTTAAATTACGTTTTGTAATAGTATGATAACCGGATAGTTAACTTTATTTTAAAAAAAATTGGTTGCCTGTAAAGTCGGTATACGGGCGAAAGTTTTACGTGACAACGACTTTGAGTGGTAAAATAATTTTAATGTGAATATTCATTCGTATAGTAGGAAGAAGGATGAAAGACGCGTGCCTTTCACTTTTTATGTCTGTCTCTCTCGCTCTTAGGCGGGACGCGTGCCTCTCACTCGCTCTCATTGTGAGCGCATAACGTGAGCGGAGCGTAACGCAGTTTCTTGAAGTGTCACCCGGCAAACCAATTTATAAGACGTTGTCACGTCAAAATCTGTTGATCGTTGGCCTTCGTTGGCCCTGTGTGTATGCGCTCTAGCGAATGGGCGGCCGAGGCGGGCCAACGTTCGTGGCCTTCGTTGGCTTGGTGAGTACGCGGCATCATGGCGAGCATGCTCGAGCCATGGACGAGCTGCTTTCGCAACGAAACAAAGATGTCAATTTTTAGGGTTCCGTACCTAAAAGGTAAAAAATGGAACCCTATTACTAAGCCTCCGTTGTCTGTCTGTCTGTCACCAGGCTGTATCTCATAAACCATGATAGCTAGATAGCTGAAATTTTCACAAATTATGTATTTCGGTTGCCGCTATAGCAACAAATACTAAAAATAAAAAAAATAAAAATTAAGGGGGGGTCCCATACAAAAAACGTGTATTTTTTCGTATATTTTGCTCAAAATTACTAACTGTTACAGGTAGACGCTTTAAATTTTTACAGAATATGTAGTTGTACAGGGTGTTACATATCCATCCGTCCGATCAATGAAGGGGTTGTAGAGTAGCGTAAAATGATGAGATATTTGTCATTATTTCACGGAAATTCAACATAAAATTTTCCCATGTAAATTTAATTAATTTTAAATAATATCATATCAGATTACCCATGGCAACACTAAAGACTCATAAATCGTATTAGCTAGGTATCTACCTAAAGTTCATAAAAATTTGACGGCAAAAGCGGCGCCTTTGAGTGCATAGGCCAACCGACCGCCTCCTTTGACAAAAGCCGCCGCCGCGCGTCATCGTCCTTTACACGTGCCAAGTATTATTTTAGGTATAAACAGATTTTATGCACTTGATGCAACAGCTGATCTTTTGCTTCGACGGTTTAGGCAAAACTCCGTAAAACAAAGTACAGTATTAAGGTTTTCTGTTTGTTACGTGCGAGTGCGTGGCCAACTCTGGTGTCACTGTTTTCAAACTGCTCGAATACCTACGACATGGCCTAACGATTCTTGGATGCGGCTTTACGGGCCGTCGGAAGCCCGGAAGCGCTTTCATGTAATGTCACACGCGGTCACCCATCTAAGAGAAAATCGTCGCGCTATGACTACGGTACTTACATTAATAACTACCTACTTTTTAATTGGTTTAATCTTACGTAACTAGGTACCTACCTTAATTGATAAAAATATCAACTTGCTGTAAGTTGCGACGGTCATTCTCCACATGTCCGCCGCCCACGTCCAGACACTTACGGCACCTTTGCACCATATCCGAACGCACACTTCTTAACACTCCTGGGTTTAAACTTCGGAAAGCAGAAACGATACGCGCACGCATTTCTTCTTCAGTGTCACACGGTTTTTGGTACACTATTTGTTTAACGTGTCCCCACAAGTAAAAGTCTAAAGGCGTTAGGTCCGGTGATCTTGGTGGCCACGAGATAGGCCCGCTTCGTCCAATCCACTTGCCAGGGAACTGTGCGTCAAGATACTCACGCACAGCTCGTAAAAAATGAGGTGGGGCACCGTCGTGCTGGAACCACAAGCTGCGGTGGAAGCTTAACGGCAACGAATCTAACTCGTCACTTAGAACTTCCCTCAAAAATCTTAAATAATTGGTACCGTTCATGGTTTCATTTAAAAAATGCGGACCAATAATACGGTCGCCGAGGATTCCCGCCCACACATTGATGCGCCAACGATGTTGAAAATGGCTTTCTTTCATCGCGTGTGGATTTTCAACAGCCCAGACGTGTTCATTGTGACAGTTGAAAACACCCGTCCGCACAAATGAACATTCGTCGGTAAATAACACGCGCTCCAAGAACGTAGCATCCTCTTCTACTTTGCCAAGTAGCCAGTTGCAGTATTGTCTTCTGTGGGCATAGTCCGACGGCATAAGTGAGTGAACACGTTGGTAGTGAAAAGGATGCTGTCCGTCTTCTTTTAATATCCTCCACACTCGCGCGTTACTGGTGCCCAGTTCACGTGCCGCACTCCTGGTACTCTGCGTGGGATCCTCAGCGAATAATTGTAAGACCTGTTCCACTACACCGTCGCTACTTTGTGGTCTGCCACCATGATTGCGATTCGAATTATCGCGAGCACTGCCCGTGTTGTACACCCGGTGGTGAAGCCGTTGAAACGCGCGCTCCGACGGCACGGGTAGACCCCGTGGTCTGGCATACCGCTCAATAATTGCATTCACTCCTACCTAAGCACATCAACATGTTAAAGTATTCAGGGTTTGAATATGACATACCTAACGAATCTACTATTTCACGCGGAAGTCTAAACAAAAGGAAAGCTAGCGAAAGACTGAGTGTTCAAGTAGGCAAATAGTTAATTCGTAAATCAAATAGGTAAATAATTAGAGATGTAACAAATGGTATTCACTGGAGTACTGTTTCTATCGATATTTTATGTTATTGTTTACCTGATAGAATATCGGTAGCTAAACCCCTAAAACGTCAGCTTTGTGTAAATTTATGTTTTTATTTGCTGTTAATAAATAAAAACATTCCATGGTTTAGACTAGAATCAGTTTTTTTAAGGGTACTGACTCCGCGTGACGACTGTCAAAGATCTTCATGACTGTTGCTCCGACGGTTTAACGTGCTCTCCGAGACACAGGGATATTAACTATTTATTACGCACGTAACTTGGAAAAGTCTTATTATCTTATTATGTATTTGATGCGCGCCGTGGATTCGAACCCGATACCCTCTGCACGGCAATCCGTTGGTATCATCACTAGGCTATCATTGGCCTAGTAGCCTAGCAGGCTATCATTCTAGTTTTAACATGTCATGTTAAAATTAAATAAATCGATATTATCTCTTGATCGTAAACATCACTAGAGCGGTCCCTTTGTGTACGGCGGCTCGCTTGACGGTAAAATTGCACTATTTTAAAAAGGCGGCATGCCCTTTGACACGGTAAGCGGCGAAAGCCGACAATTTTTAATAAATTTAAAGGCCTATCCACACGACACAATTTTACGTCCAACTTGACTAAATCACTTGATTAAATCGTGACGTGTAGACGCCAGTCGTCCAACTCAAGTTCATCGGGTGTGCGGACCACCAGATTTTAACCAATTGGGTGGACGGAATGAAATTCAGTCATTTGATTGTGTCGTGTAGACGGGCAAAGCCAATTCCATTGAAAATTTGATCAGTGGTAAAATTGTGCCGTGTGGATGGGCCTTAAGAATCATAAAGGATTCCGCTATTGAGGGGAGTGTTGTTAGTTTACAGAATTTTCGCCAATTTCGGGGTAATGTTTCTCGTTAGCACTCAGCTAAGGAAATTTATTCTGATGTTTTATGATGACCTAGATTTTTTTTATTATTTTTCCTGGTATGCCTGATAAGTCAGTAATATGACCTTTCGAGATCAGACGGGGGTTTATGAAACACACTGTATATTACCTTTCAAAATAAATAATTAAATTTAAAAAAAGTAAATAATAAAGGGGGGCTCCCATACAACAAACGTAATTTTTAAGCAATTTGTTACTCGATCTTAATAAACAGGTAGAAACTTATAAAGTATTTAAGTATGCATACAACGAACGTGATTTTCTTTTATAGATGATGGTACGGAACCCTTTGTGCGCGAGTCCGACTCGCACTTGCCCAATTTTTTATAATCTATTTTTAAATTTTTGACAGGTTTTCGCTTGATGGAAGCCGGAAGCATTGAAAATATATTGTTGAAATTATTCCGAAATTATAGGTCGGACGCGTAGATAGTAAAGCGTTTATAAAGATGTTTTGTTGACCAACAAGCTACCAAAAGTACAATGACATATTTTTTCGTGTCGCAGATGTTTTGTTTCCGTAATAGTTTCGCTATTGGTTCGCAGCCGCATGTGAACGTGTTGGCATTCTAAAGGTGAACGCAGACTTGGCCGCACCGCACGCACCGCAGTATTCGCATTCGAATTCTTTATATGAAGTTCTATGCAACCTCGCACACCCACCCGCGTCGCAGTCGCCGCAGTCCCTGAAACGACCGAACTCCTTAAGCCGCAGCTGATGACGTCACCAACGCCCGCCCGCACGCAGCGGACGCTGCGGCTAGCGCGGTGCGGATGACGTCCACTCTTTATATTACAAACTGAAATAAAGAAATCAAGTGCGATGCGTGCGGCGACGGGAACGACTGCAGTGACTGCGGTGCGGATAGATGTGCGAGGCCATTAACAAAAAGCGATGACTGCGGGGACTGCGGAGACTGCGGTGCGGCCAAGTCTGCGTTTTCAGACTTGGCCGCACCGCAGTCTCCGCAGTCCCCGCAGTCATCGCTTTTTGTTAATGGCCTCGCACATCTATCCGCACCGCAGTCACTGCAGTCGTTCCCGTCGCCGCACGCATCGCACTTGATTTCTTTCATTCAGTGGATGTCATCCGCGCTAGCCGCAGCGTCCGCTGCGTGCAGGTCGGCGTTGGTGACGTCATCAGCTGCGGCTTGGGGAGTTCGGTCGCATTCGAATTCTTTATATGAAGTTCTATGCAACCTCGCACACCCACCCGCGTCGCAGTCGCCGCAGTCCCTGAAACGACCGAACTCCCCAAGCCGCAGCTGATGACGTCACCAACGCCGGCCCGCTCGCAGCGGACGCTGCGGCTAGTGCGGCGCGGATGACGTCATCGGTCATTCCATAGACTAATATATATTATAACTGGAGAGGTCATTCGCATCCATGAAGGTTTTATCTATAACTTCATGTTCGCATCGCATCCACCATAGATGATATACCTATCACGGACAAAGAGTATACAAATACTACGTAAGAATCACGGAGTGAGCCGAACCGCAGCTGGAGGATGTGCATTGTGCGTGCACAATTTAAAAAGTTTATTTTGTTTTTCTGCGATAGATTTATGTAGATACTTAGAAAAATCTTACAAGAATGAACGATTCTACTTTAATTACGCTGGTTCAAAAATACAATGAGCTATATAATGTACAGAATCAAAATTATATGAACCAGCAAAGACGAGAAAACATTTGGGATGAAATCGGAGATCAGCTTTGCCAGACAAGTAAGTAATTATTTTTAATATTACAATGAGTACCTAATGAACGAATAAAGTAACCGATTTCATAATTATAATATACATAATTTAACAAAATTGTAAAAATATTTCTCATATTATCTTGGAACCATAGACAGCTCGTAACACAAAACCTCTACACCATTTTGTCAAGATTGCAATCATTTTTTATGAGTTTTCTGCCATATACTGCGAAAACCATTAATTAAATACCTACAAATGAAACAATCGCTATTTATTTAAACCAAGGAGCAAGTATACAATTTAAACATTGATTTATTTCCATAATATCATAAGGCTTAGCTTCTATTTAAAATACGGACAGTGTTTCGCCTAGAAAATGCTAGCTGGACAAAAATATTTTTAGAGTTTTGATCGCTCTATTCATTTGTGTCGTTACATATCGATGTTATTTGAGAGATTTATGGGTTTTGAAGTTTGTTGTTTTTTTTTCAAACACATGTCCACTGCTCAAACATTATAAGTATCTTAGTTGTATTTTGAGTTTTGGATTTCAAATTACTGTAGTATTCTTCCAGCTCGAACTCTGCCCAGTTGCCACGGAACTGATCCAGATTCTGAACAAAAATAATCTTTAAAGGCATCTCTAATTTCAAAAGCATTGTAATTTGAATTTCCTCCAATCCCTCTCATATTTCTAATCCCATGCATGTTTCTCAATGTTACCCTCAAATCTCTTTCAGACCAGTAACATATGTCATCTCTTAGAAAATTGTGTAAACAACATATAGCCATCATAACTGTTACAGTGTGATCTTGAGACATATGTAGTCTACGTTCAAATATCCTGAATTTACGCACTAACAACCCAAAAGAATTTTCAACATTGTTCCTTGCGCGACTTAATCGGTAGTTGAAGATCTTTTTTTGTTCGTCGCGTCTAATTATATCTCGCGAATAAGGTCTCATTAAGTAAGTGCTTAATGGGAAAGCCTCGTCTCCAACGATCACATTTGGCAAAATAGGACCTCCTACTGAAATCGGTTTTGGTGGAGGCATATTTAAATTTCCTTCTTTCAATCTCTTTCCCATATTTGAATCATGAAATATGCCGGTATCTGAATTTTTACCAAAAGCTCCAATATCTATGGCAATAAACTTTTTATCTGCATCAACCATTGCTAGTAAAACAATACTAAAATGTTTTTTGTAACAGTAATAATTAGAGCCAGTGTGATGTGGGGCCTCAATTAATATATGTTTGCCATCAATAGCTGCTACTGCATTCGGGAAATCCCATTTTTCGCGAAAACGTATTTCAGATTCAAGCCACAAATTTTCATCAGGCGTGGGCATGACGATCAGTTGTAGTAACTGCCGTATTGCTTTACAAGTCGAGTAAACTATTTCTCGTATTGTACTTTCGCCAACCCGAAAATTATCACTTAACGATGTAAAAGAATTTCCAGTTGCTAGAAACCTGAAACAAAATACTTTGATTAAAAATGTGTATTTTTACAGGTGCAGCATGTAAAAAGAGGTGGCAGAGAATCCGAGAAAATTTTAGAAGAGCAATAAATATACGTAAAACGAAAAGTGGTCAGGCCGCAGGAAAACTAAAACCACCAAAGTTCTTCAAGGAGTTAAGCTTTCTTGTACCTTATCTGAACGACGACGAAAACAGGCATTCTAATATACCAAGACCTGACAGCTATTCACATAGATCAAGCTCTCAGTCTTCTATCAATGATCCCGAAGATGACGATTCGTTGCTATCGGATTTTTCGTTACCAGCTCGTACACCTACTCCAAAGCGTAGACAATACACCTCAACGCGTACTTCACATCCCTCTGATCAATCAATCACTGCTGCATCAGTACTAAAGGAATATTTAGACAGCACGAAGACCCAAGCAACATCAAATTCTGCGCCCCAGCCGTACTCTGATTCAGATCATATAATTGATTTCTTCCTAACGATGGCTAAAACTGTTAAGAACTTTCCTTTAGTTAAACAGTTAAAAATTAAAGCTGAACTGTTCCAAATGGTCCACAATGTAGAATTAGAAATTATGAACGAATCCATGTTAACATCCAGATCAACTAATGAAACGAACGCAGGTCAGTCAATTCCAGTATCACAGCAGCATTCTTCACATGCAGTAGGCGATTTGCTGCAGCCAAATTATAACATTCCAACTGAATCCTACCAGGCTATATCGTCAACATCTCATTCTTCAGACGTACTACTGCGGGCACCTGATAAGACTAAAATTGTTATTAAATCCAATCAGATTTTTAAAAAATTATCACATAAAATAAACTTTCCACGTCCACTAGGCAATTTACAGCAACCAAATTATAATATTTCAACTACTGGATCCTACCAGGCCATACCATCAACGTCTCATTCTTCAGACGTACCAATTACCTCAGCGCAGCAATATGCAGCAGATGAATCACAGGTTATCACTTCACTTGATAATAATGAAGATAATCGTGATACTCCTGCTCGATATAAGCTTAGCGACTATGTATTATTTTCAAAAAATATATAATTACATACCTCAAACAAATTGCAAGTCTTTCCTTTGGTCCAATCGCTCTTCTGAACCTTGTGTTTTGTCTTGTTATTTGTGGTTCTAATATATTTAACAGCTGCATGAACTTCGTTCTAGTCATATGTAAATATATAAAAAACCGCTTTTCGTCATTCAATAAATCGGGAAATAATGTATGAAATTCCCCAAATAGTGGTCGTTTTAAGTTGATGCTATGAATCAAAATTTTTTTACTCTTGTTTGTATTTCATTTTCTTCTTCCTCTAATAATAAACAACATACAACAAATTGTTCGTTAAGAGCCATACTATAATACACGCCCACTCTTAATTTATATTACAAACTGAATAAAAGAAGTCAAGTGCGATGCGTGCGGCGACGGGAATGACTGCGGTGCGGATAGATGTGCGAGGCCATTAACAAAAAGCGATGACTGCGGGGACTGCGGAGACTGCGGTGCGGCCAAGTCTGCGTTCACCTTTAAGGTGAACGCAGACTTGGCCGCACCGCACGGTCACTGTAGTAGTCACTGCAGTCGTTCCCGTCGCCGCACGCATCGCACTTGATTTCTTTCATTCAGTTTGTAATATAAATAAAGAGCGGGCGTCATCCGCGCAGCGCTAGCCGCAGCGTCCGCTGCGTGCGGGCCGGCGTTCCGACGTCATCAGCTGCGGCTTGGGGAGTTCGGTCGTTTCAGGGACTGCGGCGACTGCGACGCGGGTGGGTGTGCGAGGTTGCATAGAACTTCATATAAAGAATTCGAATGCGAATACTGCGGCGCGTGCGGTGCGGCCAAGTCTGCGTTCACCTTAACAGCGTTAAAGTTTTTGTCTTTGGTTGCCCCCTTTTGGCTTGAAATCGTGGCAACCCTGATGTATGATCTATACCAGCGTTGCCAGATCTAAGGATTTGTCCGTAGATCTACAGATTTTTGGTCTTGTCTATGGACCTACGGATTTTTCTAGAAAATCTACGGATTTTTGTTCGATTTCATTCACCCGACGCAAACAATAGTATACACTAATAACATATTGAAAATAAGCAGTCAGCAACAAAAAAGTAGTCCTGCGAACTGCGTTTCTATAATAATTTGTGCTTAATACAATACCTACATCATACCATAGATAAGTCCAAAGAAGACTATTCAGTTGATTATAGCGACTAACGTAAAACGGAATCATCGATATAGGCACAGACTAATATTGTACTATAGTCCGTTCACAGTTATTTTACCTCTGACAGATGTCGGTGTTTATTTTCTTTATGTTGGAATTGTACTCTGTGATGACGGGAATGTAAAATAGGGTTACCCGTGCATATCATTTTACCCAATATTAGTGGAAATGCTTCAAAAATTCAAATGCTTGAAGCTCATGGCCGCAAAGTGGTTAGATTACCGCCATACCACTGCGAGCTAAACTCAATTGAACTTATGTGGAGTCTCATTAAAAGGCGAGTCACAAGCAAAAATTTAGGACAAGAGGCAACCAACATTGTGAATTTAGCTGAAGAAGCTTTTCAATCTATCACTGCAGAAGACTGACAAAAACAATGCAAACATAAGCGCCACATTGAAGACAAGCTTCGTGAAACAGATGGGTCTACGGATGCTGAAATGGACAGGTTCATAATAGAATTAAATTCTGAGTCTGATACAGAATCTGACAGCAGCTACGAATCATCATAACATTGGCAGTCCACATGGATCATTCTTATAGACTCACGCCTGTTTCCATGCAGGGATAGGCAGAGGTGTAAAATTACACCCACATCATTCTTATTCAAAATAAATATGAAAATTAAATTTGCAGTTTTTGTATTTGATAATTAGAACCTCACGTTGGCGTAATTATGATGCGTTTACCTTTGTATATTAAATAGACAACATTTTTATTATAACTACTTATCTTCATAGGAAATTCGTTATTTCGTAAGAAAATAAATGTACCTACATGAATATAGCCATGCCAATATCAAGAGGTTTTGTTACAAACATTACTTCCAAATATTTAATACGATCGCTTAGGCAATGAAAAAATAAGAGTACATTTTTAGCAATAATGTATAGTTATTTAAAATGGGAGTATTATATACCAAATATAGCAACACAACGCCCAGGTTGGCCAATCTAATAGCTAGAGGTAAAATAACTGTGAACGGACTATAGCGAGGAATATCAAACGAAATGAAGACGATTGTCATTTGTCTGTCATTGTCAATGTCAACTTAGGGCCGGTGCCCGGTGCAAACCATGAAGGTATAGATTTTCCATATTATGGTGAACGCACACTTATCCGAGCCGAACGCGTCGAACGCGTCGAACGAAACGAATTTTAGAATTCTTTATATGAAATCTCATGAAACCTCGCACACTTGTCCGCGTCGAATCGTCCGAATCTGGAAGAACCTCAGAAATCCTAGAAGAATTCGAATGACGTCATCAGATTCGGCGCGGTTAGTGCGGTCGATTCGTCCGATGCGCTCGCATTCTATCAGTTGGGTATGACAGAGCAACGCGCGAGTACTATTTCCGCATTGTTTCTTCATCTTCCATTAATAAAGCACTGACAAATAAAAACCTCGTCAAGATCCATCACAATTCACATGTAATAACAGTGCGACAGGCGTAAAGGAAATGGAAACCATTTGTTCGATGCGCTCGATTCTTTCGGCGCGGTCGATTCTTGCTAATGTGCGAGGCCTCCTTGACTTCGATTCGTTCGACGCGTTCGGCTCGGATAGGTGTGCGTCCACCTTTAGTATATTATCTATGGTATAGATGTGCATACCACGTTTTTCGTCGACGCGCGTTTCAGAAACGCGCGTCGACGGCGCGCTTTTATCCTACAAAGGTCTACACTGTCTACAGGCTACATCTGAATTGCGTGCGTGTCGCGTCTGTATCACTACAAACGCGCGTCGACGGCGCGTTTAAAAAACGTGGTTTGCACAGGCCCTTAGGTTTAGAAAAATATTTTCTTTTGGTTGGGTTGACTAACTACGACGAGTCCGTGTTGTTTTCTTGTTGCCGAATATAAAATCATGGTAGGATTTTTCGTTTATTTGTACAAAAATGGAAAATAGTAATAGTGAGAGCGATAATGGCAGCGACACTGGAACAATTTTTCAATTTCTTTACCAACAAAGAATTAGGCTTTAGGTTATTCCATCTAAGTAATCATCTATAAAAAATGTCCGTAGATCTACGGATTTTTATAGAGGCAGTCTACGGACATCTACGGATTTTTGGGCGTAGACTCGTAGACCTACGGATTTTTAAAAATTAAGGCCTTGCCACACGGCACAATTCTACCACTGATCAAATTTTCAATCGAATTGGCTTTGCCCGTCTACACAACACAATCAAATCACTGATTTTCATTCCGTCCACCCGATTGGTTAAAATCTGGTGGTACCGCCCACCCGATGAACTTGAGTTGGACGACTGGCGTCTACACGTCACGATTTCATCAAGTGATTTAGTCAAGTTGGACGTAAAATTGTGCCGTGTGGCAAGGCCTTTAGATCTGGCAACACTGATCTATACTCTATACCTACTGTATGGATGGAAGTTGGCAGCAGTTGGCAGTAGCTCTTGTGCATAGACTAATATATTATACCTGGAAATAGACTGGCAACTTCGACATTTTAGGCGACGCAAGCGCCACCTTTTTAACCTACAGGCCACTTTTTGCCGTCTGTTTTACAAAAAATGCCGCTAGAGGTCGTTTATGTTAGTCAAGTATTATAATTATAGTCAAAATTATTTTGGAAATATAAATAAAACAATAGAGAATGCTTATAAGTGACGTTTATTTTCCAAAAATCACAATATTTACAGCAGTAAGATCACAGTAAGTTATGCTAAAATCACCAAATAAAAAAATAATGATTGATATATGTACCCATTTATTAATTTGTTTATTATTTTATTTATTTAACTTTTCTCATTTATTTAATTTGTTTTGTATTAGTCTAAGAGCCAGTGTTACGCAGACTCACGGTATAGTAGCAAAGTTCATATTTTAATGCTAGTTAAAGTAATTCATCTGCCGTAGATCAAATGGGGTTCACTATTACCATAGAGGGTTCCTTTAGGCGTGCCTAGAAGTCGAAAAGCATGAAAATCGACTTTCTAAACGTGTTCACAGCATGTCTGCCGTTTTGATATCGTAAAATATTTATCTTTTTAAAACTTAATGGCAGACACTTGTTCCGGTTAGTACTATATTTTATATAATATCATAGTTTCGAAAATTTCATACAATTTGTGTTATTTTAGCAAAGCTAAAAATTATATATGTTATTTATATTTGGTTCTCTTTCACGGGTATTATTCTAATTTGTTAGAACAATAATCGGCCCTTTGGCAGGCGTACACAGAGACATAGGTCTAACGCGCAGAGGCCCTTTGAGAGTTTTAATCTAGAATGTGATGGGACACCTACTGAGGAGCCTCCATAACTGCACTATTAAGTACAGTCACGGGTTAGCCGCAACAGGGACTATTGCTACTTTTATGGAAACTAATTGAAGGGGTAAGTGGACAAAGGTGTTATCTGACTAAACTGAAAAAATCGAGTTTGTAAGCTTTCTTTTCATCTTGTAGTACATTTTTTTGTTTATATCACAGGATGAATCTAACTCATGCGTCAGTCTCTTAAATCTTTAAAATTGCGCAACGGATTTTAATGTGTTTTTTTTTAATAGATAGAATGATTCAAGAGGAAGGTTTATATGTATCATACATACATAGGTAATATTGCATTGCACCCGTGCGAAGCCGGGGCAGGTCGCTAGTAATTTATAACTCTTAATTTCAATTAAAAAATATATTTAAAAACACTGTTCACATGTATTCATACTGATTCGCTGTCATTGCCAGTAAGAGTGAGAAAGTCAATATCCTGTATCTCCATTAGCATGACTGCGAAAGTATTATGTAGTCTGCCTGCATTTTAGAACCGACCTATCTGTCTGTTTTTTTGATATACATGTATAATAATGATGTAAAAACATATATAAATGGCAGCTTTGCTAAAACACTAGTTATCTGCGAAATGAAGCGTGAGAAAATCAAAATCATGCAACTTCAATAGCAGGACTGAACCAACCCATGGGTCTGTTTTTGTAAATATATGTTTATAATAATAATAATATAAATAACGTGTATAATTTTTAGCTTTGCTAAAATAACGCAAATTTTATGAAATTTTTGAAACTATGATATTATATAATATAGTAGGAACCGGAACAAGTGCCTGCCATATATATATTTTTTTTCTATAAAAATATATATATATTTTAAGATATCAAAACGGCAGATATGTTGCGAACACGTTTTGAAAGTCGATTTTCATGCTTTTCGACTTCTAGGCACGCCTTAAGGAACCCTCTATGGGAATAGTGAACCCCCATTTGATCTACGGCAGATGAATTAGTATAACTAGCATTAATATGGAGTTTGCTACTGTACTCGTCTCTTTGATCCTCTGCTTTTCAAAAAAACATTACGAGCTGAGTTCTTAAACATATCATCACTGTCGTAGGTATACGGTGGTTTTGCCAGTGAGTAGGTGGCCAACCTCCTTGCACCAGTTGTAAATAAAAAAAATAATATTTTTATTAATTATGAATTCTTTCATTGTCTTACCATGTACTTCACATTTGAGAAAATTTAAATTTATATTTACACTAACCACAAATTTTATATATTCCATTTACTTTTCTTTAGTGGCACTGGTTTTTAATATGGTATAATATTATGTAATATTTTCAACTTGTGCAAAGAAGTCAAACAAACACCTAGTGGGATAGCAGAGCCATCTTTTATTTTCGAATTCTTTAATTTTTATATATTTATGGAAACTTTGCAAATCTTCTGTTTCCGTGTCTAATTTGCATACTGCACAGCTCTTATAGACTGCTGTTTTGGCCTTTACTGCTATCCAACCACTACAATAACCAATTGCTGCGCATTTTTCGACGCTTTTTTGTCTTTATTATTTATTAAAATATCGGTATCTAGATCCGGTATAGACACATGGTCAAAATATATATTTATTTGTCTCTCTTCTAACAATGGTGCCTCTCCCTCAGCAATAAAATCTTTAAATGATTCCAAAGCGAAGCCATCGTCTGCTTCGCAATAGGAACCAACCGCGTGAGATTAAATTATTTAAAATTAAGGTTTTATACGCTGCTACAAAGTGAGAGGCACCTGGCATTATATTGCCGTGACCATGTGCACATATGGAAACGCAGAAATTTTCCAAAGCGCCTTGGTTGAAATTGCGCAGTAAAACTGAATTAATGCCCTTTCTTTGTAGAAAAAGGGTAATATTTTTAAAAGATTCTATTGTTTTAACCCAGCTCATTGATGAAGGCACAACTCCACCCCTTAGTGGAGTATCAAATTTCATGGATTTTAAAATAGGCATACTTTTGTTCCATAAATTTCTATGTGGTGATTTTGGCGTAACCGCTGTTCTGTGAATTTTTCCTCCAATTGTCTGGTGGTAACTGCCGTTGACGCTGTCGAATAATTCGTCGAAGAAGATGAGTATATCGGCAGTTTGTGTGCATTCTTTGGGCATGCAACCCGATTCTGCAACAAAACAAAATTACTTGATTGTAATATGTTTTATACATTCTTAATATTTCAGAGGCAACGATAGCCTAGTGGAGAGACCAACAGACTGCCACGCAGAGGTCTCGGGTATGAATCCATGACGCGCACCAATGACTTTTCAAAGTTATATGCGTATTAAACTCTTATTTGTCGCTTGCACCGTGCTTCGGAGGGCACGGTAAGCCGTCGGTCACGGCTGTCATTAAAAGATCTTTGATAGTCGTTACGGGGAAATAGTACCCTCGAATATCCTGACTCTGGTCTAAACCATAGAATATACCTTCGGGGTACAGATGTCAGATGGCAGTCACTCTGTGGAAAAGCTTATATTCTGTCAAATGGGAGCCTAGAATTGTTAAAATAGTCTATTTTGCACATACATTAAATTAAACTAAACAAAATCTCACATACCTGCCATAAAGCCCAAAGCTGCACCAACAGATTTGCTGAACACTTGTGTGCAGTGTTTCACTTTCATTTTGGGGATCAGATGCGGCACAACATGACAAGCAGTTAATTTTGGCATAATTTTAACTCCCTTATAGCCAGGTGAACATTCATAAAGAAGTTGTATGTGTTCCCATTTCGCAATGTTTTCTTTTCCCTTCATTGTAAATTTCAAATTCTTATTTAAGAGATTATTTCTTATACTTTTCATTAGGTGGTCATACAATACAAATATTTTATTTTGCTGTTATAAAACAGCCACCAGTGTACTCTTTATCATTTCTCACCATTTGCATTCGAGTGTCTGCAATCAAGCTATTTATTGCCGCCAAATTTGTGGCGCCTTGGTCACAAACTGTTGTGACAACGTGTAGATTTGCTTCCGTTAATTTCTTCAGGACAGTTTTAATTTGATTTTTTAGCGACAATGTTTTTGTGGTGCCAGCTGAATAAGAAAACCACACTGGTTGCTTGTATTTTTTTACAACCCCCCTTATCATAAAGATCAGGACATGGTCACAAAAATTAGGTTGTCGTTCTTCTCCATCATTTACAAAACCTTCTATTTCATCTTTGGCTGCATTATATATACAAAAAGCACCAAAGGCCATTTCATCAAACACCAAGGTACAATATCTGTGTTTATCTGGCATCTTAGCCACTCTCTTTTTTAAATGATTATAAATTCTTTCATTGCAGCCTGGTGAAAGGTTTATTGATTCCAACTGCTTTTTGTGAGATCGCCTTGAGGGTAACACTCACATTCTTCTAAGAATTCTGTAGGACTTGGGAGATGGCTTGTACAATGAAAGAGCCAATATCTTCTCGTCTAAGGAAAATCTTCGGCCTTGAGACTTCTTACCACCTTGGGTTATTTGCATCAGAAAGAAGGTTCTACCATTTTCTGACATTTTCGTTGTTAAAATGTTGAATGCCCTTGTCTTCGATACATTCTTTGCAAATTTGATTTCTTTCTAGATTTTTGATTTAGATTCTATTCATGCCAGTTTTCTTGCCAAGTTGCATATTGTTTTTTTTTAGCTTTCTTCACCTCTGCTTGTTCAGCATGAGATATCTTGTATGAAGCTGAAAACAAAATAATTAACATTATTATTATAGTCTGTTTCTGCTGGAAATCTCTCTCTCGCAATTTGCTACATAGTGTTCTTACTATCATACAAATAGATTAATAATGGTTAATCTACCCATATAATAAATAAGAAAGTGTGGTTGTTTCTTTGTTTCTCACACTTTCATGTCTCAACTACTCAACTGTTTATCATGAAATAGGTATTGCATATGTCGTCAAAGGTACAGATAACATTGATTAAGAACAATCAGCGACAAAGGTCGCTACACATTTACGAGATTTTAAATGGTTTTTATTGCCCAAATAATTACAATTATTTTCTAAATCTGACAGCATTCTAAAACTGAAAAAGCTTTCTATACGAAGAAAACCTGATTTGATCGTAAATTATACCTACAGAATAAGAAGTAGACAGTTTTGATTCATAAACGGCCGGTTGGCGTAGCGGGAGTGTAAGCGACTGCTACGTCAAAGGTCGCGGGTTCTATTCCCGTTCAAGTCAAACAAACATTTGTGTGCATGAACATAGATTTTTGTCTTGGTCTGGGTGTTTATATGTATAATATGTAAGTATTTACAAAAAAAAGTATATATGTATGTTTATCCATTATCTAGTTACCCATAGTACAAGCTGTGCTTAGTTTGGGACTAGATGGTGTTGTGTGTGTAAATCTATGAATGTGTAGCAAGTCATGTCATTGACTGTAGCTCTCATTCAAGAGTAAGTGAATAAACTACTCCACTGCAAGATTTGCTAATGTATCAATGATTCTTTATTAATATTCAGAATTCAGCATCACTAAACTTTTAAATATTAAGTATGTAACCAGTGACCGTGACCAGATTTGTGTTGGAGTGAGATTTAATTTTGATGCCTCCCTAGCTCTAAGCTTTCGAGCTAGCAAGCCCCATAGTCTGCCACAGCCTCCGCTCCATTCACCATATGGACAGACTGGCCCTGTCTATAATAATAAATAATATAAAATTATTATACCTGTTTTGCAATGCCTCTTTTGAAGTTAAGTTGATGGCTCGGATATTATTGTCTGTGACATCAATGCCTGAGATCTCGAAGGCATTGGGTTAACATCAAATCCTGCAGTTGCATCTAATAGATTTTCTCCTTGTGTTGAAGTTGCAGAAACAAGGGGTTGCTGACTAAATACAGTGGTGAGTTTATGAGGAGCTGTAAATAAAGAAGGAAGAACTATTAGCATATTTTAATCACTACTGTACTCTATGATGATTATTTGTGAAAAAGTCTAATATTTATTTGATTCTTTCATAACAATAATAGTACATTGTGTAGCAGCATAGACAATAATGATACAATAATTACCTGGAAGATGCAGTTGTGGGACAGCCATTTTACTGAGACGGTTGCTCAGAAAAATAACATACTCAGGAAAGTGTCTATGACATAGGTGCTTTGCGATTTTTATATATGGTGTTATTATCCAGGCCAATTATTTCACCATCAATCCTTAAGACCCATGTTCTAAACCGCTCAGCATCATTTACTGGATCAGGGAAGCTGTGTAGATGTACATCTAGAACCAAAAATAAATTGCTGAAATACATCATAGATCTCAACTTAATCTAGCGACTAGTGAATGGCCCAATCCGGCTAGTACCTTTGACATATCAGACCAACACACTTTAAAAAAGATTTACAAAAACATTTCACAAGTCAAATAAGTTGTTCATACAACGGACAAGAAAAAGTTTGTCATCTTATGATTACTAAATAAATGGGCTTCTTTGGAGTGGGGCCTTCAGGTAAGAAGGGATTGTTACACAGGGGATAACAACACTAGCAGATATTATTACGAATACCAATAATGTTCATAAATTGTTATACTAGTCTTAATAACCCATAAAATATTTAAGTCTATGTCATTCTTAGTACCCATATTTATTTTTTAAGTTATGCTGGTATAACATATCATATCCTAGGCTATACTATAGCATACATTTTAATTTGTTTTTAAAGTACGTCCAAGTTTGTATGTAAACTTGTGAGGATTAAGAGTATTTATGCCCCCCAGCTTATCATACGAATGCTTTATCCATGAACGAGTGAGTACAATTGGATAATATTTGGTATATTTATGCAGGTTGTTAAGGATTATTACATTGTTATTATGGTTTCAAAACTAACTTCAGTTTGTTCCTAATATATAAAAATAGCATCCAGAATCAGTTATTTCACTTTGCTTTTCAAAACTGACTTAAAGGTTTGTGCGAGTAGCTGCGAGAAATCATATAGCTTCACTTATAAACAGGTGTAGATAGAAGAGTTTGTTACATTACTTACCATCCTTATTGGTGATGGGGCACATAGGTACACAGCACTTGTTCCTAGACATTGTTTATACACTTTTATATGATATGGGCCAAACTCCAAAACAGGAGGGCCTAAACTTTACACGGAGAACAATAATTCTCGACGTATAAAACACTGAAGACGGTAATTGCTTGTTTTTGTAATATGCACGGAGGAACTGACGCTCAATTCAACGCGAATATCACTAAAAGCAATACAAATACACCAAAACACAAAAATATTTGCGCACAAGAATTTAAATAACCCGGCAGACGTTATTTTTGTGTAATGACAATTATGACAGCTCTGTGACATAACTGAATAGAATTGAACAGAGTAACAAATCCGACTTTCTACCATTTTGTACCATAATATTAACAATAATATTAAAATAATTTGTAAAGTAAATATTTCTTACAGGATTTACACGATTCATGCAGTGTTAAATCTAAGTATAACTATTTCAAATCTTATATTCCTAAGTTAATGTCGCTAACATTAATATGTGCTATAAGTCGAAGGTGTCATTTAAATAAATAAAAACGACCAAATGGAAATGTTTATTTTTCATCAATAATGTATCGAAATCCGTGTACTCACGAACATTCACGAACGAATTTTGTTACGTGTGCACAATAAAGAGGGAGCTGGTTTCAATGATTTTACATGAATGTAGGCAAGATTCCGACGCATGGCTCTTGTGTAATTTATGGTTAGCGAAATTTGCGATTTTCTGTAAAATTGTATTCTAAACAAGTTTCTATTCATCAAAATAATTTATTTGTAACCTGGTAAGAATAATTTAGGCACCAGTGGATACGTGATATTTTTATAGACCCAGGCTTAGTTTCTCAAGTTCTTATTTTTTAGTGAAAGTAGTGTAGTTACAATGATTATTGTTGGTACTAGTGATGGGTAGCACACTCTTTCAAAATGAGTATCGTGCGAGTCACTCTTTTTCCGAAGTGTGCTAGCACACTGTGGTAGCACGAATGAGGCGAGGCCGCGAGGTTTTGGTGGCACAGTGAGTGTGTGCGTACACATAGTGTGCCGCACTCAGGCGACATCGCACCGTGTGTCGTGAGTGACACGGCACACATTGGCACACTGACAGAACACGGCACATTTTGACGTTATTCGCCGAATCACCGCTTGATAAAACATGAAAGGAGTAACTTACTGTAATATGCTTTGAGATTTGTAATATTCATATAATAACTTGAGTATATAGTAAATATACTTAAGTTTTTTTCTGCATCTCATTAATCAAAGCACAAAAATAATAAATAACTCAAGCAACATCGAGTGTGCCCCAACTGTGCTGTGTGCTAGCACGTCAAAATAAAAAGAGGGAGTAACTCACCTCACCGAAGTGAGTCAATACAAGTGTGCTAGCACATGTGCTGAGCACCCAACACTAGTTGGTACTAGTCGACCAAGCCAACTAGACGAATGTCAACGTGACAAAATTCAACATAATTCAACAATTATAATCCAGAAATTATTTATCGTAACGTGCGAACGTGGCGTGTGAACGTACAATGCGCCTGCAATCGGTACTAGGAATTTCTGGATTATAATTATTGAATTATGTTGAATTTTGTCACGTTGACATTCGTCTAGTTGGCTTGGTCGACTAGTAAAATGATCTGATTTCTCTTACTTTACACGTCACAAATAGTTTCAGGCAAGGATTTCAGGAGTTTTCGTAACAAGTCCAATGGATATTTTCTACCGACGCTCAACAGTCAGATAAAGCCATAGGTGCAAATTATTGAGGAATTTCTGACATATTGTTTATCTTTCACCGGCAAATTATTTTGGGTAGGTACTTCTACTTTGTAAAATTTTATATCTATGAGCATTCTACGTGTTGTAGTTTTGTAATGATATCCATCTGTATCTATTCAACTTACTTACATGCATTTTAGAATTCATTATTTTTAACTTCAGTTTATTGAATTGCGTAAAGACTTAGCTTGATTTAAACATATTATATCTAAATCTGTTAGACTAACATATTTCCCAAGCTTTATCGATTTATTTTTATGTATGTAATTAGAGCTGCATGTTGTTATTAACATAACATATGTGTGTATACTATTAGTATGAAATATTGCCACATTTATGACATATTTTACACAATTCACACATTTACAGCATTTGTCCCCAACTTCCTACAAGTTTTTATTTTATCTAAATATGATCATTATTTTCATAATCAGTGTTGACTTCAACACATTGGGTAATTTTAGTCCTATATTTCTTAACAAATTATTTTATCATAACTTGCAACTGACTTGAGCAGGGCTGGAGAGGAGAATAAAATTATCATTGATATACTTATATGTATCTAGATAATTATCATGATACAGAGTCATAACATAAATATTTATACTTATCAATAATTAATATTTTATGAGTACCTATGCAGGTCTTGGTCCCATTCATCATTTAAATCTCATTATTATAAGTAAAAGTAACCACTTATCTACAATACAAGTACTAATGATGATATTTTCAGTGATGAGTGGGACAGAGCCCCTATGCAGTAACTGTGACTACAAAAATGATTTGCTTAAATTTTTTAAATGATTTAGTTTCAAATAGTAACTCAGATAATAATATACATTTCTTTTCGTGCACTACATTTTAGAAATGGAGGTAACATAGGTAAGTAAAATTTAAGTAAATATGTTAGTAATCTGTGGGTATATATACGTAATAACAGTCTCTTAAGTATTTGATAATTATCCGATAATATAATTTATCAAAGCTAAATTATTTTGAAACATGAATTATTTCAAACTCTGACCTTTAGCTACATCTAAATTGCATCTGAATTATTTGAATCTGGTTAGGTTATAAAGTGTCTCTTTTAATTGAGTAAAAATATAATCACACATACATACACACATTACATATTATACACTTGATGTGAGGGAATGAAGCAAGTGAGATATGTCAGGAATGTTGCAAGTGGCATTTCATAAATTCGTACTTTTCATAGTCCTTGCCTACCCAATCGGTAAACAGATGTGAGTCTATGTATGTATTATATGAAAATACAAAACATTTTGTGCATAGGGTTCCCACCAAGAACTTAGGGTCCCAAGCCAACCTCACCTGCAAGTGGTGCACCTGCCGATCAACGGACGAGGCTCTGGCAAACAAAATGTCCCAATAAGCGGCAATAGGCTCGCCACCTATTACGTGGGATCAAAACACTGGCGAAAAGTGGGCGTTTAATATGCCTCTGCCAACCCCTTCGGGGAAACAGGCGTGAGTCTATGTATGTATGTATGTGTACAAAACTTTTTCCTTGAGTGGTTGCGCAGTGTCTGGGACCGCACCAAGCTTATTTTCTTCAGTTTATTAAAAATATAAACAAAAGACAGTGGCACTTTTGGTATATCCTCGAAGGGTGATGTATTATGTGTCAAAAGCCCTAGGACATTCTTAGCGTTAGGATGCAGTTTTTTGTTTGGATTTGCGGTCCCTGAGATTGCGCGCGACCGATTATGTAGGAGACCAATTGTAACGATTTATCATAACGTGTGTAGCAGCCATTAAATATCTTTATTATAATTATATCTGAGTGAGATTTAATGCACACAATAGTCATTTATGCTTAGTATGCGAACCCAAGACCTTGTGCATTCTGGTAGGTTGGTCTCCCTACTAGAAAGTCATAGCTTATTGCTAAGCTTAAGAATAAGACAAGAAACAATGTCGAGCGAGTTATCCAGTAGCACTTACTAGAACAAAATTGTCTATTACTTCTAATTTACACGACCTGGCTAAGACTATAACTTTTTGGATAGCAGGTTATTCCAAGACTTTACACACAAAGCCACATTTCTTTTTTCGGAATTTTCTGGCGCCATTTTACTTTATTCGAAAAGAAATCTATGTTTTCCGGCTCCATTGTCAAATGCCATGCTGAGTTAAAAAAAAATACAAGCAATAATATATAAATAAATACAAGCAATTTCAAGTCACCTTGTAATATAATATGTTTTCTGACAGGCTTATGCATACACCTTCTGATGGTGTGGAGGCATAGTGATTCAGATTGTGCTGGCTCTCTCAATCAAGGTTGAGCTGTACAATGGCTGTTGAATGCAGGCCATCAGTGGGCTCGTTCAGTCAAAAGCATCAGATAATACCCTGCATTGTACTTGCATACTAAAGCCATCTCATGTCTGGACTTTAAGGACTTTAAAAATAATAAGAAAAGATAAAAGCAATTGAAGTCACAAAAAAAAGCAATGACTGAGTTTG
The DNA here is from genome assembly GCA_944739405.2 of Euclidia mi. Lineage (NCBI taxonomy): Eukaryota > Metazoa > Arthropoda > Insecta > Lepidoptera > Erebidae > Euclidia > Euclidia mi. Next base: position 57,269,887 of record OX123189.2, on the reverse strand, counting down.
TTTGGGCCTTTCTTCTCAAGAAGTCATTTAACTAGGAAAAGCCGGCATCATCTAGAATAGGGTTTTGACTTGTATAAGTGTTGTAAACAACTAAAATGCCGAAATCAATGTCTTTATGTCTGATTTTGTTTTGTTTTTGTAAATTTATAAGAAAGGTTTGTGCCTAAAGAGAAAAATATTCAGCATTTATGGACCTTTGTTCTATCATGTAAAATTTTTAAATTAATAATGAATAAGTCATTTAAATATTATTATTATTGTTTAAACAAATAAGACTTTCTTCTGAATGTATTTACTAAAAAAGTATATACATATAATTATGTATACATATATGTTTATCCATTGACTCCTATTACATTTTATCTAAAAAAGGGAGCCAAGTTGTTAAAACTATATTTTTTATTACTTGTGGTTGCCTGATCCACATTAGTTTACTTATATGTAATAGGAAAAAAGTAACATATATCCCAAGCAATAGTATATCCCAAACAACTGAAGTGCTCTTATTTCAGTTGTTTGGGATAAAATCACTAGTCGAAATAAGCTATTATTATTAAATACATATTAAATATTATGCTTAATTAATTTCTGGTCTAAACAGTTTCGGCTAATATTTAAATGAAGTTTTGGAAGTATGTAACTCTAATTTAACAATTGTTTCTTTTAATTACTATTTCATCAACAATTACTTTTATATTTCAGCTGGTAACCATGGCTGATAAGGAGCAAGTGATCCAAGCTTTGCGAGCTACGCTAATATCTGTTAAAGGAGCACTCACGATTAAGCAATGTAATCGTAAGTACCAAAATATTTCCAGTATTCAAATTAAATACTGGCTGTATTGTTATTCTGATTCTAAACTATATCTATCTATATAATTATATAAAATTCTCGTATCACAGTGTAAGTTAAAATACTCCTCCGAAACGGCTTGACCGATTTGTATGAAATTTTATATGTACTTATGTACCTATATTTTTTGGATCTGACAATCGGTCGTAATATATATTCCAAACTCCTAAGTAACAGGGATGATCCAACCCAAATCATTAATTTTTTATTATTGGATCATCTCATTTTTTTGCTCTGCCATTAACAATACATACAACCATTAATTTTCACCTTTTTATCACCAAGCCCTATTTTTTAATAGCCATCTTGGTAATTTAATCATATCACTAGATGAGTTATCCACGCCTGGCGCACGCAGGAGTAGGAGCAGGAGAAGGGTAATGTTTTTGGCAGTCTATGTAGGTATGTTGTTCCACCGTAACGCCTAATCTACTGAACCGATTTTGATAAAATGGGGTGTCAATAGATTTGTAAAAATGGTCCAGGTGACATAGGCTAAATTTTTATCTAGTTTTCTATTACCTACAGAATCCTCAGATTCCATCTTCAAAAAAATTAAACTGATATTATCATTACGTGTTTGGTGTCAAAAGAAATGTGTTAAAGTGACCACATTTTCTTGCTCCGTAATCAAATCACACAAACCATCACAATACGCGGGTTCGAAGCGGATAGCACTCGCACCCTGTTCCCAACTGTTCCAAAATATCCCTATCAAACATGGATTACCCATCATTATTGACTTTACTCTTGCATGTTTATGTATTATTGTTTTTATTTGTGCAGGTGATTATCGCGAATTACAAGGTGAATGGATTCCATTCAAAAAGCTCGGTTACTCGTCTCTAGATAAACTTTTCCTGGATGTGCCTGGATTTAAGGTGACTCAAATTAATGGCGAATGGTATGTTGACGCTATTGCCAGTCAGGAAACCCAACATATTGCCACAATGGTAGCACGTCAGAAGACAAGTAAAAAGGCTACACCGAAATTGAGCTATCCAGTAAGTTAATTTAAACAGTATATTTCCCCAATTATAATAAATGCATTTTGAACTTGCAATATCAAATATATCCAAGTATATTTGATATTGCAAATTCCTTGATTGTTGAACATTTCAAACTCTGTTGTAACAAAAATAAAAACCGATTGGCATTTGTATTACAAATTCTGGTTAGTAGTATTGTGAACACCACACATGAACAGTAAAATTTGTGTGTCTAAGTGCAATTATTACATTAAATAACGTTATTTTAATTTTACGTAAAATTTTGTTAGATCATTTAAGAGGGATTTGAAACTAGATGACTCATATTGATTGTATATTACAGAATCGGTTCCCGAAGAAACAAGGATCTTGGCGAAAACCGACTTCCGGTTACAACTCCAATTACAATAACCCGTATTCTAATCAATATTACAGAGCCAAGGACAGTGCTCCTTTTAACAATAATAGTTATCATAAGGTAAATATTTTAACTTATCTTTCTGTCTTATTTTTTTTTTGTTTCGGCTTGGAAAATCTTCATGGAGTCCCTCCGCCCTGGGGGAAGGACGAAGGGGACCGTCAGACTCTTACTGACTAAAAACCAACCCGTGCTCCTCATGTACCCATGTGTCGGAGGGTAGGGTTTAACCGAAGCATTCCTCGCTACCCCCCCTCGACGGGTATTGGCCCGCCAGATGGTCAGACGGGCCCCGATCGAAACCCCCTTGGCGGCGGATGGTGTTGGGCTGCGCCGCCAAAACACCCAGCGGCCGCAGAGGATAGGGAGGACGGCAACGCAACACCGCATCTCCTCTTCCTCTGCGGTCCCACCGCGACGCAACGATGGTGCGCCCCCATTTGGTCGCGGGAGATAGGGCAACGCAACACCGACACACCTCTCCTCCCGCGACCGCACCCGACTGCGAGGGACAGACAGAACTGTCCCCCGCACCCGCACCCTGGGACGCATCCTACGCAGGCCCCACGCAAGCCCACGTGGAGCGTCCCCTCCCGGGATCCCGCTTAGCTTCACCGTGGGTTTTGGACCTCACCCACGGTTACTGAGCCCCCCCACCACGACAAGGTGGAGATCCTATGGGGGGGATCTTTATATCTGACTTGATATTTTTATACCTGATTTAGGTATGTGTTTTGTTGTATTTTGATTTTTTGCTGTATTTAACCAGAACTACAAGTATAATTCAAAATCGAACGAAACGAAAACCATATATTCGAATGTGAAACAAACAACGAAGTCTCATAATGACCATGTAGAAAAAGTAACGAGAGGTTCCAACCAGATGTCACAACCCACAAGAGAAGTACACGTGCACCAAGAAGAAGTAAGTTTATTTATAGAAATATAATCATTACAACATTGACTTTAAATTATCTGGTTACATCTTAATTCTGATATTCATTGAACAAGTTATTTCTAAATTATAATTTGCTATTTTTGCGTTGATCATAATTTATTTTGTGTTCATGTGTTTAAATTGGGTTTTATTTTGATTTTCTGTGATCAATAATTTTAAGAGGGTATTCCTATATAACATTTTAAGATTCTAGTTGATAAAAGATTATTCTTATAATGGTTTGTGAATGAATTATATATGAATTATAATATTTAGTAATATATGTTGCGATGATTTTGCTTGTGTTTATAATGTACCTATGTATATTGTGTGCGTGTGTGATAATAAGGTATTATTTGGTGTCAGTACAAGCACGTGTCGCGCACGAACAGTGATACAGACGTGAAGCACAACAGTGGTAAAGTGTCGGCGTCTCAGAGGCTCTCCAACTTGAGAGATCGCCTCAATACCGTCACAGACGTCATACCGCTACAATTCCCGGCAGCTAATAATGAATGCTTGGTTAGTAGAACATTTATATGTATTTGTTTATTTATCTTAAAGCTTATTTACAAGAGCGTAAAATATATCATATATTATAATTATGAATATAAGTTAGTGAATTGAATGTTATTAGAAAGTTGATATAACAAGTCGTCATACAGTATGTATGATATAGATATCTATAATAAAAATGTATAACTCATTTCTTTGTAATTATAATTTAATATACTTATGGTTTATATAAAAATAATATGTTCCAATATATGTAATGTACTTATTTTTATTATTACCTATTTTATAGGAAACTAGTGGTCCAGTAACAAATGTCGTGGCAGCTCATAGTTTAGAACCACCGCCAGATTCCACATCAAGTGTAATTAAATTAGAATGGTATTGCAAAAAACTGGGACTATCGGAGCCGGTGTATAAAGTGCACGATATACGACCCAAACGTGGACCTGTCAGCTACGATTGTACAGTTAAAGTAAGCATGTACACATTGCTCCTTAACATTTCACACTCATACAAGTTCCTTTCATTGACGTAATGGATTTGTCGCAAATTAACCGGACATGCAATAATTGTACGGCCCTTAATATAAGCGCCAAATACGTCAATAACCCATTTTACCACAGTGCAGTGATGTTCTTCTTATTTTATTTGTTTAACCTCATGAAACTAATGATAATCATACCTTGATGAAATGTATGTCAAACATAAATATATGTATGCCTACTTATCTGCTTATACTGAAGTTAGATATATTATATTTTAAGGCCTTGCCACACGACACGATTTTACGTCCAACTTGATTAAATCACTTGATGAAATCGTGACGTGTAGACGCCAGTCGTCCAACTCAAGTTCATCGGGTGGGCTGTACCACCAGATTTTAACCAATCGGGTGGACGGAATGAAAATCAGTGATTTGATTGTGTCGTGTAGACGGGCAAAGCCTATTCGATTGAAAATTTGATCAGTGGTAAAATTGTGCCGTGTGGCAAGGCCCTTACTGTTTTTTCACCAATATACCTTCTTATAATAACTATTTTAATATAAGTAACATTATGTGCTATAATGAAACAGATTACAAAAGAAAAGTGATAACTAAAATTGTGTAAGCATATTATCTCTAAAAGACGTGATCTAGCACAAAAGTTAAGCTTTGCTAGCGGTATAAACAAGTACAGTGCAATCTACTTAGCTAGCGCTGCGTTCTCGCAATATACCATTGAATGTTTAGAATAACAGTTTGTATGTGTAGGTTGGGACATCGTACTGTGCGTCGTCGTATCCGGACTCATCGCCATCGGAAGAATTAGCAAAAGAAGTGGCAGCGGTAAAGTTACTTTCTATAATAGAAAGTTCTGAAGCTGGCGGCGTGCCAACTTCTTCAAGCAGCAATGCCATAGCCTGTCTCACTCAACTCGTCTCCGAACACGAAGCAGGACTTTGGGCGAGCACAGTGCCGCATTTGTATAGGTACCACGATTACTCTCGAACACGTTTTAAAGACATAATATTGCTTCAACTGTACGTTTAACAATGCTATTTATTATTTTAGGGAAAAATATGGCGAAAACTTGCCAAGTAACTGGCAAGAGTTGGTGGAGAACTGTCCTAAAATAATAAAAGATCGAGTCGTTAATGGACTTTTAGTGTTACTGCCCAATAAAGAGGTAGTGTCCCTACTTATGTTACAATTTGTCTATGTATAGCATTGTGAGAATGTATACATAACGCAACTATTATTTTCTGTTGTCAGGGAGCACCTATACCACCACCTTTAGAGACAACAATCGTGGATGATACAATGGATAGTGATTTACCGCCGTTACCATTTCCTGACGACGACTTCTGGAATGTATATGTAACTGTGGCCAATTCTACTATCGAAATATGGCTTAGGATTATAGGAACGGAATTTAGTGTGAGTGAAAATCTTGCTTATCTGCAATGTACATTAGATTTATGTACCTAATTGAAAATATAACTATATACCTATTTCAAATTTATACCTATCTGTTTGTGACGTGACTAACACTTATTATAGGATAGCACGTCTTTGAGATTATCTGTGCGGACAATATTCAAATAGCTTTATCTTTTGAAAGTGACTAAGTGGGCATTTTATCACGTATATACCGCGTTGTTATGCAAAGTCTAACCAAACATAGACACGTCATACTTGGTTGATGTAATAACACAAAGTATTCTGAACTTTGTTTACTAATCCCATGGAAGTAGGTAGAAATATTTCAGATGAGACTATTATTACGAAACTCAAATTAACCTTCATTTGACAGACTTACAGAAAGATTGGTCTGTGAGCAGTCTTTAAGCTGAGATGATGATGATGATGATAATATATGATGACAAAAATCGGGCATTTCTTTAGATTTCCTATTTGCTGTACTATTTTTTTTCTGTATAATTGTCATTTTCAAATCTGATATAACTTATTATTTGTCAAACCATTTGAATGTTTGTTCTTGAAATTTTATTTGTTCGTCGTATTTTATTTTGTCTATTTTAATTGATTATTTATTCTCTAACTAGTACCTAAAATACAGGATTTTATGAACTGTATTGTTTCGTTTTAGGATGCCTTCGAAGCCCTTCTAGTTGATATGTCAAAATACTATGAATATTCTGGTACGCCAGTGGACAAATCTATGTTAATTAGGAATGCTTGGTGAGTAAGTAATAGAATGTAAGACATCAATATAAATATGTTTCAGAGTGTCTGTCATCAGCTTTAGTGCTGCTTAAATATCCCAAATTCTTAGCCATGTTCTACTGGTGGAATAATTATGTGAACTGGGACGTTATTTTGCATGCCAAAGAATCTTGTTGTTTTGAATAATCGTTATTAAGGACGCGTTTACGCTTGTATCAAAAAACCACATATTTCCGGTACATTTTACGACAATTTTAGATAATAACTAATAAAACGAATGATTACGATAAATTGATTACTTTTTTATCTATAAATCAATTTGAAAATAAATAAAAAATATTTAATTAATATTAATGTAAAATCGATTCGAAACGGCCTCTTAAATAAAAAATAGGCATATACTGCTATTTTTGGGTACAATTTTCTCTCTATTTTAACATTTATTTAGATTTTCAAAGATAGAATAGGGTAGTAAATATTGTCAACTCAAAAACAATTAGATTTTTTTTTTCAAAATATTGTAAATTGACTCAAAAAAAGCAAAAAATCATCTTACATTTTTCTTCTATTTTGCTCGCATACGTGTGTCTTAATGTGTGGCAATAAGGTTCGTTTTATTTAGCCACTTCTTGATTTATATATCCAAATTCTGCAATGAGATCTCAGTCTGCGCTTGAGCGCCGTCGGGAGTGGACTCTATGTCGCTTGTCGCTGCAGCCCGAAGACGAAAAAAGCAATATCGACTGTTTACTGGCAAAAGGTCCTAACTAATTTTTACCAACTTTTCAGGACAGACAAAAAGGTGTTTAATATGAGTCTGAGGCACGTAGGGATTACAAAAAAAACACGTCATTAGTAATTTTAGACTCTTTATTGAGTATAATATTTAACTTTTATACATCTATAATGCAGTCGTCAGGGCGCGACTTAGGACTTATTGCACAAAAATTTCGTACACAAATAGGACATATTGAACCTAAATCACACACATTTCACAAAACTTCTTCTTCTTTCTCTAAAATATTCTGCATCATTCTATATCCGATTTCCAGAGTATTTAAAACATTTCTCTGCACACTTGTAAATTTCCTTCTTGACATCCGTTGTTTAGTATTATTCCAAAGTAGAACCCCGTCTAGATTCTTCATTTGTAATCGTGTTTTTCTTCGTAGCATTTTGTGTGACCTGTGCAAAACCCTTTCTTTCTTTCCAATCAATATACCAGAAATGTTCAAATATTCCTTTTCTCTGTTCTTCTGTAAACTTGTCACAGTGTCTCTACACATCGATTTTTTACACACTTTACTTTTGCATGTTTCTTTCATACGACGGCTCTGTTTTGGTTTGTTTTGAATTACTTTATCAGATTCTCTGGTAAACGCCATTTTTAGTCTTCCTTCCATTCTTAGGTTTTATTTACGTTGCGCTTCCATTGATCTGGCTCTGAAATTCTCCTTCTTTTTCGTCCTTAGTCCATATTATGATTATAAGGATCTTCGTCTGTACCATGTTGTGGTACAGTGATACTTGTACTTGGATTTGATGACTCAGGATGCTCATTACTATCGCAACTCTGTGCGTTTGTCTAGGTGACTTCGTATTGTACATTTTTTTGAGCGCAACTATTAGTTCCAGCGTCCTGTCTTTTATTGCCAGCAAGTCATATTCTTTTTGCTTTATCCCAGTTTCAATCTGGGGTCCGCTTTCTAGTCTAACCGGATTTGGCTGAATATTAGCTTTTCTTCAGAGCGACTGCCTGTCTGACCTCCGCAACCCGAAGGGATAGCTATATTCCATGGTTTAGACTAGTGTCAGTTTATTTAGAAGGCACTGACGCCCTGTAACGACTGTCAAAGATCTTCATGACAACCGGGACCGACGGCTTAACGTGCTCTCCGAGGCACGGGACAAGCGATAATTAACAATTCAATTCGTACATAACTCTGAAAAATCATTGGTGCGCGCCGTGGATTCGAACCTGATACCCTCTGCATCGCAGTCTGTTGGTATATCCACTTGGCTGTCGCTGCCTGCCTTTCATTGCCAGCAAGTACAGAAGTAAAAGTTTCATCTGCAGTCAAGTCTCTGAAAACGTCGTCAAGCATTGTGCCATAGGGATCGAATCAACTGATATCTTGAGACGGGTTTAGGGATGCGTTAAAATCTGAGTCAAGAACAGGCTCTAAACCTAGTGCTGAGAAACTTTCACCAATGTGGCTTATTAATTTTAGGTCTTCAGGTATCTTCACGTCAGCATACAAATTTATTGTGTTTTTAGGGAGTCACCTTGTCATTCATCAGTGTAGAGGTCTCACATTCTTCAATTTGGTTAATGATTTTTACCTGAAATATTAAATATTATAACATTCATCAATTGTAGGTATTTTAATTAGAGGATTCCCGCCTCCAGCAAGAATCCGCTGCTAAGTAATAAAATAGGAAGATAAATAGATAGTAAGCTAAGTCAGTATGAAAATAGGTAGGTATAGGTAATCTGGGTAAGGTACACAGATAGGGTTTATAAAAAGGTAGATACAGGCGAAGGTAGGTAAGTAGTTTGGGTGACATTTTTCACACCTACATAGGCACCTTAGTAGTACTAGGAACGACCTACGTAGATACTTTCCTGGATAATCACACCTTGTACAGTAACTACCTGCATTGCAAAAGACATACCTACTAAAAGGATAAGCTAGGAATATAGATAATAAGCAAGCACGTAAGTCGATAGTCTAGGCAGGCACACAGATTGAAATAGTAGGTATTACAATGATAGATAATGAAAGAAAATACTTAACCACTACATTTCATCCGGCAGATTTTCTTTATTGGTCTCATTTTCTTTTGTTCCCTAAGTAGTATTTAAAATCAGGGTAAGTAATTGCTTGCCGCGACCACTTCGTAACATTGCTGCCTATAAAAGAATGACAAAAATTAAGCATTTTAGAACACATTTATAAAACAAACATGAGTAAAAAACAGGCAATCTCATACATTTGCTAGATGTAATTAGTCCTATCTCCTAATACTTCGTCTGTAAATTTAATGTAAGTCCAATTAGTCCTATCTTAAAACCTTTCTTAAACTATGATTTTGATATTATAACATAAGTGATCTTACCTTTGTTTTTGTTTGCGATGACGTAAAATACAGTTATCCATCACTGGCATTCATCAGAATCACATTTCGCGAAAGATAAGCTTCAGTTTTCTTCAAATACTTACGAACACTAGACACACTGCACGAAGAACAACTCAAAACATGAAGATAGTACTTGTTGCTTCTTATTTCAAAAGGGGCTCTGATAGGACGTTACGTTTGACGTTCATTTTAGCGTGAATTTCAAATATACTAATACCCGCTTAAAATCTACTCTGGACAAGGGAGTCAGATAGGATCGATTGCAGTAATAATCCGAAAATCCAAAAAAATCAGATATGACCTATTGCCAGTAAACAGTCGATATACGAATACAAAATATTCGCTAAAATCAATTTGATACTTCTCGTATTCCAAACTCGGCACGCCTAGCTCTACTCACATATGAGTACCAGCAAGTGTCATCGAATAACCCTGGAAGTTTACTTCATAAGTTTCAGTGGTAGGGTCTCTTATGTATAAACAAAATGAGCCCAAACTCGGTATGCCTAGCTCTACTCACATATGAGTACCAGCAAGAGTCATCGAATAACCCTGGATGGTTACTTCATAAGTTCCAGTGGTAGGGTCTCTCATGTACAAACAAAATGAGCCCAAACTCGGCATGCCTAGCTCTACTCACACATGAGTACCAGCAAGAGTCATTGAATAACCCTGGTAGGTTACTTCATAAGTTCCTGTGGTAGGGTCTCTTATGTACAAACAAAATGAGCCCAAACTCGGCATGCCTAGCTCTACTCACATATGAGTACCAGCAGGAGTCATCTAATAACCCTGGAAGGTTACTTCATAAGTTCCAGTGGTAAGGTCTCTTATGTACAAACAAAGTGAGCCCAAACTCGGCATGCCTAGCTCTACTCACATAAGAGTACCAGTAAGACTCATCGAATAACCTTGGAAGGTTACTTCACTAGTACCAGTGGTAGGGTCTCACTAAAACAAATAAAATGAGCCCCAACCTGGCATAACTAGGTCTACTCTTTTATGAGTTCCAGTCGCAACACTTGAATGGGATGGTATACCATCAGTCCACATAATCTTACCAGATTTCAACACAAGAAACAAAATAATATCTAAATACCGAAATATATCCTGAATCAACATAATGGAAAAAATAAAGTAATAATGTCCATTTAGGTATATAAAAATAAGAAACTTATTTGTACGTAATTCGCACAGCCAGGCCTATAACACATAGATACATATCACAAAAAATTCTAAATTTCAAAGTTATTTAGTTGAACTACATTTCCGCAAGTTACCGTACGTAGTACGTACTGTTGCCGCCGTGTCGCTGTAGTGACGCGATTTTGTACCTACTAATTTTGTAAACGCGTCCTTAACGTTAATAAAAATATCTGCCTATGTGAAAAATGTATTGATATTTTAAAAACGTTAAATAAAACAACTTTTTTCAGGTTCAGGTTTCACCATAATTTAATAAATGTAATAATGTAAGTACATTATACAATAATTGAAAATAATGTTATTCCAGGTATGCAGTTAATCTAGATGACGGTGGTTGGCAGCGCGCAAAAATTTTGGAAATTGAGGACGAGACGGCGACTGTGTTCCTCGGAGATCACGGCGACGACGACGTAGTGTACATAAATAAAATTAAAATTTTGGAACCACAATTTAGAAAGATACCGGCCCAGGTAAGATATTAGAAGATGGTCGCAATAGGCTTGTGTCCTAAAATTTAATTAGCGATTGATTCGTTCCTTTATTAGATGTTAAACTGAAATACCTGATTTTAAAAACAATGAGCAACATTACTAATTACGGCTTTGTAAAAACCTTTTTGAATTTGACCCGAAAACGCTGTAAACCATCATGGTGGCGGTTGAGTGATATCACAAATTACAAAAAAAAAAATAAACCGTGAATGAAGTCTGGTCTGATGTACCTACTTTTATTTTGTTATATTCGATTTGACAGGTAGAAAGGTTGACGTTTTAGTTGTATTTACTACTAAAACGTCAACAACATAAATGGCGGACGTACTGTTTGACGTAATGCTCTCTGATTGGAGTTCACTGTCACAAGAATAAATACATTATTTTTAGTTTTAGAATCCTAAAAATAACATTAATCTCACCTTTTTATAATAAATAATAAACTTTATTGACATCTTAAAATCATAATGAACCTATAGATACTACAATCAAACCGAATTATTCTTAGTGGACACAAGCCTATTTTTTCTAACATGTTACATTCTTTTGTATCGTTTGGCAAAAAAACGGCCTCAAAGTCTGGATCGCTGACAGATTGTAATGGAATATTGGTATTTTAATATTTTTTAAACATCTTAAAGGAGATGTTTCCTTTTTGTATGCAACTCGGGCTACAATATGTACCTATTTAGGTAATTAAACCATAAAGGTCAACGCTCATTAGAGCCACCCGGCACCCACTCCGCACCGCCTCGCCTCGTGCGGTTAGTATTCTTTATATGGATTTGTATGGGTATGCGCTCACTACATCAACTCCGTAGCGTCACCGGATCGCCTCTGTCGTAAGCCGTCCACGCGCGGGCGGCGGGTGGTCCACCCGCCGCCCGCGCGTGGACGGCTCGGTGGCAACTCGCTGCTCGCATGCTTGCCGTGCGTTGACTGCTCGTCGCCGCGTTGACCGCGCGGCGTTCACTCGTTGACGGCGCGCGGTCCGCTGGTTGACCGCGCGACGTCCACTCGTGGACGCCGTGCGGAGTGGGTGCCGGGTGGCTCTAATGAGCGTTGACCTTAAACATTATTAAACTAAAAATATCCACTTTCAAATAGTTTTGAACATGTACAAAGTAAAGTCAAAAATATTTGACGTCTATCTCCACAAATGGCGGAATATTATCACATTTGCAAATGATAATAAATGAAATCATTGACCTATAGAGTGCCTATAGTCCGTGCCACGAGAACATAGACATTCTACTAACGACATTCTACTAACGACCATTTTCAATATTCGATCCACACATGGATTTTGGGATTCGAGATTCGTGTTTGACATATTTTGTATGGAGCTTATGTCAAAAACGAATCTAAAATCTACAGATCTCTATAGATCGAATATTGAATTGCGTAGACAATTCTGTCAAACACACGTAATGTCAAATCGAATGAGCGCAACCACAGAAGAATAACTGAAGCATGGAAGGAACGATATTTTTAAGAACAAATTGAATATAGCTACACTCTTCACTCATATGATAAATTAGAGATGCCAGAAGAAGATGGCACTATGTTTGTCAGTTAGGGCTAAAGACAATTTGAACACAAATATCGTAACTTTTTAATTTAATAGTGACTGAGCAAATCCGCTATCGATGTCGATTAAAGTTTCAATATAGGTTCAAAATCAAACGGACTTGTAAAGTATATTATTTATATGTTATACATTTTAAATTCCGTAACTTTGTGTCCACAGCAGTCAGAACGCTAGTTGATGGACAGTCTTTAAATAATTATTACACAAACTTGCATTTTTAAACTGAACTTATATATTTTTGTTTCAAATGGGTACTCAGTAGCACAATCTTTCGAGGCATTATTTTCTAATTTACATGGTATTTTTCTTTACGCATCAACAGCCTTTTCCAGTCCACTGCTGGTCTTAAACCTTCCGAGGTGGAGGTTTGGCCTACTATTATACCACACTAGCCAGACGTATTCGTATAGGGTTTTATTTCGAGATTTCCTTCTCTTGTGTTTCTCTTAGTCGCCTCATACGACACCCTCGGCATAAATGTTTATTTATACTTATTTATAGTTAGTTTTTCAGCTGTAATGATAGCTGTAAGTGGGATTAATAAATATTAAATAAATAAATCATCACCCCATAACATATTTTTATTAGAGAAAGCAAATAATTAAGAAAAAAGCAAAACTCATAGCTTAAGCATTATGATAACTGAGAATGGCATATCCAAATTAATTCTTTACAAGGATAGGACATAGTCGACATGGATTTTATCAAGCAAAAAACATAAAAATTAACTTAAAATAGATAAATCAGACAAAACCTTGAATAGTGCCCAAAGGTTTGTTATTAACAATAATCACTATTGAAATTTTCTCATTACATAGTGTAGGTAATACAAATCTATGTGTAAAAATGTATGTGCGGGATCGGACACTTTTTGATCATACGTGTGACACACAGAATATTTAGAAAATGTGTAATTTGGCCAAATTACACATTTTTGCTAGAGAAAGTAAACAATTAAGAATAAGGCAAAACGCATGCTCAGGCATTGTGATAACTGTAAATGTCATATATTATCCAACTCGACACATTATAAAAAAGGCATGGTCGACATGGATTATTGTATCAAAACACTTAAAATTAAAGTTAAAATAAATAATTTAGTGAAAATCTTCAATAGTCCCCAAAAGTTTGTTATTAACTATAATCACTTTTTATTGACATTTTCTCATTACATAGTGTAGGTAATACAAATCTATGTGTAAAAAATGTATGTGCGGGATCGGACACTTTTAGATCATACATGTGACACACAGAATATTAAGAGAGAAAAAAATTGTGGCTAGACTAGTCCTTCGATTTTATCTTGGGATCGGCACATTATTAGTCCACTAGTCGAACAAGAACAATCAAGTTTTGGTCTCTGGGTAGATGACATTTAACAAAATTTCTTTCAAATGAAGATTCCCTTATTTTGATGCATAACCACTCAGTAGTCGTGACTATGAAAGCAGACAGTTCTTATCAAACCTTCAAATTACTGTCCTTTAAATATTACTGTCTTTGTAAAGAAAGATCAGATATTTTCTATAGGTGCATTAATTTTTTTTGTAATATGATGGATTCTAACAAGCTTCGGAATTCACTACTGTTGCTGATAGTTTAATTATTAGCAAGTAATTATTTAAACACTCACACTGATATGTTTAGATGGGAGGAGCCATCTGTCATTACTATAAAAACATTCCGCAGTAAAATGCTTGGAACAAATTCTATGGTGCTATCCAGGCACCCAATTTTCTCCACGACATACTGCAGCAATCCACTTATTTTATAAATCTTTATCACGTGCACATAGAATCTAAAAAATAACGAGGTAAAAATATACGGTGGATAGACATATCGATAAGATTTTTTACAACACTTGAAAATTCGATATAAATATTATACGGCTAAATTAAAAATCATGATAGAACTGTTATAAAAGAAAAATCACTAGGGTTATATAATTTGATGGCATAAATTGTCTAAATTGTATCTTACACGTCAGTTGACTGTTTTCAATTTGGGAGTACTAGGACTACCTCTATGTATATTATCCAATCTCTTTGAGCGCAACGGTACATAGGTACGTGTCATTGGAAACTAATATGTCAATGGATCGGGTTTTTATCGATATTATGCGCTGTCAACAGGATCTTTTAATGTTTTGTGGTACTGGAACCTGGCATGTCAACATTTGGTTTTACTTCATTGAAATGTTACAGTCTTGAGCTTAGCTTGCATTTATCTTAGGGAAAAAATATTTTTTTTACATGTCAAGGAGGCGTAGGTAAGTGTAAAGTTAAATGTACGTTTATAGGATCGTGCCGACATTGCGGCGGCAATGCGGGTGCAAATTGCAGATGGTAAACTATTATTTGCACATAAGATACTGTACACCTAATAAAAATAAATTGCGTCTTTTACGCAGGTTACCCAGAATTCAAATTTACCGTAACATTTTAATGGATTTTGTTTAAATTCATTCTGATGTATTCATTCATACATAGCGTAAAATCACCATGCCTAAAAAATTTAATGCGATGTACTAGCTAGTTGTCTGTAATATATCACATTTGTGAACAATTATTTAATATTTTAGGATAGCTTCGCTAGGAGCAAATTATTTATTGCCTATGATTAAGAATAATCAAAATCCATAATAGAGTATCCTGTTTGTACTCTATCATTGACATACATGGTTCTCTATTATTGACTTGAATTTACTTACGTGTTAAAAAAGGACAAAAAAGTCGACAAATTAATGAAAATTCTTCCAGGAAAATTCGAACACTCTTACACAAAATCAATAATATGTTTATTTTCATTCAAATTTACATTTTTCTGGATATGACTGGAAGTAATACACATTTAAAAAAAAATCGTTAAAAAGTATCAAAGTTCACTAAAGCATAAAATGTAAAACACAACTGTTTGAAACAAAGGTTGTGAAGCCCTGAATGTGTGTTTACAAAAAGTCTATCTTCTCGTGGCAACAACTTTAGTAATTGTTGATCAAAGTCATTGACATAAAATAATTGTCAAGTGATATCATTAAAATGTCAAAATAAATACATATATTGTTCCGAAATGCACAGGCCCTATCCCCTATTCCTTCTCCCTTATCCCCCTCCTTATCCTATTCCTTTTCCCAACCCCAAGGGGCGCGGCAACGCACTTGTGACTCCTGTGGTGTTGCTTGTGTCCATGGGCGGCGGTAATTACTTACCATCAGGCAATCCGTCTGCTCGTTTGCCGCCTTATACTATAAAAAAAAATATCTGTAAGACTAGTGCAGTTTTACGGCCCGGTCACTGCCTACAGCGGCGGCAGCGGCGAGCGTTATCGATGTACATGGCGCGTTTACTGTGACGCGGCGCGCGGCAGCCTCAGAGTAAACGCGCCATGTACATCGTCCCTGCCGCGCCGCTCGCCGCTTAGACCAATCTCGTGACCAGGCCCTTATAACTATTTTTATTAACTGAAGATAGTTTCATAACGATTATTCCGTATTGTAGTCGCAGCTGCAGTTGAGGTATACATGACTATTTTTATTTTACATCATTGTATTATTTATCTTCTGCCATTTCATCTTATACAATTTCTGAACGCACTACGTCTCGTCCTAGTATAACTGTATAATCTATGGTCTCATGTTACAATCCAATAAACCACCATGTGGAATATGGCAAGAATAGCAAAATATTTTTGTTTTCTATGACCGCAATTATAAATAAATGATAGAAATAGTATTTTTCCTTTATTTTTGATATTTTTCCCTATTTTTAAGGTACCTATTATGGTACATTTTGGAGCCAAAAATGAAACATCTCCTTTTTATAAATATATTCCCGCTCAGTACCTACCTATTTTTGTAAAGAAAGTAAAAGAAAAGGACTCAACAAAAGTACCTACATAAACGAAAGGGCCAGGTTCACGCATTTATCCATTACAGTATCAATCTAAAGAGTGTTGATGAGTGGTGTGAAACGGCTCGTTCGATATGTAAGTGGAGTGAGTGATGCGAGTGGTGTGTGTGTATGTGTGTGTGTGTGGTGTCAGGCGATCCTGTGCCGGCTGGAGGGCGCGGAGGAGCTGGCGGCGAGCGCGCTGGGCGCGGAGCTGGTGCACCGGCGCCTGCCCGGCGAGGTGCTGGTGGCGGCGCCGGGCCCGCGCCACGACCCCTCCGACCCGTCCGTGGCCGTGGTGCTGTACGACACGTCCACGCAGCGCGACCTCAACCTCAACAAGGAGATCGTGCACGACTTCTGCATCGCGGGCGCGTTCGCGCTCACGCAGAAGCCGTGCGAGGTGGAGGTGGGCTGCGTCACGGAGGAGGGCCGCGTGTGGGTGTCGCGCGCGGGCGGCGCGGCGCTGGTGCGCGCCGCGCTGGCGCTGCTCACGGCCGGCGCCTACCGCCGCCCGCTGCCCGCCGCCCCCAACGCGCCCGCGCCCAACGCCGGCACGCTCTACATCGTGCGCACGCTCGCCGGCGACTGGTCAGTAACTACCTTGCTTATTCTCATTCGTGCTCTCCACCAAATCACCCCGTTTTAAAAGCTTTGAGTTTTGCCCACTTTTGTAATATTATCTCTATGTATAAATTCTTGCTTTACTGACTGACAGACAATATATAGTCCTTGCGCCATTAAGAGGGGGTTTCCCGAAATTCCCATGGGATCAGGCAGACACAGTTAAGTTAAAATAAAATCTGCGAACGAAGTCGCAGGCATTCTCTAGTAAGCCTAGTATATTATGTAATTATTTTTTATTGTGGTAATCGTTCAATTAATGTTGAATGTTTATTACAAGATTTTACTCAATATCATCCCGTGCATTTTTATTAGGTGCACTTAATTGAACGCGTCTTCGGCAGGGTTCGCTGTACGATAATAAGCGGGCTGGACGGCGAGGGCACGGTGCGGACACAGCTAGTGGACAGCGGGCTCATACTGCGAGCGCCGCTGTCGTCGCTAGTGCCACTGCAGACCTTCTCACCCGCGCTCAACGCCTTCCCCTATCAGGTCAGTTATTGCACACTTATCGACGAATGCAATATTTGATCTATCTATAGATGATCGGATGAAGATAGAAATGCATATTTGACGTTATGCTCATTCCTTTCCCTAAATTGCCGTCACCGGATAAACACGACAGAAATACCGGACATGTGCGAACTATGTTTTTCCCCAGGGCATTTTTGAAAAAGTACCATTTATCGTTTATCTATAAAAAAGATTGAGATTTCCCCTGACAACAAAAGTGTCGGTTTAGACCCGGACACTTTCAAAATCCCTGGCTGAACGTCCGGGGGCTGGACGCACTTCAAACTAAGACAAATCCGGACGGACGGCAGCCCTATTCTCATGGGCCCTTTATGTATACTGTCCCACTGCTCGGCACGAGCCTCTTCTCACTATGAGAAGGTTAAGGTTGTATAGTCCACCACGCTGGTCAAGTGCAGATTTGCTGACCTCACATGTCTTTCGAGTACATTATGGAGAAATCTCAGACATGAGGGTTTCCTCATGATTTTTTCCTTCATCGTTAAGCAAGCGATAATTAACAATTTAATACCTACACACTTAACTTCGAAAAGTCATTCGTGTGCGCCGTGGATTCGAATCCGAGACCCTCTGCGTAGCAATCTGTCCTCTGGGCTATCGCTGCTTCGACATAAGCTCCGTTCAAAATATAATATGTCAAATGTTTCTCTAATCTCCTAATCCTTATTCTTTTAATTAAACTATGTAGCATGATATTGGCTCAATCGTGACAACAAGCTGCAATCATAAAAATTCAATGGATGCCCCCTTCACTTTTGAATAGAGTTATCCAAAGCAAAGTCCGCGGGTAGCATGCGGCACCTCAGATTCTATATTAGGTAAGGATATAATTATATTCTTATCGCGTCAGTTTTCCGTTACTCACTATTATTTATTGTTGGGTTAATTCCCGAACTGTGCTTGTGCGGCAGTCGATTATTATCATGCTTTCAGTTTCATTTATCGTCCCATGTAATGCTTGTACGAGGGACACTCAGAAAGTTTGGCTACAGTAAAAATAATTGTTCTATAATTAAATATATTTTTATTATATCTTTTCAAAAGTACTCTCCACCAGCCTCTTTACAGTTTCCGTCCGCGCAGACACCTCGTTTACAGCCTGCTCGAACGCTGAGAGCGCATTAGCATTTTTTATTTTTGGGAATAAGAAGAAGTCACACGGTGCTAGGTCAGGGCTGTAAAGAGGGTGACCCAGGAGATTGGGCGGTCGCATTATCGTGGTGGAGCAGTAGCCCGCGGAGCCCTGTGTTTAGTCGTTTGTTGCTCACAACAGAGAAAACTTCTGCTAAGCATTTGGTAGTATACAATTCGGCGTTAATGCTTCTTTGGTTTCGTAAAGGAATTGCCACCAAGTAGTCAAATTGAAAAAGCTCGCGATCAAAATCTTCCCCCCGCTTCTAGGTCGCTTTACTTTGGTAGGCGTTGATTCGTTTTGAAACACCCAATCCGTCGACTGGCGCTTTGTTTCTGAATCGTATTGATAAATCCATGACTCATCACCTGTAACGATGTCGTAAACACGCCGAGACGAGCCTGCTTCAAATTTGTCTATCATATCATGGCACCATTCAACTCTTGCCTGCTTTTGAACATCGGTGAGGTTGTGCGGCACCCAGCGTGAAACTATCCTCCGCTCCCGTAGATGCACGTGTAGAATCTCGTGAAGGCTTCCTGATCCAATCTGCAGTATATGTTGAATCTCTTGGAATGTAAGTCGTCTATTGTCTTGGATCAAATGTTTCACTGCTAGCACGTTTTCTTCCTTAATAGCCGTCAAAGGGCGACCACTTCATTCTTCATCCCCCAAAGTTAGTCGACCGCGCTTAAATTCATTATACCAGCGAGACACTGTTGCCTTAGAAGGGCCTTCATCCATGAATGCCATTTAAAGTCTAATCGTAAAAAATCATAGCGCGAAAATGTTCTTGACGCAAATCCATTTTGCAATGAGACACGTAATTTTAATTAGCTCGCAAAAAATGTGGATGGAAGTTTTGAATTTAGAACCTACAAATGTTTACTTATAAGTAATCATATTTTTAAATAAATTATAACTGGCCAGTCTCACATACATAAAAACTTTTTCTCGCAATACTTTCTGAGTGACCTGGTAGGGGAGATGTGCCCAAAGCGGTCACCATGCCTAAAGAGGGCACAATCGTTCATTGCACCATTATTAAAAAGCGCGCGCTTCTGTTGCAATTGCAACACGATAGTCCCCGCGGCCCGCGCACTTCCTGTCATTCGTCCAGTTCACATGCGAGCACGCGGTAGCGTGCTGTCAGAAAATTGTTTTCAGTGGATTTTTGAAAAAAATTGCAAGGTATGTGTTATGTGTTCTTTGTTTTTTAGAGTATATAATGCTATAATCAATATTCATTAATTATTAAGTGATTCTCTGGCCGTTCATCAGTTCCATTAAACGTCACGTGTCTTAAAATTTTGAGGTTAAATTTTGTTTGAATATTTCAAGTTACGAAAAAGGCAAAGCGGGCAGGGTAAAGCGGACATATGCCCGCTTTGCCCACTCTCTATCTGCAAAATATAAATTGCTGTAGTTTATGTTTTCTTTCTTCTAGATGGTGAATAATTACAAGCGTAACAACTTATTGAGTAACTAGAAAGACTGATTATATTAAGTAAAGTTTAGTAATTAGGTACATTGTAAAAATGAATAATTGGATATTCTTGTTACTAAAGTTTAGTTATGTTTGTTAGAAGATATCTTAGTAATACATTTTATGTTAATTTTATAATATTATATATTACTAGAGGACGCCAGCAGCTACGCTTGCATTTTTTTTTAATTTATCCGTTTTGGCCGATCCCGTGGGAATTTCGGGATATCCCTTCTTAGTGCACCCCTGCGGTCCCCAAGGAACATACATGCCAAATTTCAGCTTCCTGCGCCCTATAGTTTCGGCTGTAGCGTGTCTGTCAGTCAGTCAGCAACGCAAGGATTTTATATATTAAGATTAGATGAGAAAAAGACTAGTCTTTCGTTTTTTATTGTTAATTAGTAAGAAGTTCAACAGAAGACTGCTGATTCTTTTCAAATTGAATCGGTCATTTCAAAAACCTCATAAGTCAGAAAATTATAATTTTTCAGGAATCAATAAAAACTGTTTCATACACAAACAAATGAATTTTAAAGGATTTTTTTATGTTTAATTTAGTATTTGAGTGGTACAAAATTAAAATGGCGTATAACCTTTACAGTTTATCGATAGAAATAATGAAAAAAACCTGCAAAACAGTTCTTGACTTATGTTGTTTTAGCGAGAAATAGGGTTAGTGGTATATAATTTAACCAAAACAATAGTAGTAATCATATTTTTTATTGCTTATAATTAAGAATTATATTTTTAAATAATCTTATTAACATTTTACATGTATTAATTTGTCATGTTTTAATGTCTTTATTGAGACTGACTACAGAGATTGTATATTGAGAATGAATGTTTAATCAAACCATCAATAATAAAATATTCCTCGGCTATGATAGTTCCTTTTCGATCTGAATCATACTGAAAACTCATGTATGTCGAAGGTGCAAATGACTTTTTCTGGTCCTTTGGGACTTTTTTTTCATAATATTCAGTTGACATACTTGTTTTTTGTACAAATTTGGCCACCGTTTCTTAAATTCTAAAACATCTTCAGTTTTTAGCTTTATGACAGTAAATGTTGAGCTGGAGTTTGAAACCAAATCAATGTATTCTCCTGGGACGTAAATATGATCATGCTTTCGAACATTTCTTTTTCATGACTCCAAAATCACGATGCATGCAAAAACCTCTTAAGTCACTGACTAATGTTGTTTATGCAATGAATGTCTCTCACGCGGTATTATTAAAAGAGGAAGGAATGTATTGACTTAAGTTGTTTTCACCCAGAATACGCATCTACCTTTGAGGAACCATTTTCAGCAAAAAAAGCATGTTGGAAAAAAATGTGACTTATGTGGTTTTTGAAATGACCGATTCAATTGTTATATTGCTTCTGCTAAGTGATGTGAGTACAAAGTTTTAGTGATTGAATTACAAAATTAGATCATGATATTTTGTTTCCTTTATTCCATATAAATTGAAGGCAAAGTATGGCTATTGCTTTCTAAATAATTTTATAATCTACTGACAAAATTTACCTATGCCCGCTTTACTTTAACCCATGCCTGTTTTGCCCTAAGCGAGTGTCCGTTTTAGGCCACCCCCTTGGGCAAAGAGGGCATTCGTAGAGGTTTGCTAATTTGCCTACAATTATAGTATTTTTCAATGTAACTTAGTTTGAAATATATTACATTCAAAAGCATTTAATAGTGGACCTATAAACAATAAAAAATATTATGTAGCTAAATTATAAAGCACTATTTTTTCAACTTTCCCTTAAGGTGCCCGCTTTGGGCACATCTCCCCTACTAACACTTTTTGAGTAGTATAATTACCTACTACTGTTTTGTGTTACACAGATAAGTTTAAACAAAGTAGGAAATACGTATTATAATCATTAATCACCAACACTTTACTTTTTGGTGTTAAAGAGATATAACTTTTCCCTTGTTGTTTAATACTGAGATTATTGTTTTTGGCTTTGTCTGTTCTGACTGGTGGTAAGTCGATTGGCACCCATGTCGTCACTTACTCGCAAGGCCCAGGCCTAACACCGTTACCGAGGCTTAGCATGGCAAGACATTTGATTCTCATGTAACATGTCGGTTGTCGTAAATAAAGAATTAAAAAAAATATAAAATTGTGCCCGTAATCCTTTGCTGATTGCGACATGAGTGGGCCGGCTCGACCGAAGAAATACTACCCTCTCACAGAAAATCGACGTAAAGTAACAATACCTATATTGTTGCGTTTCGTTCGGTGGGTAAGAGTGCCGGAGGCCCCTATTCCTTCTCCCTCATCCCACTTCTCCTCCCATCCTTTTTCCTAACCCAAAGGGTGGCAACGCACTTGTGACTCCTCTGGAGTTGCTTGTGTCCGTGGGCGACAATAATTGCTTGCCATCAGGTGATCCGTCTACTCGTTTGATGCTTATGATATAAAAAAGAATAGACTACACTCTTGTAGTTTATTTGTTACGTAATGGATACGAAGGCTGCTACGGATACGTGGGTTGCTATTGCAGTCCTGCCGCGTAAATCTGCACATCCAGCGCACTTAGTATAATCTTTTCTGTGTCTTGCAGACTCCGCTTGTATTGCTCCAATACAGGTCACGGTCTCATTGCCATAAATCTAACAGGACAGGTCTAATGATGGATCTATATTTAGGGTAGGCAAATGACATGAATCTCTAGCTCGATTTGCGTGAGGTGAGACACGCCAATTAGGCCAGAGTGCCGAAATGTGTACCTTGATGTCACTAGATCACCGGTTAAGGCTAGTAGTGGGCGTTTAAACGAAAAGCTGTAAACACAATCTGCTTATCAACATAAGCATAAGCGTTCGTTTATAAGTACAGGCCGATTTCGTTTAAACGGAAAGCAACATCACAAACTGTAACGCTGCCGCTGGACGCTGCTGGCGGCTGGCGCGTTGAACGACAACGATTCGCGAACGTTAGGTTGGCCGCACTGCTCACTGCTTTTTAAAAGTAATATTGAAAATGAACTCAATGCATGTGAACATAGAGACTAATATACAAACAAACACGTCAACATTAGGATTAAGCTACTAAATTACGAGTTGTTTGTTTACGTAATAATATTTAAAGTAAAAAGTATTTTGTTTTTAGTTGCATAAACTTTCGTTTAAACGATTTCTTTTTTCTTCAGTGTATTGTTATTGTTAGTATGCTTTTCACGGCCATTACGTTAGTGCATACGTACGTAAATAATATAAATTGGAACTTTTACGTGCGAAAATTAAACCTGTGACTGTCAATAGTTATTTTTTTTTATATATTAAATTAATTTAGTTCACAAGCGGGCAGCGGCAGCATGTCCGTTTCACAGCGAATAGCAAAAAGCGTTTTAAGTGAAAAGCGTTTTTAAAAGCGCGCTTTTCAATATAAGTACAACGTTGTAAGCATTGTTGAAATTAAGCCGTTTATCACACTCCTAGTTAAGGCACACAGTCGAAAGCTCTGGTATATCCAGAAAAATCTTATGATTTCTTGTTTCTAAATACATACATACATACATACATATCGTCACGCCTTTTATCCCCGAAGGGGTAGGCAGAGGTGTATTTCTATACCCACTTTTCGCCAGATATACTTTAGTCCCACGTAATAAGGGGCGAGCCTATTGCCGTACCGGGCACATTTCCAGACTCCGTGCTGCTACTGAGAATTTCGTGACAGAAAAACCCAATAACACTGCCCGACCCAGGAATCGAACCCGGGACCTCCCGATCCCACGCGCACATTAGGGTTTGATGTCGAGTTTTCCGTCTCTACGCAAAGATGGTATTTGCATCGTGTTATCCCTTAGTCGCCTCTTACGACACCCACGGGAAGATAGGGGGTGGTGACACTTGTATTCTATGCCGTCAACCACACGGCATGTTTCTAAATAATATCTACATAAATATATCTGAATGTATTCGGATCATGATCGATTTATGGGACGAGTCTCGTGGGAGGTTTTTGTTTTCTAGTGGATGTCTTTCGGTGTGTCATTGATCACAAAATTATGTCTTCCCTCGGTGTCTATCTCGGCTTGAAGAGATTAATTAATCGAGCGCAACACGTTAAAAACCTTCTTGGAATCCAGTTTGCCGCCTGCTACCTCGGAATTTTCTCCGTTGTAACTTTCTATTAACAACTTTGTCTCGTCTTCCTAGTTTTCCTGTGCTCTGTACGTCCATGCGTCAGTGACACCACCGCCCTCTGGACTCAAGTTATCGCGCACGAGTACTAGATTTAAAAAAAAATGTGTGTGTGCAGGCGCTGGCTGTGCGGCTGGGCCCGGCGGAGCGCGCGGCGGGCGCCATGGTGGCGCGCCTGCGCGAGCTGCTGCTGGGCGCGCGCGTGCTGTGTCGCGCGCTGGCGCCCGCCGCGCCGCCCGCCGCCAGCCCCCCCGCCGGGCCCCCCGCCGTCGAGCTGTTCGTGCGCACGGGCCCGCAGCACATCCTCGCCTCCGTCAACAACGCCATCCTCATGGAGTACGACTACCTGCACACGTACGTACCGACTGCCACCTGTCCTCGCACTCGAGCGCAGACGACGCGCCCTCCTCCTTTTTTAGGCGATTTGGAGCGAAAAGCGACGATTAGGCGCCCCATAAATCGAGGACGCCCGTTAGTCGTTTATATTCTGGCTTCTAATTTTTCATTCCGATCGATAAATATTGTCCTTCACTCAGTGGCAAGCTGAAGGAGGACGAGAAGGAGCCGACCAATCACGTGGAGGCGCTGCACAAGAAGAAGGAGCGCATATTCCGCAGCATGTCGTCGGCGGGCGAGGAGCGTGCGGGCGCGGGAGGGGGGGGAGCCGCCCTGCCGCCGCCGCCGCTGCCGGCGCCCGGACAGTGCTTCGACGTCTACATCGCCATGGCAGCTAACCCCTGGAACTTTGTTGTGCGTACTTATCTATCTTATCGTTGACACTCTCAAAAGTGTTTCATAATCGCTTTATTGTCAATGTTTTTAAAATAACATTCGTAGTCGATAGAGGTATCCACTTATTGTACCTTCAATTATCCAAAATAATATTATCCTTTTCGTCAGCAAACATACATTTGTTTTTCATACATGACAAAAATCTAAAAATAATGCTTATAAAATATTAAATATGCATTATTTTGTCACTATATTATTTTAAAAGTCAGAGGAGAAGCAGCATGTATGTTACCAGTTTGGAAGCGTCTATCTATGAAACTATTGACTTTCAGAAGAGACTTAGCTTTTAAAAACTTTAACATCAGTTTAGTCTACAAGAAAGTATAGTTTTAAAATAGAAAGTTTTTTTTTATTTGATCTAATTCATACTAATGCCTTTAACATTACAGGTCCAACCAAATAACTCACGATGCACACTTCAAACCATGATGGTGACTCTTCAAAATGAATGTCCTAAATTATCACAGGCAGATGCCCCTGTATCTCCAGCCAACGGTGAATTATACACTGTATATTACGATAAAGACGCATCCTGGTATAGGTAAGAATTCAAAGATCTTTAAACTAAATAATGCATGCACATTTTTCATGTAACAATATTTATAGTAAGATAAGGTGTAAATATAAATCCTATTTTGTATAACAGGGTAACGATTGCGGGAACAGTGTCAACGGAGATGGTTTCTGTTTATTTCTGTGATTATGGTGACTTGGCATTGTTTGCTACCAAGGACCTGCGGCCCATACCGCCCGGGGCTCCCTTGGCTCGCTCTTTGCCACCACAGGCTATTAAAGCCCGTCTGTATGGTGAGAATAACTTTGATACTGAATTTTTTTTCTGTATAATTTCGTAGCTATAAATGA
This sequence comes from Euclidia mi, assembly GCA_944739405.2. Classification (NCBI taxonomy): domain Eukaryota; kingdom Metazoa; phylum Arthropoda; class Insecta; order Lepidoptera; family Erebidae; genus Euclidia; species Euclidia mi. The sequence goes on along the minus strand of OX123189.2, from coordinate 57,243,598 downwards.
TAATTATAATAGTAAATATCGAAACAATTAGACCTTAGCCTAAAGCTTCTTGATTAAACACAAAACACTTATGTCAAACTCAATACTTAATTATTCAAATAGGGGGCAATATACGTATAAGTTCGGCATATGCATACAACAATATTCTACCACGTAACTTCATCTATTCTGAAACAATGCAGAATTTGTACTATGGGTTATGAATAGAATGGAAAGAAAGTAAGCGTTTATTTTTTTCTGAGGCAAAAGACATAGCAGACAGAAGAAATAGCAGCTTACTTATAAGATCACAATTACAAATACCTACATATATGCATTGTGACAGACACATGTATCTGGCTGCTGCTGGTTTTCAACAGGCTCTCAACTCTGCTAGACATACAATACCTGAAATAGTATATTTAATTTAATATATTTTTTACAGATGTCTGGCCTCTCCACCAAGACTGGACAGTAGAAGACTGCATCAGATTCCAGGAGTTGTGCGTAGAACAGCAATTTGTTGGTATTTGTAAAGAAGTTGATAAAGATCCGTTAAACCCTAGCGAACCCTTATTAACGCTTGATCTTATAGACACTTCCACTGATGAAGATATTTATTTAAACAAACAATTAGTTGCTGAAGGCAGAGCGCGTCTAGCCTCGGCATCATCAGCGTCTTAATTTTTATTGGACAGTGTATACTATGTTTATGTTAAGTTTGATCTTTTTTTTATACAAGGTGTAACAAACTTCTCTTCGCGCATGACTGTCAATATTGTGACATTTTGATATGAGCAAGAGAGATAGGGAGAGATTAGATTAACAGACTGAGAGACAAAACAGACATTAAGTCGTGATGCATAAAGAAAAACTTAAGACTGACTTTGAATTATGCGAGACTTAATTTTTTGCATTTGACGTAAAATGTACAGTGGCTAGGGAGTAATAAATACATGTTTAGTTTTAAAGTTGATTTACTTGATTGTGTTTGCGGCCCAAAATGTAAATTTTATATTGGTGCACTTAATATATTCAATCACTCTTGCATAGTTATATGGAAGTGATGTTCCATATCTGTTATATAGTGTAGCTGAAGTTTGAATATAATGTTGTTTACACGCATTGCCTTTTGATAAACAGACTAAAGCATCCACCAATATAAAATCTATAGCTCGACACGTCTTGTAAGTTGCTCTGAGTAAGTCTAATCCACGCTGGTCGTCCCGCCTCGTTTACGAGTCAGGTTGGCAAGTTCATCGACTCTAGCAGCGACAACACCATTGTTTTACGCAGTGGATGACACAGACCGAGTTTTATCCTGTATGTTTTTAACGGAGCCGATAGCATAGCATAGACTGAGTGGCAGTAGTCGATTAGTCTTTCTTAAATGATCTAATAATAGGGTCTCTCAAAAACTAATCGATTCTTAAAGTACCTGCTTTAAACATTTCCGAAAGCTAATATGCGCTTATGCCATTCAGTCAAAACAATTTTACAACTGCCTCGTCAGGCCGACCGCATTGGATGGAACATACTCGTTGCTCGAATCTATCGTCTCCAAAATTGTAAGTTACTTGTCAGACATTGACTAAGAATGTTTTGTTACATCTTGAAATAGCAGGTGTTTTGTTATCAAACTGATCTTTAAAATGTTATTACTTTAAATAGTCATTTAAAATACTCTATAAAAGACACTTATATTAAAAGATATTTAAACTACTTGTTATGTTTATCATATCGTGATAATTATCGTGTCAGCCATTGCATTAAGATAGTATTCAAAGGATTTTCGAAACTACTCACAATTTACCGTGAGATAACTTCGTAAAATGCTTTATAATATGGTGATTGATATAACATATTTATTATGTAATATGTATCAATTTCATAATCAGTGTCAACTTTCTAGTATTACCTAAAGTAATGTTTGTAGTCTAGGAGTACACTAGCTCGGTATTAGTGATCATATTGTTGTACATTGTCAATTTATTCAAAACGCAAACTTAAAGGATGTTTCACAGAGGAGTCCAGGATGGCATTCTTAATAATGCAATATCTAAATATTGATAACTATAGAAAATTTAACATATATAACGATAGAACATTTTTGAATGTATATATTCTCAAATAGTTTTTAGCCACCTTACTGTATAAGATTAGATGGCAGTTTTAAGCAAATCTACTTAAATGTTGCTAGCAACATTTAAGAAAATATGATGTAAAAAGAAAATATGATGTAGGCATAAATATTACAAAAAGTAAGCCAGTAAGATAAACAAATGAAACCTGTCAAGGATATTATATTAAAGTGAAACATAGTTTTACTTACCAACTAATAAGTTGTTAAGAAAATCTTGATTCCAGTCGCCATGCCTGGTCTCCTTACTACACATTTTGAAAACTTAAGAACCTATTCGTATAGGTTCGACATTAGACATGTCATAGTTAATTTTTTGTTATATCTAAGACATACTTATCAAAAACCTCTGTTAAATAGTGTTTTTAAACAGATCCTGTAATGTCTACTCCAGTGTAATCGATTCTAGCTTAGCATCCAAGTGTAAAAGAAAAATAAACATGTAATCTCTCTATAAGCTTATTTATTTACCCATGGACTGAATTTCTTACGTGTATTCTGAAAGTATCATAATTAATTTGAAATACACTGGCGAGCAAAAAAAATTGGGCAAGTGCAAGTCGGACTCGCGCACAAAGGGTTCCGTACCATCATCTATAAAAGAAAATCACTTTCGTTGTATGTAAACTTAAATACTTTATAAGTTTCTACCTGTTTATTAAGATCGAGTAACAAATTGCTTAAAAATAACGTTTGTTGTATGGGAGCCCCCCCTTTATTATTTACTTTTTTTAAATTTAATTATTTATTTTGAAAGGTAATATACAACTACATATTCTGTAAAAATTTAAAGCGTCTACCTGTAACAGTTAGTAATTTTGAGCAAAATATACGAAAAAAACACGTTTTTTGTATGGGACCCCCCTTAATTTTTTATTTTTATATATTATATTGTATTTGTTGTTATAGCGGCAACCGAAATACATAATTTGTGAAAATTTCAGCTATCTAGCTATCATGGTTTATGAGATACAGCCTGGTGACAGACAGACAACGGAGGCTTAGTAATAGGGTTCCGTTTTTTACCTTTTAGGTACGGAACCCTAAAAACGACTCACTTCATACTTTCGCACTCAAAGTGCTCTAGTTTCAAAATTAAGACCTAAATCTTAACTTAGGTCTTAAATTCTTTAAGTTCTAGATGTTGGCTTTAAATGAGTACAAATACTCTTAACTTGTAATCATTTTCTTGAACAATAAATGTTTTTAAACTTTTGCAAGTACTAAAACTTGAAAAATTAAGGGTAAAAAATTTAAAATAAAAGACATCATAACATCTTAAAGAAATTTTATTACATAATGATTATGTACCACTTTAATAACGAATGTTACCCCCTCTTGCTCTGATGACAGCTTCCAGACGGTTCCTCATTGTCCCAATGAGGTGCTTCACTCTGTCTTGTGGTATACCCTCCTATTCCTCGGTCAGAGCCGCTTGCAGGTCAGCTCTTGTACCTGGTGCAGGATCTCTAGCCCGGATTCTTCTCTTTAGGTCATCTCATAAATGTTCAATAAGATTCAAGTCCGGACTACGAGCTGGCCAGTCCATAACAGCGATACCCACTTCTCGTAGGTACTGCCGCACGACATTTGCGCTGTGTGGACGGGCATTATCCTGCATCAGGATGAAGTTTTCTCCAATAAAACCAGCGTATGGGATGACGTGGTCTTCCAAGATATCTTCAATATGTGCGGTCAACCCCCCCACATGGCGCCCAGTTTCAATGAAAACCAGTTCAGTTTTTGCTTCCATTGATATGCCAGCCCACACCATGCAGGAACCTCCTCCGTACGCAACAGTTTCTGCTATGCAGCATTGTGCGTATCGCTCCCCCGGCCTTCTGTACACCCTTCTCCTTCTGTCCCTACCATGTAGGCATATTCTGCTTTCATCCGAGAAGAGAACAGAGCGCCATTGATCCTCGGTCCAATCGACGTGTTCTTTTGCAAAACGTAGCCGGACTGCTCGATGACCTGCAGTCAATTTGGGACCCGTTGCTGGTCTTCTTGGAGTGAGGGTTGCTGCCTTGAGTCTTCTTCTCACTGTCTAAGAACTTACAGCTACCCCACGTGTTTCTCGGAGCTCCCGTTGAACCCCAGTGAGAGAACGATTCCTCAGCGAAGTACGGACGATAAAACGATCGTCTGCCTCCGAAGTGGACTGATTTCTACCGGAACCTCTTCGTCGGTGAAAGCCACCAGTCTCCCGGTGCCTTCGGTATATTCTTGATACCGCTAACTGGCTCATCTGCAAAGTACGAGCAACATGACGTTGACTCAGGCCCTGTTGCAATAGGATAACTGCTTGAGCCGCTGCTTCCGCTGTTGTATCCATTTCCGGGAAATTTTCTTGCTTGGAGATTGACGAGATGTGTACCTACCTGTTGACGTTTCACGGTCAACTGATAAGGGTACGTCGTAGATCATCGCGACGCTCCGTATACAGGGCGTGTAGCGGCTAGTTCGGGACAGATTTTGCCCCCCGCTAGCGGGTTCTAGGTATCCTGCCCTTTAATAAAGGTAGGTCCTTGGGTCGGGCAGTAGTTGCCCTAAGGCGATTCGACCGATTAAGGCGTGTTGCGCAGGCCGCCAAATCTTCACGCCGTCCGGGCGGTCAACACGAGCCAGGTGAGACCCCCGGCGAACCGAGGGAGGCCCAGCTCCATGAAGCCAGCGACACAGACGGCGACTTACGGGCTTCCTGCGATGGTCTGAATGGTGTGGATGGAGGTGTGTGTCGACATCCGGCTAGATGTCGACGTCGAGGTCTGGAGTGTGAAGTCCTTGGCGTGCGCTGTGGCGGTGGTCGTCCGCGCGCGCACATGATGTGCGTAGGATCATTTCGCCTGTTCGCGTCCATTTAGTGCAGTTGGCAAGTTTGAAGGAGAAAATAAAAATGTTCCAGCAAATTGATTCAATGAAAAATGTATGTAATGCGTTCATTATTTATAGTCTATTTTATTAATAACTTTCAGTTTTGTTCGAAACTTGTTGAGTTTTTTTTTTAAAATAGACAAACTTCAAAATATGGCATTTTACTCAGTTTGCGTCCAAAAAATCCTAATTGCGTCCACCTGTGGACCAGTTTGCGTCCACCAGCTTTGTCTTAACAATATCAGCCTTATTATCCTTCATATAAGGGTGATATTGTTAAGACAATCTAAAGAAAGATTTGCTTTTAACAATTTCTACATTTAAGATTAAAGTTATAAAAAATCTACATTATTATCATTATTAAATGACTTTAAAGAAACTATAAATAACTATTTATTGTTCTCAACATCGATGGAACTTAAATTCAAAGATAAAAAAATAACGATACATGTTGTCCAATATTGGGGTCTTCGGAATAGCATAATCTTAATATATAAAATCCTTGCGTTACTGACTGACTGACAGACACGCTACAGCCGAAACTATTGGGCACAGGAAGTTGAAATTTGGCATGCATGTTCCTTGGGGACCGTAGGGGTGCACTAAGAAGGGATTTCCCGAAATTCCTACGGGATCGGCCAAAACGGGTAAATTTAAAAAAAATGCAGGCGTAGCTGCTGGTATCCTCTAGTTTTTACATAATTATGTACATATTTGTCTTATCGATTTCTTCTTCTCACGAATTACAAAACGCTTTATTTATTTAATCATCTTTTGTATATTTTTCCTTCTTCTTTCTTGTCTCCTAAGAACTCATCTTGAATTGAAAAAATATGGAATAAAAGAAATTAAATGTAATAATTAAATTTTAAACTCGGTCTTAACCAAAAATGCATTTTAAATTATAAAAACATATATGTATAGAATGTATTTATGCGATTATTTCTATTTCATGAAAATATGGATGCAATTTGCTATAATATTATCCCTTGCAGGTATAGTTTGCGTCCACTTGTGATCGATTATTATATCGATTGTATCTTTTATTACAATCATAATAATGTGGACGCAAATTGGTCATTACAATTGCATACTATTAATGTTAAAATAAACAAAATCCCAATTTCTGTCTCATATTTTAATCACATAAAAATAAACCACTAAAGAAATCATAAATAGACGAGTTCGCGTCCATTGTGGACGCAAAGTGGAAGTTTTATAAATTCGGTGTTGTAATTCGCGTCCACCTTATTTTAATTGTTAACTATAAAAAAAACAAGCTAATTCATAATTCATACTATTCGTCTTTTCATTATTAATGTCTAGAAACAGCTATGTATCCTCAAATTCACATAAAACAATAAAATACCGTCAAACACGCCGCTGCACACAATTTTTTTATTTATATCCCGCGCATCTGCACTCTTTTGTTGAACAACCGAGATTAACAAATTTTTTTAAACAGGATAAGCTGGGCGCACAGAACTTTTGTCTATTTGTGCGTGTCTCTTATACGTAGAGGTATTGGCGATACTGACTTTTCATTTTATTAGTGTGTTAGTATACTTATTTACGAGCATTTTTAAAGGGAGGTCCGCAAAATGGACGCGAATAGGGGGATGGACGCGAACAGGCGAAATGACCCTATCATGCGACGATACGCGCAGATGTCGCGCGGAAAGGGGCGGCCACCTGCAACAGAGGGCTTAATGCCGCGTTTCCACGCTTGCCAAGCCTCGACAAGCTTCCACAAGCTCCAAGCGTCAGTATGCTACGTACATCCAAGCATGGCGGACACCGAACTTGTATCGACTATAACCTTTGGTTTAACCTACTTTTATTTGAAATACACTTAAAGAGAAGCAAAACCAATTATTTTGTATGATGTAGATTGCCAGGGCCTCTTCCTTACCCTCTACGGAAAACCTTACCTACATAGCCTCGAAATATTACTGGTGACATACAGGTTACGGCATTAGGTATGTCAATACACCTGCATATTATTAATATGTTCCCTCGTGACATTCCTCTGGGAGCGATATAGTGCATAATCATACAAACAAGCAAAAGAAATTCGACCAGCCACTCATTTTGAGACAGAAATAGACGTGCGTTCGTTTCGAGATCACAGCGACTACTAAGCACGCGCCAACGTGTGAACGCGTCGCAAGCGCTTGCCGCAAGCGCCCTTTGATCTGAGTCCAAAAACCGACACAAGACCGGATCCAGTACAAGCGTCCACAAGCTCACGCAAGCCAAGCCAAACGGCCTGTTTACACGCTTGTGCTTGTGGAAGCTTGTCGAGGCTTGGCAAGCGTGGAAACGCGGCATAAAAAAGTTGTCTGGTTAGGGAGGACGGTGGTTACCCTGATAAGGGTAAAGGGTTACGTCACCTTTTATACGCTTTAAGGTCGCGCAGTGCTAACTGAGTTAACGAGTACGAAATCATACAGTTACTGTTCCTTGACTGTTGTGACAATGTCTAAAAGTAGTAATCGTTATTTTTTTTAAGCTAACATCTAGAACTTAAAGAATTTAAGACCTAAATTAAGATTTAGGTCTTAATTTTAAAATTAGAACACTGAGTACGAAAGTATGTACGTTGACTGCACTTATAACAGAGTTAAACAGAATGGTCTCCCAGTGCGCCACGCGTAGCGTAGTGGGAAGGAAATAAAAAGCTTCTGCTCACTATATTTGTTTATAAAGGCAACAAAAATGCATTTAATGCACTACCAAAATATCCAGCCTAGAAAATGTGTGTGGCGTGTGTTAAAAAATCCCACAAAAAGTGCAATATATAGAGCATATTGCTGCATTATTACGATGCCAGAGTGCACATATTTTATAATTCTATAGATGGGCACACGAACTGTATTTGCGAAGGGTTATCCCGGTTGCATCCAAGATTTGGAACTAGGGATCCGCTTGCTATATAGTGTAAATAGATCGCTCTGTGGAAAAGCTGATATTCTGTCATATTATGACAATTGACAGAATATCAGCTTTTCCCAGAGAGGTTGGACGTTTAGACTAGAGAGAACATGCTCGCCATATTTCCATATACCGAACGTGCAACATGTAATGTCAGTTGGTCTTAGTTGGTTAATCATAACGTCAAATTACGCGTCTCATTTAAAGAGGCATAGACTCCTTACAGACTCATATCTTTGACTGCATTCTCTAAATAGCCGTGCTGTATATCCCATTTTTAAGGAGTGATGGGATTTGACAGTGAAAGGCGATATCGATGTTTTTTGAATGAGGGATAAATACGGAATCAAACTATCGGACATGAATGTAAAACTGAATCGTACCCGCAAGCTTCGGCGTGGCAGTCGGTTGCACTCACGCCAACTGGGTTGTCAAAGTAGTTCACTGCTGTACTAATATTTACATAAAGGCGAATCATTTGTGCTGGCGGATCACAAATCGGATTACCTACAACTCTAAAAAAATCGAGCAGTGTCCAACGTAAGCGATAGCAAGCAACGTGATATGATGCGACGTACACAAATTGTCAAAGCCTGCCACATTAGCCAATCTGGTATAATTCGTACAATACATAATCTAAGTGACAGTTTCTTATAGCATCTCATCGCAACGCATCGCTCCAGTGGCGTAGCGTGGGGGGGGCCGGGGGGGCCATGGCCCCGGGCGGCAACATTTATGGGGGCGGCAAAAGACGCCGCGAAAAAAAAAATTTAATACTTGCCGCGCGCACTGACACGATCCCAGTAGGATCGTGCGGGCGGTATGGACACAGTAGAAAGAACAACAATCTAAAACAAAATCATCATGATTTTCATTACGTAAAGACTTGCTTGTGTCCGTTTATTAATTCTTGAATAGGTTGCAATATTCCGGTGATCTGCGAGCCTGTTATGAGTAATTAATAAATCCATATATATGGGCAGAGCCGCCCCTGTGTGCGATGTGTGCCGCGCCTATTGCCATGGCGCAACTGGCGCTCACAGGCGCCAGGGCAATAGGGGCGACGCTTGCCAGATAAAGTAATACAACATAATCTTTATAGTTGAATAGGGAAGAAAGCAGATACAGGTCTCCTAAGACAATAGTCACACCTGCGGTTTAACTATACGCTATTTGAACTTTGAATCCAATATTTATGATATTTGCGTTAAAATCAAAGCCGATTATTTCACATACTACAAACGCTTTCTGCTAATTTTTGAACGCAACAGCCCCAATTCCCGGCAGCTTTGTTATGCCCGGCCAAGGACGTGGTGGCGGGTATGGCGGTATCGGGCTACGGCAGGCTACCAAAATCAATTATACAGGATACCTTGCGTCTTACAACGAACATAATCTACGGCAAAAGAACACCTCGCCGAGCTCAAGGTAGAATTAAGTCACATAACGTGGCACATACTGCGGTTATCAGAAGTCCAATGACAGAGCAAGGACAGGGTTATTCTAGAATCAGGTGACTTTTGCTACCATCAAGAAGGCGACCTACTCTTGGGGTGACGTCGGTTTCCTGGTCAGGAGGAACAGTTTGTGGAAGTCGGTAGTGTGTCGACCTCGTAGCGTACCTCGTACTTAAACTCACCAATAGGAGCAGTCTAAAGGTCATGATTCAAGTATATGGGCGCAACTCAACTCACCCTTACGAGATGGCAGAGGCCATGTACCAGGACACTGTTAAGGCAATACCTAGTAAGACCAAAGCTCAGTACTTCAACGCGAAAGTGAAAGTATACAAGAACGCGGCAAAACGAAAATCGGAGTCCACGGCGTGGGGCACGAGAATCATATGGCCGAATGCTAGTTAACTACCTCGTAGCAAAAGGCCTTTTCTTAATGAACTCCTTTTGTAAGAAGCCTCACAGCAGACGCCAAGACGTCTGTGGTGGTCAAGACGCACCGAAACCACATATTTAAAGACTGTGATCAATACGATAAACACCTGCAGCGATCACCGACGAGTACGAGGCTCTCTTAATATAAACCTCAGAACTGAAAGGGCCCAGTCAATGAAGCCTACTTTCAGACTTACATTGCTTCTCCCACCGAAAGCATTAAGCAGAAGACGGCCAAAGTGGTCACGGTACTAGGAGATTCGTCTCGAAAGATCTGTTCCGCATAGAGAAAAAAAACAAGTAGTCTCAATTGCCAGCCGAGACTCTCGAACTGATGAGGAAAAGACGCGAGATGCCATCCTGACGGCTGTCTCCGCCGGAAGGACAGGCCGTAAAACAACAAATATGAACTCTTACGCAAAGATACCTACGACGCATTAACACTCGGGCCATCGACGCTGCGATCGAGAAAACCCCGGGGTTCATAAGTTTTCGCTCTGCAGTTGAGGCGACACCATCAAAAGACACTACAATCGCGGATGGCCGCATCGTGAACTCAAAGTTCAAGATTCTCGAAGAAGCACCACTACACCGAAGCCGTCCTTAATGTCGATCAGAGTGAGGTGTGGTCGGCTCTTAAAAACAACAAAACATCTAGTGATGACGGAAATTCATCGACATTTAACTTATTAAAATCCTTTAAGCCGTCTAGGCCTAGACTAAGCTATACATAATTATATTGCAGCAGAGAAACAGCTGCTGCCGTGCGCGACCCATAACACCGCTGAGGGCTGCCACATTTTGCCGTTAAATTATTATACCGTATGCTCTGTGATATGCGAGCAAGTGAGACGAATCAAATGACAACATTTCTTTTTTAATCCTTTAAGCCGTTCAGCGTGTAAAGCCAAACTAAGGGACATACTAATAAACATACAATCATACCAAAACCCGAAAAACGTTATACTTTTGCAGAAAAATTGGGGTAAAAAGGGGGCGGCGAATTGCCGAACAGCCCCGGGCGGCAGAAACCCACGCTACGCCACTGCATCGCTCATTAGTTTATGAATACTTTTTGTCAAAAGATTTTATGGCTAAAACGAACAATTAAACACGTGAAATTTTTTAGAACTGTCTGTCTGGCAAGTCTGCAAAGCACTGTCCGGCGTCGACAGCAAAAACTACAATTTAAATATTTTAGTTGTTTACTTCTACGGCTTAAATATATCGACACATAGGTACTAAAGTTACACATTTGACCAAAAATATTTATCGATAAATCATCACTGTTACTAACAACACTCGGTTTCCTAACTCTATGTTTTGTCTACTGTTTGGCTACCACGACCACGACGCTGCTATAAGAGCGTGCTGCTAAACCTATCGACAGCTCTTTCTATCATACTGCATATGCCATTAGAAAGAAGATATCAAACATAGCAACCGCTGTTGTTATTTAGTGTTACTTCTATGACTTAAGGTTATATTTCTTTGGCTTTTCCACAGAGCGACTGCTGCCTGACTTCTGATATTCCCTAGTTTTGACCAGTACCAGTTTATTTGAGGGTACTGACTCCACGTTACAACTGTCAAAGATCTTCATGATAGCCGGGACCGACGGCAACTTGCTCAGCGAGGCACGGGGCAAGCAAGCGATATTTTTTTTTAGTTAGCCTCTCAACGTGTCGCTCTGCTGGGCAAAGGCCTCTCCGTTGGACCGCCATGTATCCAAGTCTTGTGTCAAGTTCGGCCAGTCAGCCTGTAGTATTTACATACCTATATCAGAGCGCTTGTAGCATTTATATCAGAGCGCTCGTAGCGTGTATATCAGAGCGCTTGTAGTATTTATATCAGAGCGCTCGTAGCGTGTATAGAGCGCTTGTAGTATTTATATCAGAGCGCTCGTAGCATTTCTATAGCTACCTAACCCTGCTTCGAACACGTAAAACTGTCGGTCCGGATTCTATTCTCAGCCAAAGAATCGTTAATAAACCCGACACATCAGTTGCCTAAGGGTCGTAGCCAGTGGCGGATGGTGGATTAAAGAAGTGGTGGTGCAATTTACCAGCAAGTTGAGGCCCCCATTTCATCGCCGTATCCATGGGCGGCCTATGTTCCAGATAAATATGTTTAGGGTTTATATTTCTATGATAAAGTGAAACAATTTTATCTACAATACGTACTAAATACCTACTTAGTTATTTTTATTAAATCTGGTAGTTCAGCGCACGAGCGCACTTAAGGTACAGCCGCTCCTGGTCGTAGCACACGTATCAACCGGAGCCGTTCAGTATTATTTGTATGGAACTCCCTACTGCAACGCACACTAATCGGAATCGTAACGTAATCGCCTCACCTCGGGACAAGCTCACGAACCGCGGTGCGCTGCGTGGTCGACTTGCAGTTCCCGCGCTTACGGCTCTCCGTACGCTAGCTTACGGCTCTCCGTAGCCTAGCTTACGTCTCTTCGTCCACGCCCCTCCCGCGGTCTGCGTTCGGAATCAAAATGATTGAAGTAGTGCCGCCTAGCCGTCAACCAGCGGTCGGCGAGCCGTAAGCACGACGTCGCCTAGCTGTAGCCGAGCCGACGTGCCGGAGCTTCTGATCCGCTTACGTTACGTGGTTACATCAGGTTGACGCCTGTTTGACGGCGAGGCGAAAGGCGATACGGTGACGATCCTTTTCCGAGTTGATATGTGTGCTACGACCCTAAACACTCACACGAAAAGAAACACTATGTTGAAAGTTTTAGCAAAATTCTTTAACATGTAAAAGTAGGTACCTATAGGTAATTCGGAGGTACAGGCACAACACCGACTTACTTTTGGGTTATACCTACAGATGGCAGTCATCTCTCTTAGTTACCTAATTGAAAAGTTACATTTGGGGCACAGAATATATACAAGTACTTACTAAAATATTTGGGGTTGCATTTATCAGAGGACGCAATTTTATTTTACAAATGTGGGGAAAGCTAGTGTTAAGCTCGATCTAAATTTGTGGGGTCCTACCCCTTGTCTCTTGGCAGCCATCTTGGAAAGAGTGCAGCTGTAAGATGATTTTTCTTGATTAGGTATCTGATAAACTATTGCCCACAAAGAATTTGTTAGGGATTTGTGTTGCAAATTAAATTCTGTAGGTAGGTACTACTTTGGTCCTGTTTATCATAAAACTGTTGTATTTTGGCGATTATAAAGTTTTCCATTTTACTTGTGTCCCAAGTCTTTGAGCTGAGCCAGGCTTTGCCACAGGGTCTGATCAAGTGCTGGTTTTAAAATTTTCATAAACAATACTTTAGAAGGAAGTCGCGTTTTTTGCCGGTAAGTAATTAATTATTTTCCTCAATGAGTTTTGTTACCTCCAATAATTTTCCTGTAGGTAGGTGTCCTCAAAACATTTAGGCACTACCGTAAAACCGGCCATCATTGCCCTTAGCGGATATCTTTGCCCGCACACGAAAAATAACTAAAATCTTGAATTATAAATAAAGGAGGATGGGCAGATTGGGACCACCTTCCAATAGCAATAAGATTTATGTCATTGGATAGGTCTTTTTAAAAGAAACAACTTTTATTATGACGGCTTTGTTGTCACAGTTGTCCGTTCCAAGATATATGACATACAAGTTTCGATAAAAATATGTTGAAAAAAGCGTTCTTTTTATGGTGCTTAGCACTTTTATTACCATCCGCGTGGTGACGGATTAAGAATACGGAATGTCACCAGCCCATATCATCCCATGGGTGTCGTAAGAGCCGACAGAGGGAGCATATTATGCAGAGAACAGCACTGTAAGAGAAGGAAAACTTGATACAAACCCTATACCAATCCGTTTGGCCAGCGTGGTATAGTAGATCAATTCCTCCTTTCAAAGGAGAGGTCTAGTCCAGCAGTGGACTTTTAAAGGCTGATGATGATGAGTAGGTACTTTTATTTTATTATTATGCTTTATTTTGCAAACTGACTTATCATCGCGTCTGCCCAAGCGGTTGGTACGGTGCGGGGTGCAACTTTTAGGAAACTAAAGGGTTATCAATACTAATATTATAAATGCGAAAGTCTGTTTGTTTGTCCGCCCGTCACGTCGCAACAAAGCAATATTATGTAATTATATTTTGTGAGTAGTTGAAAGATAAAGATAAGATAAAGATAAAAATATTAAAGATATAAATCTAATCTCTTTTCGAACGTCATAATGCTAAAATATATACTTATGTCCCAATTCTATAACTACCACCGCACGGCGGGCGTCGCTCGGCGCAGCTCCAAGTAACCGGTTTGGAGGGGAGGGGGGGCACCCCGCACTGTTCGGGACGAGTCAGTTTGCAAAATAAAGCATTATATAGTACTAAGCACTATAATAAACGCTTTTTTCAACATACTTTTATCGAAACTTGTATGTCATATATCTTGGAACGGACAACTGTTACAACAAAAGTGTCATAAAAAAGTTGTTTCTATTAAAAATGCCTATCCAATGACATACACCTTATTACTATTGGAGGGTGGTCCCAGGTCCCATAAATTTTTGCCCATTGTCTTTTAAATAGCTGACAGCATTATTTAATCTTTAGGGTAAATTTGAATATTTTTCTGACAACACTAAATATTAATTACTTTGCTAAATTCACTCAGTTAATCAGTTGTCGGCGAGACTTGTGTGAGGTGGAGGGATGGCGATTCTTACGAAAAAAGATCGATTTTTAAATCGATTCGAATTTTAAGCTGATGAATCGATTCATAAAAAAAATCGAGGTCTAAAAGATCGATTTCTAAGAAATCGATTTTTTCAAATTTGTATTTACAATGTAAATATAAATCCATTTTATGAAAACACCATATATCACTTTTACCTGATATGCTGAAAAAAATATTTTGTTCCTCATTAAACTTGTTAAACAACATATTTTTTGTAATTAGTTACTAGTTTTAACATACATACATACATAGACTCACGCCTGTTTCCCCGAAGGGGTGCCTACCCCTTCGGGGAAACAGGCGTGAGGTATATTAAACGCCCACTTTTCGCCAGTATTTTGATCCCACGTAATAGGTGGCGAGCCTATTGCCGCTTATCGGGATATTTTGTATGCCAGAGCCTCGTCCGTTGATCGGCAGGTGCACCACTTGCAGGTGAGGTTGGCTTGGGACCCTAAGTACTTAGTGGGAACCCTGTGCAGTTTTAAGTTACTTTTAAGTTTATCCGAAATCCTATCAGCAGCATCAATTCATTCAATATAAAATAATATTTTAAAATTTCATGCAAAAAAAATTAACCTTTACGGCACGCAGGCTTTTCCTGCTTAAACTGATTTTACTTAATTAAAATAAAATTGGAGTAAAATCGGTAGTTGATTATTAAAAAGATAACGAGAGCTTTACCTACTATTTTGCATGTAAACTAATTAAACAATTTGAGGTTATACAGATGAATGGACCTAAAGTAATAGTAAAATATGAACACTTCATTAATATTGAGAATTCCAGTATTTCAATGCTCATTAGCGATTATTCATATGTAAACTTATCTAAATGACTTACATACATGATTAAATTTAACAATAGCAACTAACAGAACAAACTAAAAAGAATAGAATCAAAGTAAAAAATAAGAAGCATTTGACTTACTCTCAATTATTTATTATTCCGTAACAAACACTACATAGAAATAAGTATTTATTTCCCTAATGGCAGTATGTATATTACAACAATCAACCAATCAATGCATACTTATAAACAAATGAATAAATAACAAAACAATACAATGACGCAATATCAATCAACTAAGTCTTTTTTATTTTTTTTACGGCCTTGATGTTGCACCATCCAGCCTATTCTTAAATAATAATTAACAAAGATTACCAATGTATTTTTACTGAAGAGAAGCGACAAAAACTAAGCACATATGCAGCCATCTCGCGAGTTTTTAAGTAATTAAACATTTAACTGGCAATGCCGTAATATTACGAGTACATTTAAATTAATTCTAAATATTTTTCTTTACCTCAACAGAAAAATCGAATGTCGATTTTCAATTTCCAGGGTAAAATATCGATGCACTGAATCGATTCAGTACAGCATATCGATTGAAAAAAATCGATTTATTTGGTCCAAAGAATCAATTTCAGATCGCCATCCCTAGGTGCACAAAATCTTGTTTTACGTTTTTACACACTGACAGCGTACGACATCTCTCAGGTAAGTTATTTCAATATTCGAGTAATAATAAGTACCAAGCTTCATTTCTATGCTAGTTTGAGATCTTCAAAACATAAAATCTTCAATGATTCCCGAACTTGCGTGAACATAGGTGTGACAACATTGCCCACTGCAATAACCGGCCAAGTGCGTGTCGGGCCACGCGCAATGTAGGGTTCCGTCGTTGCCCATAATGACTTGCTGCAAATGGTATTAATGTACAACAAATCCGACTGTTTATTTTGCTGAAAAAATAATTTTAATAACACTATTATAAGAACCTAAGTTTTGTTGGTAGTTGTGTTGGTGTTTTCCTTTTAAATTCGTTATATGTACTACATTTGTGATTTTTTTCACTTCTTCCAAATTAATAGTTTAGCCGGCAGAGGGAGGGGACACTTGAGTCTAACAATTTTTTTCACTTCAAAGCTTGAATTTGACAAACCAATCACTTGATCGAAAAATTATTTGTGCAAACTAATAATATTTTTTTAAAACCTATACAATGATATCCCACATGATGGGGTACTCAACCAAAAAAAAATTCAACCCCACTATATATGTAGGGGAGATACCCTTAAAAAAATATTTTCCTGAATTTTATTCTACAGTTTTGTTGCAATATCTTATGTCTATATTAATGTCAAATATCAGCTTTCTAGCACCAGGCGTCTTTGAGCTAGCCTGTGGACGGACAGACGGACGGACATGACGAAACTACAAGGGTTGCTTGTGGACTACGGAACCCTAAAAATGGTGTTAGGGTTGGCACCCATTATATCTAGTATTTTTTTATTTAAATTCTGTACCTGTATTGGAAATCGGTTGTCACGCTGTGGGCATGTGCTCGAGGCCTGTGTTCATAAACAGTTCACCAATTATATTTACCGCAACTCCCTTATCAGCCCTTTTCAATCTGGCTTCAGGCCTGGGCACAGTACAGTGACAGCTCTCCTTAAAGTGACTGACGATATTAGGCGTGGAATGGAAGACACTAAAGTTACCATTTTAGTGTTGACTTCTCCAACGCGTTTAATACAGTCAGTCATGATGTCATGACATGTGTGATTTTGTCTATCCTTTCTTATCTTATGGTCTTTAATAAATAAATTAAAGCTTTTTAATTAAATATTTTAGCTTTAATAAATAAATAAATAAGCAGATTATTATTTATTACATTAGTGTGTGGCAACCCTAGGCCACCGTTTTAGTTTGTTTGAAAAAGCAGCTGGTGTGTAGTGTAACATTGCCCTCCTCAGTAAAATTAAAAAAAATAACGTTTTTGATAAATTGATCACGAAGGATGGCAACTTTGCATAATTCACTAAAACATACCTTATTTTCAAAGCTTTAGAACCAACAGAACTGATAGTTTTAGAGAAAATAAGGTTGAAGCTGACATCCATTTCCCCTCGACCTCCGACCTCAAAAACACGAAAATGAAAAATAAAACAATAATGTAATATTTGTAGCTAAAATGCACCTAAAACGTAACATTTCAGGAAACAAAATGTAACTTACGACTTAAGGCCCTGGCAACACCGCAACACTGCGTGTGCTGTGACGCACTATGACTTTATTGACGTTTCAGACGTTTGCGCTGTTTGTGCTTTTGCTTTTATAATTTTCATAGGAATTACTTTCGTGTTTGGGAAGCTACCCGAAGCTAGCTGATTAAAGTATTTAAAGTTCGTTTATAGACTTTTATGGTTGTTATATCGCGGCGCTTCTTTCATTAGAGGTATTTTCTCTCAACAAGTTATATTTTAATACAAAATGACAGTGATCATAAACTTTAAAGTAGTACAGTAGATTAATAATTGTTTACATTTTGTTTTTCTACAGCATAGCATTGTACGTTAATTATAAACATGGCATTAGCCCTGCAAAGACGAGCCAATGTAAGTACTTAAATTTCACCTGACAATAATTACAAAAATTAACATTATGAATTTAGATCACTGGTACTTGCTCACTCAATACTTATTATATACCTGTATATCAGCTATCTTTAAGTGTTTAAAGTACTCTAGTTATGTCATTATGTTATTTACAGTATCTGATTTTGCATATTAGAACTATTATTTAGAAATCAGTTTGAATATTGTGAGAATTTGCTGCAATTTATAACCTAATTGAACCTGGCTTATTTTGTTTTGTCAGAAACTTTACTAATAAATTGACATATTTACTGTACTCGTCACATGCAATAACGAAAATGATATTATGCTACCAGTTCCTTTATTGCTATTATGTTAACATAATTGCATTGTTACAGGTGAGATTGCCCCCAGAAGTTAACCGAATCCTTTATGTGAGGAATTTACCATACAAAATATCAGCTGAAGAAATGTATGACATATTTGGAAAGTATGGTGCAATAAGACAAATTCGAGTGTAAGTTCTCTTCCATCATTAAATTTGCTGTTAGTATTATCATGATCAAAATGAGGCTTAAGACATAGTCAAGTGTGAGATGAGACAATAGAAAATGTTTGGAGTACAAAGTGATACATTTAGTATATTTTATTAAGATTTTGAGAAAATATATAACATGTGTCAGTTACGGATTTAAATGTTTCAAATTAGGCTGAGCCCAGTTCTGTAGTAACCAGATGACTTATAGACATGCTTTTGGATAAAAATATGTAAGATGTATGTATATGTTTGATTTAATAACTACCTATCAAACATGCTTATGTCAGGCAAAACTGGTGCCTTAACATTTAACATGCTTTCCTAGGCATAGGAACAATAAATTACACCCGACATGCTGCACAATTAATAATCATACTCATGAAATATATTATATCTTTCGTGTCTAGGTCAATCAAACATAAGGATACCTGAGGTATATGGTATGTTAGGATACTTTTGTAAAGAAAAACTATCATAATAATCAGATTGGAAAATCATTTGCCATCTAAAATAGATTGCTACATAGTACATACAGACAACTATATATGGAATTGGTTGTGCCAGATATTTTATCTTGCCTCCATCACATACAATTAATATTATTTTCTGTTTTTGTTACTGTGTTTTGGCCTTTCTTATCTTTAAATGCTTTGAGTTGTAAAAAATCAAAATGCTGAATGAAATATGGCTTTGTGATTATACATAGCATAATCACAAATTTGTTACATATCATTTTGGTTTTTCTTGTGTCACAGGTGGCTTTCCCAACATTCAAACAAATACAGACACAAAGAATGGCTAGATGAGAAGGCCTTTGTGGGAGTATAGGCTATCACACTAGTAGAAAGCTGTGAGACAGCCACATAAACTATTGTGGCATTTGTCCAGTATAGATTTATGCCTTATGATGATGTCATAATTTCTTTGTTACAGTGGAAACACTCCAGAGACCAGGGGAACAGCCTTTATTGTTTATGAAGACATATTTGATGCCAAAAATGCCTGTGATCACCTGTCGGGATTCAACGTCTGCAACAGATATTTAGTAGTACTGTATTACAGGTCTAACAAAGCATTCAAGGGTATTGATATTGAGAAGAAACAGGAGGAGATAGATGCACTGAAGAAGAAGTATGGAATATCAACAGAGGATTTACGCAAATAAAGATACCAACATAAATAACGATTTAACACATTGACTGCTGGCCTAAGATTCGTAGACGGCCTTTTGCTATGCGGCCAGTACGCATATCCTGCGTGTATCCGCACCCGCAGAGCGTGCCCAGCCTCTCGTGCTTAACGACACGCAATGCGCGTGCAGGTCGAGCGTGTGTCTGTGCTGACGCGACACGCGACGTACGAGTTGCTATACAAAAAAAACACACATGAGTGGTCGTCAGCACATGTGTGGTATGGGTATGATTCACGCGTCGCGTGTTTCGGCAGCACGCTTGTATATTTTTCCCTAAACACGACTATTGTGGGCTAGCCGCATCGCAGGATCCGACACTTGGGACACACCATATACGTTTCCAGCAGTCAATGTGTTAATTTTAACACTACATTCAATAAAAATAATAATAACTTTCTTTCTGGTATTTTACTCATCATCATTGATGACCTTCAGATCATCATCTAGTCTTGACGGTATTTCACGGTATCACAGTTTCATCCAAGATTTATGCCCCTATTTTTTTCTTTTTTTTGTTGACTATGGTGGAAACTCCTTATGAGCCATCTCAACTCGACGCCAACGCGGCCGGAGTGTGATCGACCGGGGATGGGACTGGCGCAGGTGTGTGGAGGCTCTCCCCTAATGTGAGACGGGGAGCAGCCCCAGCGCTCGCCGTCCACAGGCACGAAAACGGCCGCAGAGGATAAGGAGGACGGCAACCTGACAACACCGCATCTACTCTTCCTCTGCGGCCCCACCGCGACGCAACAATGATGCGCCCCCATTTGGTCGCGAACAGGTCGCGGGAGATAGGGCGCACGGCAACGCAACACCGACACGCCTCTCCGCCCGCGACCGCGCTCGACTGCGAGGGACAGAAAGATCTGTCCCCCGCACCCGCACCTATGGACGCATCCTGCGCAGGCCTCCATCAAGCCCACGCAGAGCGTCCACTCCCGGGATCTCGCTTACCTTCACCGTGGGTGCCCTAACCGTTACTGAGCCGTAATTGGCGTTGGCGTCGTTCTTCGTCTCTCTTGCTCTCGTCGTTAACTCTTGACTCTACTGAAGGCACGACCGTCTTTCTTGCTCTTACACTGGGAGATAACGACTGCCACGCCGCCAAGCGGCAATTTGGGTCGCAGAAAGTTTGTCTTCAGAGCGCTCATAGGAAATATGCTTATATATATAAATCTAAGTTCTTTGGATGTTAAATCCGGGTCTCAGCACTTGTCCTGCGGCCGCCATAGGTATTGAAAAGTGTGGTACAAATGCTTTTTCTAGTTTATCTGGTAAACTATTGGCTGTACAGGGAAATTTCAACACATAGCTATTCAGTTGTAAAATTTTCTTTTCAATAAGTATATCATAATTTTTTCGTCGTCAGCAATAAATAATAAGTACAGTACTCGCCAAACTTTATGGCCGCTCCGAACCTAGCCGCATTACGCTGCGCAGAACACAAAATCAGGTATCAGCGGGAGCAGGGTGAGTGCTACGTTCGTACACGACTCACATATTCGCTGAGCTCTGACAGTATCGTCGCGTTTAGAATAGTTTCATATTGTTACTTCTTTGTTGTTTCTCGTTGCTATCGTTATTGTTTCTTGTTGTTATTGTTATTGTTTCTTGTTATGTATGTATATATGGTTACCATTTTCATTGATCATGCCTCGCGGTCGTTTTAATGTTTTACGTCGCCAAACACGGAATTTGGTGCTTGACGTATTAACGTTTATGAAGAAGTAAAGAAGTCTAACTTTAAAATTCCCTTCACCTAACTGAATTTACATTAATCGAATTTGATTGAATATGTAATTAAACAATACAATATAGCTTATCTAATAACGTAACTGAAGATTATAATTTTCAATAATAACAAATATTTTTCTTGGTTATGAAATGTCCACCCGACTGTACCATGCGCAAGTTCGTACCGATGGCTACATTCAGAGCGGCCATAAAGATTGGCGAGTACTGTAAGTAGGTAAGTACATTTATTTGTCTTTACTTTTCCAAAACAAGATCCAGTCTTCTAACTTGAGACTGCAGAAGCTTAAGGTAGAATTCCGTGCATCGCGATCGATCGCGGCCGCGCGCGGCCTACGACTGTCGTCGATCGTTCGCGACAATAATCAACGTATGAAAATGTATGGCACCGCTGCCGAGGCCCGCGACTGACGCGCGCGGCCGACGACTGTCGTGAGCCGCGCGCGGCCGTGTCTTGAAATTAGTAGATGTTGTTCGTCAGTTCCCTCTAGATGTGTGTCTAGCGAAGTCAAAATCATGGTCGAAATGCCATCCTTGAAGAAGAAGAGGAGAATAACGAGCTGCTGTTGCTATATTATGAAACTAGAGTACCAATCGACCCCATCTTTAAAAGCAGAAATGAAAATGGATACTAGCAAATATTGATTCAAAGGCAATTATATTGTACCTAATGAAAAAAAATGTTGGAAGTTTGGAACGATAATACAAAATTGACGAGTGTCACAAGACCCATCACCAAACCGAAGTCTACTCGTTGTGGACATCATGCCAAGTCATGAAGTCATACTAACCAAAAATAATACCTGGGAAACGTTTTATTTTTTTAAATTTTCTCATTTTTTAAACCGCAATTAAAAGGGCGCGCGTGCAATGCTCGAAAAACCTAAGTACTTATCCATGGGCTTACAGGACATCTAAAGAACATATATTATTGGCGGGGTAAATGCATCGATTTTGTACCGAATTAGAAAAATTCCATACTAACTTTGAGCTGCAATATCTTCTGAACCAGTAATTTCCCTGGTATGGTGCCGAAGTAGAAAATGTTCGTAGTGATTGGTACAACATGTTATTTCAGTTTTCGTTAAGGGCCTTTTTACACCCTGTATAGTCGGCAAAACTTCCGATTTTTTTTTTCATTACTACTAATTTCAAGACACGGCCGCGCGCGGCTCACGACAGTCGTCGGCCGCGCGCGTCAGTCGCGGGCCTCGGCAGCGGTGCCATACATTTTCATACGTTGACTATTGTCGCGAACGATCGACGACAGTCGTAGGCCGCGCGCGGCCGCGATCGATCGCGACGCACGGAATTCTACCTTTATGGTCCAATTTTGACCCTAAAAACTGCGATTGAAAAAAAAAGACAAACTCTATCCCTGGCCATCTGAAGTTGATACTGTAGCCTGTGCAACTTCAGAGGATACTGCAAATTGTTCAGTACCATAAAACCGGCCATCATTGCCCACATTTTTACTTATTTTTGAGATTATGAAAAAAATATTCACCAGAACTCGCAATCAAGTACCAACAATTACAATTAAAGGCTTTAAATGGCGGAATATGGAGCTTCTAGCTTTAACAGAATCCTAGAAATAGGCAATTAAAGAGCCGGGCAAAATTATACGCACCACCGTCCAACATTGCCAATTCCAAGAAGCATGATGGCAGTTAAAATCCCCCAAGATCAAGAAAGGGCGAGGAAGGAGGCATATAAGATTGGTAAGTTGTTGAAGGGCAGAAGAAGAAGAAGGAATGTATATAGAAACAACACAAATATTATTTATTTGTGCTGCTACTACAGAAAAATCAATATATACAGGAAGGGTTATATGACCATAAGAGATGGAATTTCTGATGAGTAGGACGGCACCGCCATAGCTATCAGACCTATCATCTCGTAGGCAAGAAAAGCCGTGTACTTATTTAAAAAAATGAACCTGGTTTTAACCAGGTTTCCGAGAGTGCAAATAAGCAAGCGTGGTATATTTATTTATTAAATGAATAATTTCACTTTTTTTGATACAGCGCTTCGCTTCTACAGTTCCACTGTAGAACGTTTTGAATTTGAACTGCCATTATTAACAGCTTTTGAAGACAGGTACCTAATATAATAACTAGGGGGCAACGTCGGGCGGTAATTTAATGTTAGAGTGAGTTAAAGTTTGTTTGAAGGAGGATTGCAATTACTTCTGATGTAGACATTATTGAAGGATCTTTCCGTTTTTTGTTTAAGGCGCTGCCATTCTGAGAAGTAGGAATGCTATACTCGTTAATTATGTTTTGGTGAGCTTCTCGGTCATTCATATCATAGCCTTTACCTGGTTGTGGAGGGAGTTGATGGTTGGCAAATAGTTTTTTTTTATGTGAACTATGATATGGTGAGATTTCAGTATGTGATGAATGTGCTGATCGAGAATGTGTTTTAATGAAATTAGGGCTAGCGACACGAGTATTTGTAATTTCAGCATAAGATTTAGAGACAGGAGGCACCAATTTAGCAGCTTCACCATAGGAAATGCTCTTATCTGCCATGGTAATTTTAATTTGTTTTTGACGCAAAAATTCAGGACATGATTTAGAAGTAACAAAATGATAACTTGAACAATTACAACAATACATATACCTACTCATCTTCAACGTCACATGAATCGCCAGTATGATCCTGACCACACTTAAAACATTTTGATTTCGAACGATATTGAACCTTAGTATGACCAAAGCGACAACAATTGTAACATTGGATAGTAGGATATACATAGAGCTCTGTCGGCAATGAATTGTGACAAATAAAAATTCGAGGGGGCAAGATCTGACCATCTAGTGTAATCACAAATTCACAACACTCTGTGTTGGTTTCCATACAGGTGAACCTCAGAACAGAAAAAACATAGAAATGGTATGCACCCAAATTACTATCGGAACCGCTGTCGCCAAACTCACACAAGTAAACCGATAATCATATATTGCACTACAAAGAAACAATTCGTTTGATTCGTAGTTTAAGTTTATTTAAAACTAGCCTATTTCACAGATTTGGAAATAAACCCTGCTGACCTACAAATAAGATTTATTTTGCTTTAGCAGGAGAACGTATTTACGATCTATAGTCATACTAGATTCGATTTACGAGTCAATTCCGCTACTCAACCATAGATGGCGGTATCATAGCCTTTACCTGGTTGTGGAGGGAGTTGATGGTTGGCAAATAGTTTTTTTTTATGTGAACTATGATATGGTGAGATTTCAGTATGTGATGAATGTGCTGATCGAGAATGTGTTTTAATGAAATTAGGGCTAGCGACACGAGTATTTGTAATTTCAGCATAAGATTTAGAGACAGGAGGCACCAATTTAGCAGCTTCACCATAGGAAATGCTCTTATCTGCCATGGTAATTTTAATTTGTTTTTGACGCAAAAATTCAGGACATGATTTAGAAGTAACAAAATGATAACTTGAACAATTACAACAATACATATACCTACTCATCTTCAACGTCACATGAATCGCCAGTATGATCCTGACCACACTTAAAACATTTTGATTTCGAACGATATTGAACCTTAGTATGACCAAAGCGACAACAATTGTAACATTGGATAGTAGGATATACATAGAGCTCTGTCGGCAATGAATTGTGACAAATAAAAATTCGAGGGGGCAAGATCTGACCATCTAGTGTAATCACAAATTCACAACACTCTGTGTTGGTTTCCATACAGGTGAACCTCAGAACAGAAAAAACATAGAAATGGTATGCACCCAAATTACTATCGGAACCGCTGTCGCCAAACTCACACAAGTAAACCGATAATCATATATTGCACTACAAAGAAACAATTCGTTTGATTCGTAGTTTAAGTTTATTTAAAACTAGCCTATTTCACAGATTTGGAAATAAACCCTGCTGACCTACAAATAAGATTTATTTTGCTTTAGCAGGAGAACGTATTTACGATCTATAGTCATACTAGATTCGATTTACGAGTCAATTCCGCTACTCAACCATAGATGGCGGTTTTCTAAGTTGTAGCAATTATAATCTTAATTACATAAGGCATATGGTTGAAATTTGCGTGATCGGTCTGTTTCTGCTTCTACTCGGTTAGGGCCGTACCACGTAGCACATTGGATTACTTTATCGATATCGATAGATGATGCGATATTTTGTTCATATAATAAGTGTATTTATCAATTAAATTTTATATTTAGTCAGTCAATGCTCATACAAATTAATTACATGTAACACGTGTGTTGTTAAGTAGCATAACAAATATTTTGAATACTTATTGACAGTGCTGAAAATAAAACATGATTACTTACTTGATAAAAAAACTTAACAATTTTCATTGATGGAAGCGCAGCAGGTTTCGTATATCTATAGCCTTTACTTGATATTATAAAATCGTCTACTAAAAAATGCTCAGAGCATATCGTGCTTGATTTGGTTGGAATCCAATTAACTCTACCTGTTGCATCTACCCATTTTTCTTTGATGCTTGCATCTTTAGGAAATCTAAAAATATTTTAAATGATGTTAAGAGGACTTACTAATGCTTATTTAGTGATCAATGCAACGTTAGTTAAACATTGCATTGATCACTAAATTGATAAATTATACTTACTATTCACTACATTGATAAATTATAGTTACTATTCAAAACATAGATTATATTTTTGCAACAAAGTATCTATTAGATTGAATCTAATACACCTCTTAAAATAAATTACGTGAGTGAATAAAGCCGACCTTATACTTGGATTGTAATGTAATACTAAATAATAACATATAATAATATTCGTAACATATATTATGCTACTACATACACACAACACCACCTTAGCAGAGCTTGTACTATGGGTACTAGACAATGGATAAACATACATATTATATACTTTTTTTAAATACGTAGGTACCTACATATTACATTGTTCATAGAAACACCCACCCAAATAAACAATTTATTAAAATAAACATTTCGTAAATGATTTATTTCCGTGTTTCGATATCAATCGATAATTTTAATATTCGACTTGGCCACATCACTAAATGAGTAGCGCGGAATTTTCGAGAATGTTCTATTGAATAGAATCAATCCAAAATAAACTTTATCTTCGATGTATAAGGTGCATTTTTACTAACCTTTCTATTAAATATTATTTAATTGAAACAAATTAAGACTTTTATTGAAAACAATGAAAATTGTACTAAGCGATGGTACGAAACACCTCCATTTTTAAGATTTTTTCGCCTGCTATCATTTTTGCACTCCAAAACGGCACAAAACGGCATAGTTATAGAAATGAAACTGTGTCACGAAACGAGCAATTCGACGCGATGTAAGAACGTGACTGGGGCCAGTTAAGCGTTACAACGCTTAATTGTGACACGCGTGCCACGCCTACTT
Organism: Euclidia mi; assembly: GCA_944739405.2. NCBI lineage: Eukaryota > Metazoa > Arthropoda > Insecta > Lepidoptera > Erebidae > Euclidia > Euclidia mi. Next base: position 57,216,813 of record OX123189.2, on the reverse strand, counting down.
ACCATTTCCAGTGTAATATTTTCTCTTCCGTGAGGTGAACCATCTACAATAGTTTTATAATTTTTTTTTTTAATTTTTAATATTGTTACGAGCTGGGGTTCGACGATAAATTATAACTCACTAGTCACTACCTATGCCACTTAAACTGAACTTTATTCACTAACACAATAACACTAGATACACACACTTAATTTTCCAACACTAATAAAACACACTATTCACACCACTAGTACAACACTAAACACTTCCGAATTACTTTCTTCGCTTCTTGTTTATCGCTTCGCTATTCACTTGTTACTGTCCGGTCCGTTCGCTCGCACTCTATTTATACTGGCCGGATAACATCACTAGCGCATTCTAGATACTTCCACAAAACTGTCGAATAATCGCGAACAGTCTATGCTCGATACAGCAACGCCATCTAGTACAGAGTAGCTGAATTACCTTTAAACCACCGATACATTCAATCTCTTCTAGTACCCCCATTCACCGATAGATGGCGTAACACTGCCCCCCCTCTTAAACGTGTTCGTCTCGAACATCGTTGGACCCATGGTAACGAGCCAACCGGTCCACATGAACTATCTTCGGTGCACCTCGCGACCCCTTCTGGATTCGATAGGTGACGTCGCACAGTGTTTTATGAAGACCATTTTTCGGACACCGTCTTTTTATTAAAGAAGCTAATAGATATATTCATTAAAAAGAAATATTTTGTATCCCCATTAAGCTAGCATCTCTAGTTTTTTAGAAAAACTTTTTGGAAAATCTTCAAATTTCAAAGCGGAAATTTAGAAAAAAAGATATTCCTCTTAATCTAAGCATGATACCCAATAATAATGTTAGAAGCACCGATAACATCTCTTTCACTGCACATTTTACAGTTAAAATGAACCTCATAACTTGACTAGATTCAAATTTAAGCTAGATTTTTGTTTTTTAGATTTTCTTACTTTTCCCGAAGATTCTACCAAAAGGGGAAAAGTTATATATACAGAAATGATGCTCTTTACTTTCCTCATATACTCAATAAATTTCAGACCCCAAATCCATGGAATCTAGAAGTTATTCCAAATTAACTGATTTTGCTAGAGTTTTCACATTTGTATTCCGGATTATAATGATAAAATTTTTATTCGATATTGATTTTATAGCTAAATTATATGTTGTAAAGAAATCAATATTGAATAAAAATTTAATCATTAAAATCCAGAATATAAATATGAAAAACCTAGCAAAAACAGTTATATGGAATAGCATCTAGATTCCATGGATTTGGGGTCTGAAATTTATTAAGTATATGAGGAAAGTAAAGAGCATCATTTCTGTATATTTAACTTTTCCCCTTTTGGTAGAATCTTCGGGAAAAGTAAGAAAATCTAAAAATCCAAAATCTCGCTTAAATTTGAATCTAGTCAAGTTATGAGGTTCATTTTAACTGTAAAATGTGCAGTGAAAGAGATGCTATCGGTGCTTGTAACATTATTATTGCGTATCATGCTTAGTT